>CM040992.1:15482807-15501287 GCA_022985145.1 Pangasius djambal
TTTTTTTTTTTTTTTTTTTTTTTTTTTTTTTTTTTTTTTTTTTTTTTTTTTTTTATAAAAGAGATAACTTGTACTAGTGTACTCTGATGTTAAAATGTGGAATGCCTCTCTAAAATGCTTGAAGGCTGGCAGGTCTGGATTACCATGCTGAGGAGTGTTTGGAGTAGAAACACAATATAAGCTGACTTGACTAACCTGAGGTATTCGTATAGTCCATACATGGGCAGGAAGTCAATGTCAGACAGGAACATGTAGGGTGTGTTGACTTGTTTCATGGCAACGTTGCGCAGCAGGTTGACGGGGTAGAACTGGCCCTCTTTGTAGACAATATGGTATCCCACATTGCTTCTGCTCATGAGCACCTCAGAACCCTGGGCATAGCGCAGGAATTGCTGTGCCTCAGCATCGGACAGGTAGAGAGCCAGACTGATGGGTCCTTCCCAGTGTTTACAGATGGCCTCTAGCATCTGCAGCCTGACAAACACAGACATCTCCTTTCAACAAATGTACTAACAGGCTTTCATGAGGTATTGACCAAAGGCTTCTGACAAGGACATCCATATTACTGAGGTCAGACCACATCATTAATCATCTTGGTTTGCAGCCCACTTTGATATATCTGAGAAAGGGTATACTTCCTTGATTGTCAATCTGGTTGTTTATGGACAAGGGAGACAGGATTAGATTCATTGCCCCAAGTGGAAAGTAAAGGTTTTACCCTCTCGCCATTTTCAGTCAAACAAAGCCAGTAACATGTAACACCATTCTCACCTTATGAAGTGTATGAGGATTAGGGCTGTTATAGTGTCACGGTTTCACGGTAAGTCACGGTGTATGAATGGACATATGTTATTGTTGACTTAAATAACAATTAAAATGCATTTCCATCTATTATCATCTGTTCATTTTTTAAACCCAATCATCACTTCCCTAAAATAATACTACAGTAACCTCCGTTTCCCTGCACGGGGGACATGAATGCAAACCCTTCGGCTATGTAATCCGCTACTGTGGTAAACACATTACAGTACATTGCCACTCCTATCATGTTCTTAAGCACAACATCCACAGTTTATCATTCAGTGAAACTTTCAAACTATAACAACCCGAATAATGACAGGCTGTCACCAAGAGACGGACAGAAATTTCAGATACTGACAGCGTCCATTTTGTAAGCTTCAGAATATGGAATTCTCTACAATCCTCTCAAGATAACAGTCACAGCAGCTGTCTATATAACCTGTCAACTACTTCATTTCCTTCCTCCAGTCATAGCTGACACAGAGCAAATCTGAAGTAGGTCCTAACACTTGACATCAGAAACCAGTGGCTTCTTCAGTATTCATTGACGTTCAGATATGTCTGAGAAACAGGCAAGAGCTGAAGGACTCGGTAAAGAAACTGGATACTAAAGAATTGAGTGATTCTTAAAATGTTAGAGGGAACAAAGAAAAAAAAAAGACTTGTTCATAGTGACCCCTCACTTGACTTTAAATGCTTAGATTTAATTGGTTAAATTTAAAAGTCTACTCTAATGTGGAGAGCAAATGTTCCTAATAATGTGTTACTGAGACAGAGAATAGGGTTTGAATCGAAATAAGGTTCTGGCTGAGCAAAAAGTCTGATATTCATTCACTATATCTCCATTGAAGCCACTCTCTGTGATTCAAATTGGAGTTAGATTACATCAGTGAAGATTACTATATATCTGTTTCTGTTAATCACTACAATGTCAATTCTATTGATAATAGTAAAGAAAATGTTCACATAACATTCTAGCAACACTTCTATTAAATATTTGGTAAGACCCAACACCTGATGCATCTTCGCCCAATAAAGACAACCATTTGGCAAAAAAATAATCACACTTTGGACTTCCTTAAAAGTGTGTTGGAAGGAATGACCTTCACATGACCTTGGTTGCGACCCTAGCTCAGTCAGAAATGACTCGGTCTGAAGCTGTTCTGTCCAAGCAGAGTGAGCGAAGGCTGGTGGATATCGGAGAATAGCAATTTAAAATGAAAGCGCATACGTAAGTGTTCACAATTCTCTCTCACTTTGTCATTATGGACCAAAGCAAACTGAGCACTTTCTCATTACTGAAGTGAAGTGATGCTGAAAGATACAGAAATTGGGAGAGCAGGAAGTGTTCATGAAACATGGATATTTAAAATCAGTCTCAAATATCAGGAGGGTTTAGAGGCTGTATTTGTTCAGCTGAAGCCTGTAATAAATGAGTAAAAACAATCTTTCCTCAGGCTGTGGTTAGAACAGCAAATGCCTTGTTTACTGAGAGCGCGCGCGCGCACACACACACACACACACACACACACACACACACACACACACCACTCACCAGAGTTTCTCACACCCCCACTGTGTTAAATTACTGAGAGGCTCAGTGCTCCTTCTGCCCCCTAACCACAAAATAATCAGAAAGAGCAGTCGGCAAAGTAGAGACTGCCCACAAATCCAGTATGTGCACTTCATTTTTTATTATTTTTTTATTTTATTTTATTTTTTCTCTCTTCTTTCAAAAAACATGAACGAAAAACATACTGGAGGCTAATAAACGAGAGAAAAAAATTATGTAAAACAGGAACAAATATATGAGGAAATATTTGAATATTTGAAATATTTGAAAGAAAAAATACAAAGACAGGCAAAACAATACAATGCAGATGGAAATTCTAAAGAGTGAAAGTTGTACATTATGATTGTTGTGAAAGAAGAATGTGTTTGTTTTTCTCTTTCCATTCACTGCTATTAATGTATTGTATTGAATAATGGTGCTAGACACATTTAGCTGCCCTGTAACACAATTTCAGACACGATTTCTGTTGTCAGAGCAGATATATAGTAATTCAAACAGGACTGTTATGGAGCTTTGATGAATTTGTTTACTAGCCTGTGCCAGCGCTTGACTACTGCCATTGCATTATGGTCAGCTGATCTAATGAGGCTCTGAATAAACTCCAGCCTGTGCAGCAGCCAGAGTTCTCACTGGTCTGAACACACTGGCTAACAGTTCTGCTGGTAAAATAAAAGTCAATCAATTGGGATTTGGCTATAATGAATATAAAAATCTACACACCCCTGTTAAAATGGCAGGTTTCTGTGAAGTAAGAGAATACTGAATAAATCATGTCAGATCTTTTATGTATACACACACACACACACACATACATTTTTCGTGTCTCATATATTCACCTGTCCATGGAGAGCTGGGCCACGAGCGTAACATCAGTCTGGTCTGCGCTGGGCTCGTACTCATAGTGCAGGAAGTAGAGGTGTGTGCGATGCACAGTGAAACGCTCTCGTCTGAACTCATAACACGGATCGTCCTCATCAAGCTCCAGTAGAGTCTTCTGGAGCTGAAACCCCAACACAAACACAACGGTCAGATTTAATTACATCTGTAGCAGAGACACGGCTGTCCTTCCGCAACACAACTAGAGCTCTAGCAATAGCACTAACATGTAATAGTACTTTAAATAGTACTTTACTTTAATAGTAATTAAAATCGCTTGAGCTAAAAACTGCCATTAATTGTTGAGTCAACACAACAATATTAATACACTGCCCACACAATACACACATTAAAGGGAGAAAGAAGAAAGTGCTGAGCTGTTTTATACTTCACTGCTCTTACAGCTTTTATTAAATACAGTCATGGGAAAATGAAAGTACACGCTCCTTCAATTCTGTTTTTATTATCAGGCCCTAAATAAAAATTGTTCGGTCCTTCATTAAATTAACAACTAACCTTCAATATGTAGTCTTTTGTTCCCCAAAAACTAAACCAACATTCAGAAACCAGGTGGGAAAAAATAAGTACACCCTTCCTACTTCCACAACCATTGAGAGAATAATTAGCAGCCAGGTGTAACTAAAGAAATGTACTAGATTAGTTAATCATCAAGAAGTGTGACTGCCTCTATAAAAGTAGAACTTTTGGCAGTTTTGTGTTCTGGAGCACTCAGGTGTGTGTCAGTGTCATACCAAGAAGAAAGGACATCAGACACGACCTCAGAGAAGCAATTGTTGCTGCTCAACAATCTGGGAAGAGTTATAAGACCATCTCCAGACAATTTGAAATTCACCATTACACAATGAGAAGGACTGTTTACAAATGGAGAGCCTTCAAGGCAGATGCCAATCTTCCCAGCAGTTGGTGTCCCAGCAAATTCAGCCCAAGATCAGACCGTTTAATGTTCAGAGATATAAAGAAGAACCAAAGAGCTACATCATGTGACCTAGAGGCCTCTGTAAGCACATTTAATGTTTATGTTCATGACAGGACAATCAGAACAAGACTGAACAAGTATGGCTTTCATGTAAGTGTGGCAAGGAAAAAGCCCCTTCTTTCCAAAAAGAATATGGCAGCATGACTTAGGTTTGCAAAATTGCATTTGAACAAACCCTGAAAGTTCTGGAACAATATCCTTTGGACTGATGAAACCAAGGTGGAGATGTTTGGTCATCATGCACAGCAACATGTTTGGAGAAAACCAAACACAGTGCATCACCACAAACACCTCATACCAACTGTCACGAATGGTGGTGGAGGGGTGATGATCTGAGCTTGTTTTGCAGCCACAGGACCTGGGGAGCTTGCAGTCATTGAGAAAACAATGAAGTCCACTTTATACCAGAATATTCTTGAGACACATGTGAGGCCATCTGTTCAGCAGCTTAATGTGAGAGACTGATAAACTCCTACAGAAAACATTTACTTGAAGTAATTGTTGCTAAAGGTGGTTCTAAATGTTATTGAATTATAGGGTGTACTTATTTTTCCTGGTTTCTGAATGTTGGCTTACTTTTCGGGAAAAAATGACTACATATTGAAATCTGTTTTGTTGTCACCTGAGGTTATTTGGATATCTAATATATAATATATATAAAATTATATCTGCAAATTTTATAGCTATAAACACCACAGTTTAGGTGTCACAATGAGTAACGTTTAAAAAAGCACACTTAAAACATCTGCATTTCAGAGGTTTGTTCAAATGCAATTTTTTGAAATGCTTTAATCCAAAACCTCATGTGGAGCTGAGGAATGCATGGCCAGCTAATTCCTGAGTGACTTCATTAGTCCAAGTATCCCATTAATGTGATTTAAATAGCTTCTCAAACTCAGCAAAACCGACTGAACAGCATGTGTCTGGAGTTAAGACGGACCCATGAAATTGATTAGTGCAACAAATGCTGCACCAAAACCTTCTTGGGAAATGTCAAGCTGAGAGTGATTTGATTAATGAAGGACGCCGGACATGTACTGCATTCGCTGTGCACTGTGGCTCTGAAGGGCTTATCAGCCTGTAGAGCCACACAGCTTAGCAAAGGAAACTTCACACTATTATACTTAAAGAAAGTTAAAAGTGTACAAATAAATTAAATTTTATACAGGGAAGCACAGTGGAGCAGTGAGTAGCAGTCACAGCTCCAGTGTCTCTGGTTTGATCCTTAGGGATCGGTTACAGGGTTTTCCTCCCATCTTTTTTTTGGTCATCTGCCCATTCCCACCCACCAGGCACATCTCCCCTATCTTGTGACAGCTACCAAACAGGGAGGGTAAAGGCTAACATATGCTTCCTCTGAGACATGTGAAGCCAGCCAACTGCATCTTTTCAAACTGCTGCTCATGCTGCTTCACAGGGCAGCGTAACATTCTCAGAGGAAAGCGCTCGCCACTCTCTTCCGCATACATGCGGAAACACCCACGAACACCCACGATAGGCTAGTGTCACTGTGACTGACAGAGGAGAGAATGTATGCCATCCCTCCCACAAAGAGAGCATGGTTTAGTTTTGCTCTCTTGGCTCCTGGCCATGGATGGCTGTGACATCATCGGGATTTGAACTCACAATCTCACTTTTCTGCTGTGCGACTTGGGAGCCTCCCACCTCCCAAAAACATGCCAGTAGTGGATTGGACAATCAAAAAGTGCAAGTGTGTGTGTGTGTGTGTGTGTGTGTGTTGCCTTAAGACAGACTGGTGTCTATATTCCTGCCTAGCACCCAGTTTCCCAGATTAGGCTCCGGATCCAGTGGATAAAGCGGTTACTAAGGATAAATGAATGAAAATATTATACAAACATTATATCAGCAATGACAACTAAATGAAAAAAATATATTTATCACCTCAAAAACTAACTGATAAACACAGACAAAAATTCCACTTGATTGCCGTTTTCTGTGCAAAAAAGTACACATGGCTTCTTGTAATAATGTTATGTACGGTGCCCTAGTAAACAGTTGATTTTTCCATGCAAATGATAATTCTGTTAACGTTCCTTAAAATATTCACTTCTTTTATGTACTGTTATTAAAAATAACATGTTAATACGGTTACATATGCTGTTTGCAGGCATAACCGCACACTCATATTTCCATTGTAAATTAACACACTGCTTAAATTAAGCAATATTGCTTCAGCAAGAGTGCGGTTATGCTGTATCGGCACTGCTGTATAACTGCTTGACTGCGAGTGCAATACTGGTTTTATACAGCAGTTTTATAAATAAGAAATGAATATCTATATCAATAGTAACCGACATGTCAGACACAGTGTGGCCAAATAATTTGTGTATTTTTGGTCCACGAACAGAAGTAGATCCCGAAGACGCCACACTCACTGACAGCCCATTGGCTAGCTAGCTCAGAATGATTTGTAAAGGTGCTTCCGGTGAAATTGGCGTCCCTTCCTCCTTTTCATCTTCATCTGATGAACTTTCATATTTTAAGTCAAAAGTTACATTCATGAAAAATGTATTGTTTGCCATGTCCGCTGATGATGTCTCTAACACTACTGTAGTAACCATTTCAAACTAGGAATTCCACAGACGAGTGGAGTGATATAAACAGTGAAGCATCCCAGTGCGGTTGTACTAAATATAAACCCTCTTGGAACGCCACTCGTCCAATCAAATGGACTGGAACTAGCTGCTGTACATTATACAACACTGAATCCACCGTTTCACTGTCAGTGATGTCCCACAATGAGCAGTGTGTATTCTTCTTTAAAGATCAAACACAAGAATACCTCCATAACATTCAGAACTAAAAATATCTCAAAGTAAAACCTAGTTGAAAATAATAAAACCACATTAAATGCTAGGATACACACTGCATTTCAGATTGGAACTAAACAATAATGGAAAAACTATGTACTTTAAAAAATATGCAGAAAATCTATAATATAAAGCATTCAACTCGGGTAGTTCAGAGATGAATCATTTTAAGATTACAGCACATCAATGGCAACTGCGCATTTTACCCTACGTTACCAAGCTTTAAAGTATCCCTGAACTCAAAATCAGGATTTTTAAATGGT
Source organism: Pangasius djambal (assembly GCA_022985145.1). Lineage (NCBI taxonomy): Eukaryota > Metazoa > Chordata > Actinopteri > Siluriformes > Pangasiidae > Pangasius > Pangasius djambal. Next base: position 15,490,149 of record CM040992.1, read on the forward strand.
GAATGGAACAGATTGGTGTTTGGGTCAAATTTGGACCAATGACATCTAAAATTAAAAGATGGCAAATGTGATTTCTATGGTCTAATTTGACAGGATTGGCAGCTGATAAATAAACACAATAATGCAAATCAAGACTCGGACACTGAAATCTAACTAGAGTCTATTGCTGGAATGTCAGGGCACTGAAGCACTGAAACTGCATGTTCATGTATGTTCATTAGACATGTTCATTAGAGACATTTTTAATGAGGGTAAACATATCGAGATGTTCCCTGGTCATGTTCAGAATGTATTGGACCAAAAAACGAGCTGGCAATTTATTATTCCATGTAAATATTTTTTAAAGGTTTAAAATTCACACACGACTGACTAGCCCTTGCTTAAAACAATGGTGCATGGACAGACGATAATGAAAAGAATTCATTATATCCATTAGGAAATCCCAGCCAGATGGTGGACTAAACCAACGCCACACCAGATGGCTGATTCTCTCATGTTAAATCAGGTTAGTTAAAAGCACTGATAAATGCCATGCTCAATAAGGAAAACTGTAATGCTGTGTGGGAGTGGAAAACCACACTGTAACTCACTGATGAGCAGTGGCAGATCCAAACCATTTTGACTGGCATGGCCAAGGTGAGACATAGCAAAAAGAGCCATAATGCCAGAGAATCGAAATGTGCAAATGCTATAGACTGACACATTAAATGTTTCACGCTATGTTCATTTCAATAGTGTATGTAAATCGTAAATATCCATTGAATTAAAATAGATTTCGTTGTCTTTTTAACCACGAAGACTGCGTCCCCTCACATCCCCCTTTAACTCAAAGTGAATGGACAGACTCATTTCTGAACAATTAGACAGGAATTGCATTAATATTGTGACACTGTTAATAATACATATTAATAAATGTTGTGACAATCATATTGATTAAATATTGTGACATGGTGGAATAATGTTCGTTTCCCAAAATTCAGACTGAACAACAGCTAATCTGTTCTGGGTCACCAATGATATAAAGGCCTTATGCTGCGTTCGTGGTGCCGTGTAAGTGGTAATTTGCAAGTTGTAATAACGTCATTTCCCATCTCTGCACATTTGACGTGCCAAGTGGAAAAAAAACAAAACATGGATGCCTCCATGAAAGCATTTCTTTTGTTTGCTCTGTCAGAGCACTTAAAGCTCATAAAAAGCTACTTTAACCACAATTTGACTGTTACAGGCCTGAGTGGCTACTGGTCCTCTTCTACTATAGTGAACTTTAAACATTCATGCAACATTTAGGACTGAAATTGCAGAACAGCAACAACAGCAGACAACAGCGGGTAGTGTTAGCAACAAGCTAGCCGGATAGCACTGTGATAACTCTGTTGTTGATAATTACCTTCTCAAAACAGCGATTAGTATGGTCAATGTTATAGATTTAACCAAGTATTGTAACTGTATATTAATTGATCTAAAGCCAATACTGCTATAAACTAGGGGAACTGTACTCTGTTCACACTGTGGGTGGCCATGTTGATTTGACATCACTCCATAAACATGGGAGGAACTGGTAGTTGAGAAGACTACCTCAAGTTAAGGAGTTGAAATTGCAAGTTGAGGGAGTGTTTTTTGTAGGCAGGGAATTACAAGTTGCTACTTCGACTCGAACGCAGCATTAGGCCAGCCTTCAGCTCTGTTCCTGCTGATGAGTCAATGCTACAACAATGGCTATTCCGAACTGTCTCAATTTTTAAGGGTAAATCCAGCTAAATCAGTTTCAGCTTTAATTGACACATTAATGTGGCTAACTAGATCACTAATCTACTTTCTAATTAGTCACATGGCTGACGCGTTCAACTCAGACATGACAACTGTGTCATTGCGTAAAACAAGGCCAGGTAATGGTTAGGCTTTGATTGTGACGTCAGTGACGTGAATTGGTGTTCCAGAAGTGTCCAGGATGAAACGCAAGCTGTGACTGGTTGATTCCAGTGTCATGTTTTTTATTATGTTGGTGGTTGATAAGACACATACAGCTTTCTTTCTATCTCCTAAAGTCTTAATCAGTGGGTAAATTAGGTCTGCTGTATCTACCCCGATGCTACAGAAGGAAAATCCTAGAAATGAATAGCTAATTTCTTTTTGGTATTTCAAGAGTTTTAACTATTTCATCACAAATTTCACAATGAAATGGGACTACAACAATTTCTTCATTACTTGCAGATACTAAATACAAGCATGATGATTCTATGAAACAATGAACTGAATACTGTAGACATCTATATATATATATATATATATATATATATATATATATATATATATATATATATATATATATATATATATATATATATATATGTAATTTCTTTCTTTTTTTATTATTTTATGCTGGAATTTTAGCTCCAAGAAATCGTGAGGCCTTCTCTGATTGCCCTGAAGGCCCTTTTCTTACACTACATCAGTGAATGCTGTGTCTTGTAAACAGGGAGTACTGCAGCAATGTAATCTGTATCATACTCCTGTGATCCTTCTACACACACACTCTCAACGTGTCTTACAAATAGTATCTCATTATAAAGAGCACCTGCTGTTCTTGCTATGAGGGAAGAGAATGACCCAGAATGAGCGCACACACAGTCATATGAAAGACCCATCTGTGTTCCTCACCCACAGAGGCATCTGTCATCTCATGACACAGAGCGACAGAGGAACAGGGCAGAGAGAGAGAGAGAGAGAGAGAGAGAGAGAAAGAGAGAGATGGAGTGAGAGAGCAAGTCACTCCATCATCTCACCTCTCACTGTCCCCTATGAATTTTTTTCTTTTTTTATATTGAATCAGTCGACTTAAACACATGAACTCAGTGTGCAGGAATGGAGCAGGAAGGATGGATAACTTACTCATCCTCACTGCTCTCTCACAAGGGATAAAACTGAATGGTCTGGATAACTCCTTTATTCCTTATGGCGACTCTCATGAGTACTGGATCTCAAAATTTTGTTTTGATGCCTGATTTGAAAATGCTCTGTTAATCCTCTACTGTACATTGTTGCCATACAGCAATGTACAACTTCTCTGAAAGTTTCTGACCTTTTACTGATTATACTAATCTCCCTCAGATTATTGATAAATAACTTTTCATAAGTGCTCTTATGAGGGAGAGTCAATTTTAGGTTCTGCAGGGGAAAGAGAACTTCGGTCCCTGGAGGACTAGCGGTTAGGCCTCGGCGCTCTCGCCGCTGCAGCCAGGGAACCGACCCCAGCCACTGAGGTTGCACACGACGGTGCACTCCCAGTGCCGGTCCCAGGCCTGGATAAAATTGGGGAGGGTTGCGTCAGGAAGGGCAGACGGCATAAAAACTGTGCCAAATCAAATATGTGGCAACCCCTAACAGGAGCAGCCGAAAAAGAACAACGACATGCTGGGAAAGAGAACTTCATCTAAATGGTACAGCAAAAAAAAAGGTGTACTATAAAAACAGTGAACATTTTCTTCAAATGCTCAGGAACACCCATACCCCCGCTCACTCGTGCAATTATTCAATCAGCCAATCATGTGGCAGCAATGCAATGCATAAAATCATGCATACCCTGGTTGAGAGCTCCAGTTTAAAAAAAAAAAAAAAAAAAAAGTGAAAAAAATGTGATCGGATGACTCTGACCATGGCGTGATTGTTTGTGCTGGTTTGAGTATTTCAGAAACTGCTGAGCTGGGATTTTCACACACAGCAGACTATAGAGTTAATGGGGCAAAAAACAAAAAAACATTCAGTTAGCGGCTCTGCTGTGGGTGGAAATGTTGTTGATGAAAGCGGTCAGAGGAGAATGGCCAGACTGGTTAGAGCTGACAGGAAGGCTACTCAAATAACCACTTTTTGCAACCATTGTGAGCAGAAAAGCATTTCACAATGAACAGTGTCAAGGGGGATGGTCTTCAACAGCAGCAGACCACAACGGGTTCCACTTCTGTCAGAGGAATCTGAGGGCAGTGGGCAGAGGTTCACTGAAACTGGAGAGTTTAAAAATTGGAAAAACATCAACTGGTCTTTTTTCCAATCTTCAACTGTTGAGCCTGTGCCCACTTGTAACCTCAGATTCCAGTTCTTGTATGACAGAAGTGGAACCCGACGTGGTGTTCTGCTGCTGTAGCCCTTCCACCTCAGGGATTTTTTTCAGTCTTGTGTATTCTGTGTGTATTTATACCCTCAATCTTGTTTGTTCAGTTTGTACCTACATTCTCACTATTGTGGTCAGTTTCACTTGGACAGCCGAAGAGCTCCCTCCTCAGCAGATTGCCATCGTACTCTAGGAAGGTCAGATAAAGGTTCCTGAAAAACTCCACATGCTTGTTCTTCACCCGCAGCTTTTTAGGCGAGTTCCAGTGGATCACCTGGACAAATATGAGAATAAAAGAATAACACAGGAATATTCACATTAAAAGTATTTCAGAAACATTAACATGTTCCACTGTGCCACATCACAATTTATCTATTATCTATACTGTGCTGTATTTACAGCTACCACAACTTCTGTATTACACTGACATTGTTGTATATATACACATTTTTTATATTTTACAACAATTTCTCCTAATTTATGTGCTTTCAATCCACTAGCTGAGCCTTCCCTTTTGCACAGCAGCTACCAGTTTGGGAGAGTAAAGGCCAACCCATCCTGCTGAGACACGTAATGCTCGCCAAAACATCTTTTCAAATGTCAGAGAACAAAATTGGAGGAGAAGTTTAACAGCCTTTTTCTGAATATACAAGCTTTGACACCTGCAAGTGACTAGTGTGATTGTGATTGACAAGGAAGAAAGGAAGACCATCCTTCTCTTTCAGACAGCATGGCCAATTATTCGGTCTTGGACTCCTGGTCGTGGATGCCTGTGGCATTATCCAGATTTGCCCTTTATTGCTCGTGCAAGTGCTTACACTATTGCACGAGTCAGTAGCCAGGCTTAATGTGGTCGTCAAAAACAAAGTGTGCTGTTGCTCAGTTAAGGAGTCATAAGGAGCCAATCATTGTTATGTGGGAAATGAAAGCAGTTAGGACAGAGCAGAAGGTACCCGGCAGCCACTCCTGTAATGTCACTCAGTCACACACACATACGGACCACACACGGACTATGAGAGCAGATGGTCACAGTCAGCAGAAGAATCTTACATACACCAGCACAGACTCTTCTTAACTGCCCCTCCCTCATCAGCTTGACGTGAGCTTTCATTTTCTCCGGTACATATGTACTAGGTCTACGGTCTCTCTATGTTTCCAGTCTCACCTTCTCTTTTCCCTCACCTTGAGGTCGGACACATCTCTGTAGCACTTCTCCGAGCGGGTGTGATCAGACAGCTGGACATTCCAGAAGCAGGGCAGCTGGTGCACCAGGAAGGGGTTCTGTTTGATCACAGCGTTAAAGATGTCCTGCAAAGCACAAGACCTACAGCTCACATTCCATTACATCAGCTACAAACAGACCTTGCAGCTCTCATGCCTCCTACTCACTACACATAAATAGCATTTCTTACAGGATTAACTGCCCCATCGTGTTTAGAAAGTATTACATTCTCACATTTAAAACTGCGTTGCCATGATAAGGAGGTAAAAATGACAGTTATTGCATTCAGCTAAGAGCAAGAAAAGTAAAAGTTTGTTTGTAAAAGCTATTACTGTGAAATGAACAGTATTAGGGATGTGACAGTAAATCATTTTGATTCACGAGTCGTTAGTTTTCAATTTGACTTCAAAGAGATATCTGAAAATTAAGAACAATCCAATACATTAAAACAGTAATTTGCGTGAGTGATTCAAACTTATTTAAAAACTATCATAATGGATTGAAAGCATTCCTAAAAGACTTCCGTAAGTATTTTTAGGCATATTTCTGCGTTATGCCTCGGTAAGCAGAGTGGCAAAGCAGACACGTGCTAGGCCCACAGTCCAGAACTCAATGGATCGAAACCATCTACAGCTAAAAACCAATTAAATTTTCCTCTCTAATAGGGTTTTAGTTTAATGATGTTTCTGGACCCTGGCCTGTATGTACTAGAGTGAGTATATGTTGATCAGTGGAGAATACAAAGCACTTCTCTACATTGGTCCAGGAAAAAAAAGTGCTGTAAGTGTAAAGTAAATGTAATTATGTTGCTGATGTCATGGTTAGCCTGTGAATGCTGGCTGAGCCATTTGCTGTATAGGCACTGAAGAATGACAAATCATAGCGCTGACAGTCCATGTGTCAAAGGTGTATGTTAAAAATGTCACTTCATTTTTAGATTTTAAAATAATTTTTAAAATTAAGTATTATACCACAGCATGCTGAATTCTCGAATCAGAAAGAATGCATTATTTTTCTATAATAGCAGCTCCGATAGTAGTTCTGACTGTAACATAAATGGTTCTGTAATAACAGCTCATTCACGTGGACTTGTGTGGCAGAGACTCCACATAATATAAGGCTAAAAATGAATGGATTAAAAAAAACCTGGTGTTGTTTAAAAAAAGAAAAGCATATAATCATTAATATAGTGAGGTTTTGAGATGTTTATTTAACATCTCAGTGTCTCGTGTCAGCACATTGTAACGCTCAGTACGTTTTCTGCCACGGGTAAGCCTTTAGGACAGAGGAGTTTATGTTTTGCAGTTTCTCAGTCACATGACAAGCTGCATTTTTGTCTTATTAAATTCAAGAGGACAGAAACAGAGGCTGGTGAAGGAACAATTGTTTGTACCTGCTATGACGCGAGTGATAATGGGAACTAACTTTCCACAACATTAAATGTAATGCTCCACAATATTAGATGTAACTTTATAGAGTTAAAAAGCGTGAGGGGTCGTTCATTAATAAATGAAAAAAAAAAATTGCTGGCAAATCACAAGTTTAATAAAACAGGTGTGCTGTTATAGAAAAATAATGGTGTGTGTTATTTTCGCATAACAGCATGGTCCTTACTTGTTCTATTTCTTTTAAGACTGATGCAGTTGTTTTGGAAGAAATTCTAATCAATACATCATGAAAACATATACATAATATTGAACACGCTTTTGAACAGCCAAGAAGCCTCTCCCATGAATGCAGACAATCTTGTTTGGTCTGTCGTATTCCTGAATCCTGCAAGAGACACAGATCAAGGAGCGAACAAGCCATAGTGAATAACAGTGATGCATGTGACAACTAAATATGACCAGGTACATTCAGTTCAGTTCTGAAACTGGACTGGCTAAGATGTGTTTGAATGTCTTCTTAGTTTGCAGAAATATAAACTCAGAAAGGACTTTCATGCTGTGCTGAGGTCAGCGGTGGCAGAATCATCATAACTGAGCATCAGAGAATGAAGAGGAATGGCATAAGAGGAGAATGAGTACAGCAAGAGAGAACGTCAATGGCTGAAGGACACGGACAGTTTATCTCCCTCCAGGTCCTTAAGCCACTCCTGTCCTTAAAAGCCCTCACTGAGGTGCATAAAGATGGCATTTCAGAGAGAGAGAGAGAGAGAGAGAGAGAGAGAGAGAGAGAGAGAGAGAGAGGAGGTAAGAAGCTTTGAGGAAGAGAAGAATGATCTTACCCTAAGCATGGATGATAAAGAAAAAACAAACCCTTAAGCCCGGGGATTGATTCTGCAGAAGAAGATAGAGGCAGAGAGATACTTGAAAGCTAAGCAGATAACTGTTTGAAGTGTGGCATACTTGAAAGAAAATTTGGATGGATGGTAATGCTGATCAGACACAGAGTCACACTGGACACAGTGCTGTTGTTGCTGAACATGCAGTAGGTCAAGTGACACTCAGCCTCAGCCTGTAGTTAAAAAAGGTGCCATAAAAAGAAAGCTTTGAAATTTTCTTCTATGCTTAAGTGAATCCATCGTCATATCCATCAGCTTATCATTGTCCTTGAAACTTTAATTATTACTGAGTGTTTTTAATTAAAAGTGTCACTTTAATGTAAGGAATAAACCACAGCAGGAAAATAATCCACGACAGGGTGGTGTGATATGGCCCATTGCCCAGGTGGATTATTTTCCAATAATAGCACATCCCGAAATGATTTATTCCTCTTATACCACAGACATTTGCCAAAGATTACAATTCTTAATTTATTAATGAACGACAGGTCATGCATTTTAACCATTTATACTTATAATAACAGTCATTAAGGCTTAACTGTGTTACAGAGAAAACCAGAAAGCACAAACTCCTCTTTACTGAAGACTCCCGTTGTGGAAAACTGACAGTTACAAAGTGCAGACACCTGAGACTCCTTCCATAAATGTTATATAATACACATTTTTTATTATTACACCTCTATTTATTATTAACTTCAGATTATGCAAAGTGTCCTCCCTTGTGCAAGTCCCTGTGAATGAGCCGCATTAGAACGAGTGCATTAATATAAACAAAATAATAAACATCAATAATGTAACTATTATAATATAAATATCATTTGAATTACAGACCCATGCTGTAACAGAACAATAATCATACATAAGATGTAATGTTTCAAAGTGTTTCAAGAACTTATAATCATAGCATCAAAGAAATGCCTTAAAAAAGTGCTTTGCAATACTGGCATGCGATGTAGTAGCTCCTGAGAGAGATGAAGTGAGCTGAGGCTTTATACTGCTTTATATGTAAGAAGCTGAAATTAATACTTGAGTCGCTGTGAAGCACAGATGCTCAGTTCTGACCCTTGTTCCTTCAAATGTAACTCACACGGTGTATGCAGTTTCAGCAAAGCAGTTGTGTTTGGGGAGACAGGCAGCTTGTTTCATTTTTTGTTGTAATTGTAATTAACACTGCAAGCAGCAGGGGGCTCTAAAGACTACAACCGCTCCTTGAAATATTTATCATGAATATTAGTCGGAACGCTACCTTACCAGTATCTGACGCATTGATCTAGGATAAGGTATTGTGTATGTGTGTACCTGATCTGCTAGCGATGTAGACAGCATGCTCATCAGCTCTCTCTCTGCTGTCAGCCTCCACATCTGCTCCCATCTGAGCTTCCTCAAACGATCCAACAGCAGGAGAATCACACCTGTAACACACACACCCATACACACACCCATATGACGAGGAGATATACATTGCTGTCATGAGCCACAAATGATACCCTTTCAATAATTATGACCTTGATAATGCCATCACCTCATAAAGCCTAGCACTAACGTGCCATCAGTCAGCTGCCAGCCACATGGTTAGAGTGAAAAGTCACATTAGGAGGCCCTCATCATGCACTGATGAGTGTCTGATTACTTTAAGCAGAATGGATGTGTTGCTGAACATGGTCTGACAGTCGAGTGAATAATGCGACGGAAGAGTAATGAGGGTTATGCCATTTCTCTGGAGTGGCAGCAATCGTGCTAGATCGAATGAATCATGGAATCATTTCATGGTTAACTAACTGCAAGTGCACAGGGGATACCGGTGTTCAGAACATACCAGCGTAAAATTCTTGAACTACGTTTGAGATAATGCTTCATAGAGTGGTGTTTACTCTTAATGTAACAGTCTTGATGGAAAAGTCCACCTTGAAAGACATTACATATGTTTGGATTGAAATATTTATGACGTGTTGAGGGATTCTGGTGTTAATTTGTTGGTCGGTGCTGTATTTTCATTATTCCTGTTAGCAGTTAGCAGTTGTGCAATGCTAACGTCACAGGCGGATGTTGCTAGCATCATGTTACAATGGCGTTTAACAGGAGAAATTTTCACATTTTCAAACAATCTCATACATAATCCCAGAAACAAGAGAGTTTCTTTTCACACTCACCATTTTCCAGAAATGTTCATACATCATATTAATGGGAAATCCAATGTAGAAGGAGATAGCAAATGCTGGACTCCATAATAAAAATAATTTTTAAAAAAACAGATGAGGAGGAGACAGATCTGGAGAGACTAAAGGACTAAAGCGCTGCTGCATCGCCCGCTTGGTAGAGATGAAGCAAGGGCTAAATCCCACTGGCACCACAATCAGTAGGTAGTTGAATGGCATTGTGGGTAGGAATGTGAAGTAGGAATCCATTAACCGAAGTGAAAATAGACCAACATGTCAATGAAAGAAGTTTAAACCAAAAAATAAACTCGGAATTTCATCATAAAATAAATCTTGGATGACATTGAAGTTAAGTATAAAGACTGATATGCTCAGGGTGGTTCAGGGTGGAGTTTTCCTTTAAGGACATGAAATGCATCATTTTTTAAAACCTGAAAATGGTAATGATTTCTCTACAGTGTTCCTTTTCCATGAGACACATGACTACTCCAGAAGAAAACTGGCAAAATTTTCAAAAACACTTAAGAGTTCTGTTAGTGTCTTCCCTCAGGGAAAGAGCTTAACACACTAACGTTTTACACTTAACTGACTTTTATACCATCTGCTTAGGAGCTACAGAACAATTTCTGAAGGAAAGCTGTAGGCAGTGTGGCCGCTAAACTCAACATCTTCAATACATTATTTCCTGCTGCTGCAGAAACCTCACAATGAAATGTTGAAACGTTTGTAATCTATGGTTTATATCTACAAACCCAAAGGACTTGTGCCGCTTGTCTTCAGCACCAGAGTCAATATAAAGTAAATGCAATGCTCTACAGCTCTAATAGCAACACTGTGAAAGCCTCTTTGGTCTTGCAGAGGAAAAGGACTTAAGGGAAAATGTAACAGAAGCAAGGAAACCTATTCCAGAGATCGAATCTAATCTAATTCTTTAGGCACTCGATCAAGCAGACTTTTCATCATGCTCCTTTAGCGGAGTGTGCAGAGGGAATTTCTTTCACATAATTCACACAAGTAAATTTTCCATGTTTTTAGCTCAAATACATTAGAAAACATGAAATCAATTTGTGCCACAAAGGAATGACATGACAAACCTTTATGCGTGCAGCTCAAGCCATTAACAATGCAAAGTTGTTACTATTTTATCTTCTTCTTCTTCTTTCGGCTTTTCCTTTCAGGGGTCGCCACAGCGAATCATCACTCTCCACCTATCCCTATCTTCTGCATCCTCAACACTTGCACCCACTAGCTTCATATCCTCATTTATTACCTCCATATACCTCCTCTTTGGCCTTCCTCTTCGCCTCCTGCCTGGCAGCTCCATGTCCAACATTCTCCTACCAATATACTCACTCTCCCTCCTCTGAACATG
>CM040992.1:15501387-15545158 GCA_022985145.1 Pangasius djambal
GTCTGCATATCAAACAATACATTCAACAGACTGCATAAAAAGTAGGCTAATCTTTATGATAGTGTAATAAAAATCCTAAATTAATCAAGTACACACTTCCTGCTCCGGGAAAAATTAGCTTCCGCTTTATCTCGAATCAGGATACGCTACAGAGGTTTAAAAAAACAAACAAACAAAAAAAAAGTTTTTAATCAGCACAATGATTGTGAAGTTTATTGCTGCAGATATGAGACTATACTCAGTAGTGGAAAACACAGGATTCAAAAACACATCTAGGGCTACAGAGAGCAACGTGACTTCGACAGCAGACTAGCTAACAGTAGAATGCGGAATAAAAAGCCCTGTGCTTCAGACACGCGCCCTTGAGAGTCAAACCAGTGAAAGCTTGGCCAGAGAACTAATGTTTAATTAGCTGTGTTTGATTTTGTTACATTCGCAGCTTTTGTTTCGCTATATGCTGGTAAAAGTCTAAATGGATCACACAAGCACTTTGCAAACACCATGCAAGTACCACAAACACCACGGAAACACCACGCAAACACTAGATAAACACTGTGTCATTGCGAAGTTTCAATTATTGTACTTTTATAATGTTGGAAATGGAAATCTAAGACACATATTCATCCAATGCTTATTTTCGCTGTATCAGAAGTGTCGCATTGAGACACCACCGTATTGAAATCATAGCGAATTGGATTTTTGTTCATCGTTACACCTCTGTTGGAATAACAATCTGACTAACCAGTGTTGAAGCCTCGACCTAGAGCAGGCCAAGGTCGATGGTTCTTCCACAGGTTCCCCAAATACCAGTCACTCTGATTCTCCACCAGCCCAAGCACCTGCTGACCTGAGAAAGAGAAAGTCACAGAGGGACAGAGAGTGAGAGAGAGAGAGAGACACACAGACAGACAGAGACAACTGGAATAATTACTAGCAGTCAATCTTACAATGTCTTTATTATTCTGGTTATGGTTTACTGGTCTTCACCTTCATGAAGAATGAAATAAAGTGGCTGCGCTCATTGCATAAAATTGAGCTTCTCTAAATTTTTCTTGCCGCACAGTGAGAGATTTTCAGTTGCAAGTGGACACGTACCCTAATAGTTTCAAACCTGCAAGGTCAAGAGGTTGGCCTGTTAAAAAATCTGACCAATCAGAAGTTGTAGATAGCTCCAGTTAATGCAGGTCTGTCTTTAACACAGTGGGTTTGGGGTTTGGGAAACCCAACGTCACACAATATAGTAATGTAATCCATGTCCTCCAAAGCGTTTCATCCCTAATCTTATTATCCTGCTTGTTTTAAACCAGCATGTTAAGAGTTAGACACTTTGGCATCACAGTCCATGTAACAGCAAAAGAACTCAAAGGCAAGTGGAATTTAAAAATGATTTGGCCAGATTTTCGGTGCACTTTGACTGATTTTCTACAATGATGAGTTATTAATACTGCATTAAAAATGTAGGTGTTACTCTGTCTGTAGATGATGATGATGGTCAGATTTGTAACAGAAGGTATGTTGTTGGTCTACAGTCAAGGTTTTAAAAGAAATCAATGCTTAGGACTGGGCTATGGGTCAGGCTGGAGCAATCTCATTTTATATAGATTTATGAGGAAGAGTACATGTCCTGAAGTCCTTTTATCATCTGTGCAAGAATTTTGCAATGAACAATTCTCAAGGATTGAAATATGAAGCACTTTGCTTGCACAGTTGATGAAGGACTTCAGTCTCTCAAGAAACTCCTGGAGAAAAGGGGCTAATTATTTAAACTTATTTACAAAAATGCATGTATTGGAAAATAGACACTTTTTGCCACAGATCAGAAAGGATGAGAGGTGAAGTAATAAAATAAAAGGGTGTCTGATTACAGTGCAGATAACACAGATGGTGACTTAGCAGCAAATGAGGCAAAGGGAACACATTTGCCTTTAGGGGGATGACTATGGATAGCAATAATGCAGTGTGTGCGTCTGTGTGTGTGTGTTACTGAGATACTGTTAGAAATTAAGAAATAATTGTGCTGAAAGGGACAAGAGAGCAGTAATTGTGTGTGTGTGTGTGTGTGTGTGTGTGTGTGTGTGTGTGTGTGTGTGTTTCCATCCCCCAGAATGGCAACACCCACAGTGCAAGCTTAATGAAGGCCATGAGCTAGATTAATGAGTGCCCATCCATAGCACACACACACACACACACACACACACACACACACACACACACACACACACACACACGTCACACTAACCCACAGCATGACCAGGAAAGACAATAAATAAGAAGAAAATAAGAAGAATCTTCTCACATCACTTCCTGCTTTATTAATATGAACACACCACACTGATGCCATCACGCTCCATTATTTTATAAACGTTATGTACAATATGCAGAGCTCCAAGTCTACAGTAAATCATGGACACATTCAGCTTACTGATAGAAAAGAGACAGAGAGGATATGAAAAAAATAAAAATTCTAGAAAGAAATATAAAAATGAAAAAGGAACCATTAATGAGAGTGAGCACAAAAACAGATTCTTCAGATAACATGGAATGTAAATGGGAGATTGATATTTACAACCATCTTAAAGACATTTATAGCATCTTAACCACACAATCAGCGGCTTAACACAATGTACACACACAATCAGCTGAATTAAGAGGCGGTGGAATTGCTGTCGTGGCCAGTTTTAGCAGCAAACTTTTGATGAACTCTATTAATCCTTATCAGAGGTGCTCTCATTATCAGTGGGATAAGCAGCAGATTTATTCGCACATGAATGCAGTTAAGTCAGATTAAAGGGAAACTTATCACACATGCACGCAATTACACGTAGTAAAAGATCCGAATCGAGTTTTCTGCAGAACCTCTACTGCTAGGGCAGATAAATAATCAGCAGCAAAGGCACCACACGAAAACGCACTCGCACTCAATTATATCCATCAGATCTTCCAGTTAAACTGACATAACCTAAAATTAAGATTCCGAAGTGGATTAGATTTCAGACAGCTTGTCTTTATTTTCCTTCCTTTACAGACCAGTAGCCACTGTTAATGCTTTTTCACCAAACTGGGCGGCATGGAACAGTAACTATTCCGCACCCAGGACTATCTGTATGCTGGGTGAGTGCACATGTGAAAAACAAAAAACATCCAGTGAGCAGCAGTTCTGTGGGCAGAAACCTGAATAACCACTCTTTACATCCGTGGTGAGCAGAAAAGCAGAATGCAGAAAAAGCTGAACCTTGAGGGGGATGTTCTACAACAACAGAAGTCCACAACAGGTTCCACTCCTGTCAAGCATCAAGTATAAACCAGGCCTTACCAACCTGAAAAACAGTAAATTAATATTAACATCTACATAAAATCCAATTAAAAAAGTTTTTATGTTTGTACCTGGCGTAAACCTGATTCTGTGAAAAAGCAAACCCCAGTGCTGTCCTACTGCAAATGAACATCAACAACAAGTGAATAGGGAGTGCACAGTGTCTCCATATCTTCCCTAGTCAAACCTAAGCAGAGGCAATTACATGCTGACAGACCTCCCCAAAAGAGATAAGGTATATACAGGATTAGAGGGAAGTTTAGATTCTAGGTTATTAATCCCTGATGCATTCCACTGTTTATCCCGAGTTTCATCTTAGCCTTGTGACTGATCTGTTGTGTTGCAGGAATTGCTCTGAGCGTTCCTCAGCCTCAGTGAGAGTCTCTCTCTCCTCCTGCAGAAATAAACACGCTCTTATATTATTGATCTGCTCGGCAGAGACGCATGTATGTCCTGAAGTGCTAAAACGAACACTGAACATGCAGTGCATGCCTGTGGAGAATCCCAGCTCTGTGCAAAGTTCTCAAAGGTCTGAGAAATTTCACTTGTACTCACAAATCTAATGGGAAGGCATTAAGCTCACTGCTGGAGGCCAACACGGCAGTTTAACAAATGAATCTGTAAAGTAAAACTGTATATGGAAAAAAAGGTTTCCTAACAACCAGTATGCATGCATGCTCCTCAATAAATCCAAATATGCACTGTCTCATTGCTTCATTATATAAAGGGCAATTTCTCACCTATTAGGCTATGTTTGCAAGGAATTTCAAGGAAAAATAGACAGCGTCCTAACCAGCTCTCTCGCCGTGTGGTAGGGGAACTGCACAGTCTCCGACTGCAGCGGATTGTGAGAACAGCTCAAAAGATCATCGAGGTCTCTCTTCCCACCGTCGAGGTCACAATCACTGCATTCGCACAGCCACCAGCATTGCGGATGACCCCTCTCACCCATCCCATGGACTCTTCGCTCTCCTACCATCTGGCAGAAGGTACAAGAGCATCCGTGCCACCACCAGCAGACTCCGCAACAGTTTCGTCAGATTACTCAACACCCTGCTGCCTCCCAACGCTCACCTGTGCTAGTTAAACACCTAACCCAGTATGACTGAATACCACTGTAAACCTGCACTTTATAAAACTGCATCAGACGCTTTATGAAATACTAAATGTACTGCTGCTACAGATATACTTATTGCTGCTACACTACCAAATATTTTACAGTTTAAAGGCCATGTTCTGTGTATTTATTGCTCTGTGTATTTTTTGTCCTGCACTCATCTCACACTGTTGCGTAGGCTTGCGTACTGTTACGTGTTGCACCATGGTCCCGGAAAAACGACATTTCGTTCCAATGTATACAATCTTGACTTGACCTTTTTTTTTTTTTTTTTTTTTTTTTTGCAATTGTCATCAAATTAATTGGACCACAGCACTGCTGAATTCTTGAAACTGATTGTTCAGCAGGTATTGATACATGTTCTATAACAGCAGCTCTGACAAGTTTATATTAATGCATTTGTTCGAATGTGTTATTGTTTCTATAGTAACAGATCGTTCACAGGGACTTTTATGGCTCCATACAACCTAAGACTAATAATAGATGAAAATGTGTTGTTATGTAACAAAGAAAAATGTATTATCACTGATATGGTGAAGTTTTCTGTGAGGAAACATTTGTTAAAATTTATGAAAGGAGTTTCCAGTGTCAGGGCTTTGCAGCAGTCAGAGGTAAAGCTGTAACTCTCTAGACTGTGTGTAGATCACAGACAAGTGTAAGGACGGAGTATGTTACGTAGCATTTTATGTCTTATTAACTTTTACAGATAGTGAATGTTTATAGATGCTGTAGCATAAGTGATAACAGTAACTAACTTATTTCATGGATGTTCCATGACATAAATTATATCTATAAGCTGGCAAGAAGTACGGTGTGTTATTATTTAAAAAGTAAATTTGTAATAT
The DNA here is from genome assembly GCA_022985145.1 of Pangasius djambal. Taxonomy (NCBI): domain Eukaryota; kingdom Metazoa; phylum Chordata; class Actinopteri; order Siluriformes; family Pangasiidae; genus Pangasius; species Pangasius djambal. The sequence continues at coordinate 15,506,663 of CM040992.1, forward strand.
TTGACAAATAGGGATGAGATGTTTTAGTGGTGGTAGTCAGTCAGTTTTTGAAGTTGATGTGTTGGAAGCAGGAGAAATGGGCAAGCGTAAGGATCTGAGCGACTTTGACAAGGGCCAAATTGTGATGGCTAGACGACTTGATCAGAGTATCTCCAGAACGGCAGGTCTTGTGGTGTGTTCCCGGTATGCAGTGGTTAGAACCTACCAAAAATGGTCCAAGGAAGGACAACCGGTGAACTGGTGACAGGGTCACAGGTGCCCAAGGCTAACTGATGTGCATTGGGAACGAAGGCTAGCCCGTCTGGTCTGATCCCAAAGAAGAGCTACTGTAGCACAAACTGCTGAGGAAGTTAATGCTGGCTATGATAGAAAGGTGTCAGGACACACAGTGCATCGTATGGGGATGCTCAGCCACAGACCGGTCAGAGTGCCCATGCTGACCCCTGTCCACTGCCAAAAGCGCCTACAATGGGCACATGAGCATCAGAACTGGACCATGGAGCAATGGAAGAAGGAGACCTGGTCTGATGAATCACTTCTTCTGTGATATCATGTGGAAGGCCGGGTGTGCGTGCGTCGCTTGCCTGGGGAAGAGATGGCACCAGGATGCTATATGGGAAGAAGGCAAGCCGGCAGAGGCAGTGTGATGCTCTGGGCAATGTTCTGCTGGGAAACCTTGGATCATGGCATTCATGTGGATGTTACTTTGACACATACCACCTACCTAAACATTACTGCAGACCAAGTACACCTCTTCATGGCAGCAGTATTCCCCAATGGCAGTGGCCTCTTTCAGCACACTGCAAAAATTGTTCAGGAGTGTTTTGAGGAACATGACAAAGAGTTCAAGGTGTTGACTTGGCCTCCAAATTCCCCAGATCTCAATTCAATCGAGCATCTGTGGGATGTGCTGTACAAACAAATTTGATCCATTAAGACCCTACCTCACAACTTACAGGACTTAAAGGATCTGCTGCTAATGTCAGATCTTGGTCTTGTGAAGTCCATGCCTCAAGGTCTTGTGGAGTCCATGCCTCGACGGGTCAGAGCTGTTTTGGTGGCGCAAGGGGGACCTTCACAATTTTTGGCACGTGGTTTTAATGTCATGCTGGAACATGTTTGGGCCCCTTAGTTCCAGTAAAGGGAAGCTGTACTGCTACAGCATACAAAAACATCCTATACAATTGTGTGCTTCCAACTGTGTGGAAGAACCACATATGGGTGTGATGATCAGGTGTACTTTTGGCCTTATAGTCTATATTATTAGCACTGGATCATACAGCTCATGATGTGAGCCAACAACCACAATTAGTTTCTCCTTCATCCTCAGCATCAGCATGAATGACAGATCTCCTGTTGCCTGATGCATGGCCATGTCACAGTATATTCCATTAAAAGTTCAACTCTGCTGAACTTTCTTGACAGACAACAGAGTGTAAATTTTGCACATTAGCAGGCATTGCTGCTCTCTCTTCACTAACGCATTGTTCTGCTTGAAATGAATGGTAATGGTGCATTCATTGATGGATGCCAAAAATTTGTTGGGAATGCAGTCCATGTTCATTCAGAAAGAAATTACATCTGGTATCTTTGCCATTTGTTTTGACGCAGTTTCTCACTGCACTTAATTAAAATAGAAAAATTGAAACCGCAAGTGCTCTGATAAATCACAGATATCTATAGAATTTGTAGAAATCAGAGCTGGGCTAAGTAAATAATTAAATAACTACATAAACAACTTAAAACATCGGTAATTTTGTGAAGTGTATCTTGCATTCTTTTTTTGGTCCAAATATCAAGAATATATTTCTGCAGCCCTCCAGCTCTCTTAGTGTCAGTTTAGCAGCTTGCATCTCAAACATGCCAACTGCAACCCATAATAAACTGTGTGTTTAGTTCACTTTATGCAGTTGGGTTGAATCAGAGCTGAACTATAAAACTATATTGGAGAAAAGGCAGGAGAGAGTAGGAGCTAAACTGGCATCTGCTTCTACTAACAGTCAGACACTTTAAAGTGCAGGATGTTACAGAACTGCCTCGAACTAAAAATGCTTTCAGAAATATCGAGTAAAGCCCAAAAAGAGAGACGCTGAAGTGAATTAAGCAAAAGGAAAGCGGGAATGATGATGGGAGTGAACGGAAGAGACAGCGCGAATGCAATAAAAACTGAGGAAGTAAGGAGTAGAGAATAGGGAAGCAGAAAGGGAGAGAGAAAGAGTGCATGAACGTGACGCTGCATGATAAATCCTATTCATGAGGCGAGTTCATTCGGAACCCTGCCATTTTCCCAGAGACAAAGGCGGTGAGCTGTCTTTACTGGGAGCTTGAGAGTCATAAGAGGAACTGAAAGATATGAAGGCACTGCGTGTGTGTGTGTGTGTGTGTGGCAATCCAGTTTCTCTCCCACTGAGCTCATACTCGACACACTGCCACGCTCACAGCACTACCACACATCATTTAACTGCTGCCACTGCTGATACGCAGCCTGGGCTCTTGGTGAAATCCTGGTGACTGAACAAACACTGATTATAATTCAGATAGAACTACGCTTCCCCTGTATGCCATCATAATGTGATCAACTGTCCACTTTATCACATAAAATCTACAAACACTAGCTAAAATCTAGCATTTTGCAAACTGAAATATGATCATTTATACTGCATCTTGTCTAATGTCATTCTGTTTGAAAATGCAACGTTGCATCAGTGGCTGGTTGTGATATTAAATTAGAGGTCAGAAACAAATTCTACTACATCAGTAACTCACTGATATTCTGAGTGTTTCAAGTCTGTAATGCCATGTCTCTTCCAAACAGCAAGCATGTAAAAAATAAAGCTGCTCTTGCCATTAGCTAACTCCATAGGCCAAACTTGTGTTTCTGCTAGTCTTCTTTTGTACTTTGATTGGAAGATGTGTGCTTAGTCTATTTACTTCTAATGTCATGTCCAAGTGCATTTTGAAAAACAGCTGAAAAAACGAATTATCGAGAAAGCAATACTCCTTCTTCATGTCTATTACACTCGCGAATGTATTTCACATACATCTTCTCAGTCACTGCTGATGAAGAGTTGGATGTGACAGTGACACAGGGTTAAATAAATTAGCCCCAATGGATACTAAATCTAAGCTGCATGACTCTACAGTCTGGGCTAGAAAGAAATCAGCCCCATGCTCGACTTCGTACATGTTCTATTTTTATTTTTTTTTTTACTTATAACCACTGGTAATGCTGTTGTTTTTGGTTCCACCAAAAATCCACTTCAATCCATTTGTTAACAGCAAATAATATGATGGTTATGGTAAAAAAAAGAAAATTACCTTATTTTTAAAATTATTTTTCTTCAAAGAGAAGGAGGGTTTACACCACTCGCATTTACCAGCAAGCCCCGCGTTCTGTGGTGGACTGAAAACCATAAAGTATGATCCATAATTTTCACACGAGACTATTTCACTGTTCTATTCTTAATTGCTCACAATCTAAGGTAAGATGTGATAGCAGTATATGTACACATTCTAAAGGCAGCTCTCCTTTCCACTCACTATTGCCTCATACACTACTGACTCATACAAGCTCAGGATGTGCAGCACAGACAGATCCTGATTCCCAGGTTCACCACTCAGAATAAAACCTTCCCCTGTAGCAACCTGTAGCATTATGCAACATTATTCATCAAAGCAACATGAGTTTCCTCATGTCTCAGGTTAAACACAAGAATTCATCCATTAGTTCCAAAGTGTCATGGGTCGGCCCTGAGTCAAGGACTGCGATGTCATTTATGGGGTTGTGACTTATCTGATTCACATGCTGTCAAAACTCATCTTTGTGCTTGTCTATCTGACACAACTGCGCTCTTCTACTGACACTAGTGAGACAAACTTTTCAAAATATTTTACATCCACTCAAGTTCAGGTTCAAACGACAATGTGTAAATCCTTCCAGAGATGTAGCCGTAATATTTATTCATTTCTGTATGCTTTTTTTTTTTGCCATGAGTGTGTAAATATATGTACCAATTATCTCTAATGGCCCATCAAATGATTATAAATAAGATTGAATTCTAGTGAGAATGGTAGACGTCTCATATATGCATGACTGAGGAGGCATGAGGGTCTGACTGCACTCCTGCTTGTTATAATAATGTATGTAGTATAATGTAGTGTAATGGGACAGTGAGTATCAGGATAAGGAATATCCTAATCATGGACAGGAATGGATGGGTACCATAAGGAGGAATCTTCTTCATTCTACTTTAATTATGGCAGCATGTAGCCTACTATGCAGAAAGCATTTTACCAGTTTTACCTCAGGGCAGAAGCATAACCCAGACACTCCACAAAGCTCGGTTTTATGGAAGAGTAGCAAGAGAGAAAAGTTGCAGAATCAAAAAGGTTCCCTAGTAGGATGAGACAAACATGTAAAGTGCTACTTTTGGAGGAATTCCAACACTGCTAATTATCCTGAGATCCCTATAGTGTATCCCTACAGTGAAGAGTGGTGGTGGTAGTGTCATGTTGAGAGTTAACCTTGCCTTTTGTTCGTTTCTCTAACCAATGCCCTACCCAGCCACTGAGATTTGGTAGACAGCCTTCTCTAGGTATAGCTGCGATTGTGCTATATTCTTTCCATTTTTTAATAATGGATTTAATGGTGCTTCACAGGATGCTCAAAGTTTGGATTATTTTTTTTAATAACCAAACTCTTACGGATAATTTTTTTTTTTTTTTTCAGAACTTTGTCCCAGAATTGTTTTAATAGCTCTTTGGTCTTCATGATGCTGTTAGATTAGGTATATTCTCTATCAAACTCTGGGGCCTTCCAGGAACAGGTGTATTTATACTGAGGTCACATGATAGTTTAATGGCACATGGGTGGACTCCATTTAACTAATTATGTGACTTCTGATGGCAACTGGTTGCACCAGAACTAATTTAGGCAGGTGAATACTTATACATACTTATGAAATTAGTTTTGAATTTTGTATTTGTAAAGAATTTTGAAAACTATATAATTTTTTTCTCCACTATTTTGTGTACATTCATGGCATAAAAATCCCAATTACGCCCATTTCACTTCCAGGTTGTAACAATACAAAATGTGGAAAAGTTCAAGGGGGGTGAATACTTATGCAAGGCCTATAGAAAAGACTTCCGCTCAAAAAACATACAACACTAAAGGGGCAAATATTAAACTACACTGTATCAATAGGGTGTGGTCTGATTTTTTTTTTTTAGTACACACATTGATATTTTAAGGGCATTTCTTATACTAAGAATTGACTTTGTCTGAAAAGTAAGATAATAATGAGGCTTATCATAAAAAAAAATCCATTAGGATAGGGAAATTTCCATTCCATCGAATTTTAATAACTAAATCTGCGTGAAAGCAACACAACATTTTTGTACTCACTTGCAAGAAGATCCCCTTGACAGTGCTTTTAAGTACATATGTATAACTAGAGTTATTTGATTGTGATGCTGCAGGTGTTGAAATGAATTAATGAATAAATTGAAATCTTTTAACACATGCTATACCAGAAACAGCTGGAACCAAGAATATTGTTGATTGTTTCTGTTACTATTAATTATCATGGTGGAAAAATTTGTTAGCAAGCCCACCCTGTGGAAACTCCAATGTGCCGAGCAGTCCCATGTTTTGACTGCATGGAAATCTAACTGACTAGGCTAAAAAGTGGTAGCTAATGATATGTAATAATGTTTAACAAGCTAGTTAGCTGGTTAAGTGCAGCAATACAGACTAAAGTAAATAAATGAGTTTATAAATTCTCATGGAGGGGAGTGCATCATATGATAAAATGATATAGAAAGATACAGAACGATAGTTATAGTTCTTATCCTGTCTTCATAGTTTCTAACATAGCATATTGTGTTTGTACAAAAATTCACCAATGTTTCAGCTATGAGCTGTGGTATTCTCTCCTAACATCAAATATATAAACGATATCTGATTCTGGTTAGTGTCTATATTGTCTCTTGACGTGTTTAAACACAATGTGACTGCTTGTTGTAAGGAGAGTTATATAAAGACTGGAATTTATTTTGCTTGGTTTTCCAGTGTTTCCAAATACCTGCGTTTTCTTGATTCTGAAAAGATGTTCTGTCATTCGTGGATGATAAATAACCTAGAAAAATCAGTTCTACCTTCACCCAGATCACAACTTGGCTGAGGTATGTAGTGCAGCAGGCAGTGGGATTCAGAAGCGCAAGCTATAGTCAAGCATTGAGCTGCTTCACACCACAGTTAAGAGCAATATGTCTAAGCAAATAAAAACTTTCATTTTGGAGAAGTCAATAGGAAGTAGAGTTTTCTTTCCCTGATTGTTGAACATGCTTGTTTGCAGGGCAACTATGAATAAAAATGAATAACCTGAACATATTGTGTTTGCCCAGAGCACCCTGGCTACTCATTTGTCCAACCCTGATTATGACAGAACTGTTAGCAAAAAGTAAAAAAATAAAAAAAAAACCTCAGATACAGTTGGGTCCATCAATTTTCCTAATTTTGCCTCTGTACACCACCACAATGGATTTGAAATGAAGTAATCAAGATGTGATTGAAGTGTAGACTTTCATCTTTAATTCAAGGAGTTTAACAAAAATACTGACTGCCTCATGTATTGCCATCACCAAATGCTGAGTTTCCTCCCCTGAGATGCTTTGCCAGGCCTTTACTGCAGCCGTCAGTTGCTGCTTGTTTGTGGGTCTTTCTGCCTTCAGCAAGTGAAAAGAATGCTCAATTGGGTTTAAGATTCTCCATTTAAGAACATACCATTTCTTTGCCTTAAGAAGCTCTTGGGTTGCTTTCGCGGTATGTTTTGGGTCTTTATCCGTCTGTACTGTGAAGCACCGTCCTATCAGTTTTGCAGCATTTGACTGAATCTGAGAAGAAATTATAGCTCTATACACTTCAGAATTCATCCTGCTACTTCTGTTAGCAGTCACATCATCAATAATGTGATCCAGCCATACTGTACATGCCCATGCCATAACACTTCCTTCACCATGTTTGACACATGATGCGGTATACTTTGGATCATGAGCTGTTCCTTTCTTTCACCATACTTTTCCTATCATTCTGGTACAAGTTAATCTTGGTTTCATCAGTCCAAAGAATCTTATTCCAGAACTGGGTGGGCATTTTTGGATGTTTTCTAGCAAAGTCTAATCTGGCCTTTCTGTTCTTGAATGTTACCAGTGGTTTGCATCTTGAGGTAAACCCTCTGTATTTACATTCATGAATGCGTATCTTGATGGTAGACTTTGACAATGATACGCCTACCTCCTCCAGAGTATTCTTGACTTGGCTAGATGTTGTGAAGGGGTTTTTCTTCACCAAGGATTCTTCATTCATCCACTTTAGTTGTCTTTCGTGGTCTGCCAGGCCTTTTGGTGTTGCTGAGCTTGCGAGTGCATTCCTTTTTTTCTTATTATTGATTTGGCCACTCTTAAAGTTTCTGCTATCTCTCTGATAGGTCTGATGGTGTCCTTCACTCGCATCGACACCATCGACACTCGCATAGTGAGAGCTTTGAACAGCTACCAAATGCAAATTTAACACATGGAATCAACTGCAGATGTTTTATCTCCTTAATTTTTCATGAAATGATGAGGAAACAGGCCACACCTGGCCATGAAACTGCTTATCAGTCAATTGTCCACTTACTTTTGAGCCTGTGAAAATGGAAGGACTATGTAAAAAAAATGGCTGTAAAGTGTGAGTGCAATATTTTCGTTAAACCCCTTGAATTAAAGCTGAAAGTCTACACTTCAATCACATCTTGCTTCATTTCAAATCCACTGTGGTGTCCAAACACTTATGGACCCGAATGTAAGCTGGATAAAACAAAAAACAATGATATAACAGTAGTACAAAGAGCTAAACTGAACCCCAAACAGGTCATCCATAAAACAAGTCAATGTAATTCATTTTGAACTCAACCAGTGATTTGGAAAATGCAGTGTAGTTTTAACTGCTACTGCTACAATGTTGGAAACTGTGACAAGTGCACTGAATACCTTTGAACTTGTGAAAGACAGCCCACAGCTCAGCGATGTCTGTGGCAAAGGTGATGTCGGTATCTAGAACGATGACTTTCTGCAGGTCTGATGGCAGCGTCTTAGTCAGAACCAGCTTCATCAGGCCGTAGATACCTGAGTAGTGTTTGTTGGGGATCCATGACACCTCAGACTAACACACACACACACACACACACACACACACACACACACACACACACAGATGATATTTATTCAATGCAGAGCTAACACTTTGGTACAAATAAATCTAGTTTTTAAACAAATTCATACCTGTGAAGATGATTGATAAAAGATACACTTTAAATGTCTTATTGAGTATCAAAGGAGAGACTCACCTTCAATTCGTCTGCATCGTAAAAGTCCACTCGGACAGCTGGCACCATCCAAGTGTGGAAGAGGGAGGCTAGGATCTGCTTGGCGATGGAGTCTGTGATGAAGTGGAAGTGAAGAGGGTTCCGGCTGCCACACATACAAACACCATTACTGCTTTTAACACAAAATGTCCTCAGTATTGTAAGGTATTATTTGGCATTTTGGTAGAAAAAATGAATTAACCACTAAGAGGATGTCCTATGATGTTACTTCTTTTATTTTGCAAAGTTTTTAGTGTAATTATGCAGGGTGCGGGGTTGGGGCGAGTTATATCTCCAAACTCACAGATAAACATTTTTATAAGGTTTTATAAGGTTCTCTCTGCCAGCCAATCATCATCCAGTATGCACACTGGATGAGCGCAACACAGGCAGCTCAAGTGTATAAAACTGGTACAGATCTACTGTACTGGCTGCTTTATAAAGATATAAACATTCTGTCACATTATAAAGTCTTAATCGCAGCAGAAAGCTAATATTGTGGTTAACACCAAATAACATTAGCAGTAAATATTACTGACATTAGCTAGCTATATGCAACGTGCTTAATAAACTTTTTAGGTTCAGCTTTCTAGGACTGCTAGCAGACTTGTTTTTGTGTTTGCACAAAAACCATGTATTATTTGTATGTTCTAATGTATTTTATTGTACTTTAAAGTTGTTACATTTTACACTTAAAGGTCAACCTAAATTATCTTGCTTAGGAAAAACTTCAAAATAAAGTAACTTCAAAGTAAAAAGTGAACTATCTTGGTACTGTATATCTTATAGGATACATGAAATAAGATGTACTGAAAAGCATATATGATCATAATGTGCTCTTAATAGGCTCAAAAATGTCTTTCTCTGCTGAGTGTATTTCTGTTTATGAGTTCGTAACTTTCGTAACTACTGTTCATAAATGCACTTTCTAATGATCTCAGAGTTTCGATAATGGAAATTTGAAGTGAGCTTAGGTAAGTGTGAGAGTTGTTAAGCTGAAAATGAACATTTCAGTATTTTAGAGTTTTAATAGCTGGAATGTTAAAACTTTGATGTCCTATATTTCGAAATGGTTCTTCATCCAGATAAAAACCTTATAATACTAAGGACATAACTTTTATTCTCCAGACAGGTGCATCGGTTTATTTTCCTCGTCTGAAAAGGAGTCCTGCTTTGACCTGTGCCCCGGCACTCTGGGGTTACTCCTGTTAGACTGATGTTTTGAACAGCAGCTTTGGCCTTGTTGGTCTTTGTGACTCTAAAAGCATTGCACAAATTAAGCCTAATTAACCTTTGATTTATAAAAGCACACTTTAGTAGAAGTTCCATATGTCTGTTATTTTACTCAGTGTGATGTTCCAGAGGTCCTCAAATGCCACTATGAGTGAGATCTCTGGACAGAACAAACCAGGCTTTGTGGCAGCTGTCAGGCCAACAAACAGATGCAGAAGTTCTCTTGAGCTGGTGTCAACATATCAAAATATGCATTTTATTTCAATGTCCTTTTGAAAGATTAGTTTGGATACATGTTGTTTTTGCAGTAGCAGGCACATTGTGACACAAAGGCAAGCAGGCACATAATTTTCTTGCAAATTCCTGGCACAATAGGAAGGTCTAGTTAATACTGGTTTGTTCATTTATTTCACATGGAAAAAGAATTTAATCATTCACTTCACAGTACAGTCCAGATCCTAGCTGGGAAAATACATACACACACACACACACACACACACACACACTGCCACTGCCATGGTGATTAACCAAGAATTCTCTGAAACCTGGCATGAGGTTTCCCTGGAGTTTTATACTGTTCAGATCAGCCATGTTGCACTAATGACGATAATCAGCCCATTATTTAGTTTCAATAGAGTCTGGTAGGCCAGGCAGGAGGGAACATTTTTTAGGACTGAGAGCTGAGCAAAGAATATGAAATACCAGAATATGTATTTCAGTTTTGCATACATCATGTATATATGGTACATGTGTCCTGCTACAATCTAATGATCGAAGACAAGATTGGCATGGTTGCCTGCTAACTAGGTAACTGATGACATTCATCTTCTCTTGGCTTAGATAATGAATGAGTTTTATGACACATACTAATGTTCGCTTCTTGGATATCTAACTTTGAGGCATACTGTCTAACAGTAGCTAGCCAGACTAGAAAATGCACTGGGAGTCTATACATAAGGTCTGAAATGTAGAAGAAGTAAAAGAACTAAAAAAACAGATACAAATACATATAGACAGGAAGGTTTGCAGGGCATGAGCCTAGAGTGTGAAACAGGACTGGGATTCAATGGGACGCATTAAAAAAAGTCACACAAGCAAGAGATGTTTACTTTTAGGTGGGCACTAACCAGCAGTCACATGTTAAGCTTGGGGGACAAAAAAAAGATCACATTCATTAACCTACATATATGGCTTTCATTCATTCATCCTTGGTAATTGCCTGGTCAGGGTCATGCTGGATTAAATTAAGCTACTAGGTTGTTTATGTTTTGGGAGATACAACCAACTAAATTCATTATTTAAAAAAAAAAAAAAAAAAACAGTCGGTGCACATCTCTAGTTGAGCCCGATTTTGAACTTGAGTGATGTAGCTGAGGTTGAGGAACTGTCTGAGCCAGAATTCACACACCATGCTGACACTGCTGGTATTTCCACCTCTGGGATTTTTCTTTTTCGGGGTTTTCTAGTGTTTGTTGGGGCATAGTGATAGGGTTCATATTTAATCCACTTTGGATTTAAATCTGACTACAGATATGGATGATGATATTCTACATGAAGAGGAGGCTGGATTTAAGTGGGCTTGAGTTAGGAAAGGCTGCCACAAAAAAATGGAAACGACTGCTCAATCCATCCACTGTATTTTGTTTTAAACCAAGGGCAGTAGTTTGCATCTAGCATCCTTGCCTTCTAAGGAAGAATCTTTCAACATTTTGTCTGCTTTTCCAGTTCTTTGCTTGATGTGTACATGAGATAAACTGAATGATACTTTCCAAATTTACAGACATCTGTGGACCTGCCAAAGTCAATGTTGGCAGAGTTTCAGTGTTACTAGGCAGTATTTGCTGAAACACATAAAAGCACTGCCTATTTCACATCTTAACCCTCAGATTCAAGTATTCAAACAATGCTCAGATTCTCTTCTCTTGTACACATACAGTTTACTGACGTTTTCCTGCACAGTATCATTCTCACCTTAAAAAAATTCATTCGCTCAAATAAAGTGAACAATACTTGCTCTACAACATAAATCATAGACGCAGCATACTGTTGCTGTAGCATGAGAGTTCAAACTCATACATTTATTGATCTACAAGTCAAAAATTTTGGCAATTTATCCACATGCCATGTGCAAAATATGCCTATGCATTTGATTTCTGCCTGATGAGTAAATTACCAATGGCAGAAAATAGCTTTAAAATGTGCATGTAAGATAAGTGTGACCTGTGAAATCAGCAAATCGTCTCACATGGACGGGGAAGCAATTAAAAAAAATATGCACTTAACAAAATTATCTAAATACTGAAGATGCTTCAGAGACACCATTAACATTTATTCTACTCCACTACATAATTGTTTAATTGCGTTGAGTGTAATAGCTGTAAACTGCAGACAAACTCATCAAGAGATTCTTTCCAAACAAATGATTCTTCATTTCATTGTATTAAATGTATATTGTGCAAATAGTTATAATGCAATATGTAGCAACCAAAATGATTATTCGTGTGAACATGTATGAGTAACAGTAAGAGAACAAATAGAGCACATATACCAGGACCTCTTGATCTTGATCTTGATGTGAATGATTTTATACTCATTTATACATTTGTCTTGTCAGTGTATGATGGATGATTCACTTACCGGTGAAAAAGCACAGACTTGACCAGCGTCACCACATCTCGGCTTGCGTTGTACCCCGCGCACACGATGGCAACATGAATGGTCTGAGGAATGAGAGAAATCACTAATGAGGTCAAGCAGAGCACAAAATCCTAATGAATGGTGACGCTGATGAGGGTATTGCAGCAAAACCTGCTATAATTGGAGCTTGACATTTAGTGCTTGCCATTTGGAGCTGGCACTTGGATCATTAATGGTTTATTGCACTCCAGGGTGCCGGATATTTGCTTGTGCCTCACATTGTGCAAGTTTATGGCACTAGCCCCAGAGCCAGAGCATCATCATGCAGCATCAGATATCAGCATGAAAACTGTATGAAGGTCTATTTGGAAATCTCCCCCAATCCTCATAAAACCCCTCCCCACCCCCAACCCCAGCCATTCCACAGCTGAGATGTGCATAGGGAAGGATTACACTCTCCCCCTGTGTACACAGAGTGCTGGAATTGATCCTGACTGACAGGTAGAGGCTATTTGGCCTTCCTTTCTGACTCATAGAGCTTTTCTGCCAGTGGGTCAGTGTAACCAAGCTTATCCAATCAGCTTGTCCATGAACTCAAGGGAGGAGGAAATGAAGAGTACAGACAAAAAGCATCTTCAGAATTGCACAGTATATCATCTCTCTGGGCAAGCAATATCTCTGATTATCTCTGATATTAACCCTTTTCAAGAGGTTAATACCTGCTTTTAGTTTGAAATTGGCCTGAATACTACAGGCCAAGCAATTATGTTGGTGAAAGACTACAAAATTGTGTAAGCAGAAATTTTGCAGACAAAAATAAATCCAGCTCAAGATCTACTGATAGAAACCTTCACTGCTGTATAATTCATTCCATTTAATTTGCCTGAAACAGCAGGAAACAGCAGCTTCACAAAGTTTCATCACTATTTGACCGATATGGCATAAAACACAAATGCCATAGTCCTTTCCTGGACTTAGAATAAAAAAACAATATTAAGACAACACACTACATGTAGAAATGGCAATTTCGATTACATCAGTAATTTTTTTCTTATCTACTGAAGTAATACAAATATCAAAACTCAAAAGAAAAATGTTTATTTCACTTTTTTTTTTTCCATTCACGTTATCTGAAATGTAGCAAGTTTGATTAAGGCTTTAAGCTCCACCCACAAGGCACAAGCATACATCCCTGAAAAGCTTGTTTCCTGTTGCCAATTATGTCACTTATGATATACATGTCATTATACATAATATACATATTATTTCATTTTCTTTTGTAAATCTTAAAAACCCCACTAACTAGTGTGGAAACACATTAAACCACTTTGTAATTTTTTTTAAAACTGTTTTTCTCAAAACCAGTATTTTCTATCTTCAGAACCAAAAATCTGTTTCTTGATGGCATGCATTCATGAAATGTTATGTTCATTTATATCCCTGTTTAGAAGGATATTATAGAGGAACTTCCCAAAATGTTGATTATTCCTGGAATAGATTTTAGATTTTATACTGAAAATTTTAATTAAATATTTTTTTATAAGAGTGCATGGTATTTTCTTAAGCAATAAAGAAATGATTTTAAAACAAACCTTTCTGTAAAGGTCTTTCTCTATGAGAGCATCTTCACAGCGAAATAAATATTTTAATTCTAACAATATGAAAAGACAAGATTTCTGGTTACTTAGACAAGGCATCATTTGCATAAATAAATGTAAAAATTTTGAGAAAGTTCCAATACAAAAGAATTTCTAAGAACTTTAGCAATATATAATGTATAATATAATATAATAATATATAAATGTGATGTCTATTGTTTAAAAAAAAAAAAAAAAAAAAAAAAAAAAAAAAAGAAAGAAAGAAAGAAAGATCCTATTCACCTGTAGGGTTTCTTTACTTTTATGTTTAAATGGTCTTATGTATACACACACACACACACACACACACACACACATATATGAATATATCAGATATTAGTTTAATGTCTTTATGCCTCGTCTGTGTGTGCGTTCTTCCTCTTTCTGCTCTCACCTTGTGTGTACATGTATCCTGCTCAAGTCTGTTTTCTCTCTCTCCATGTTTTTGCTAGTGATAAAGGTTGTACTCACATCCGGGGAGTCACTTATCACTTCTGTATGCTCTTTTGTTTTTTTCTCTGTTGCATCTGTCAGCCACGTTAAGAATTCGTCTGAATCTATGTCCTTGTCGTGTCTCCTGCCTCAAGAAACTGCACTCAAGCAATAATTTACAACAGCCAACTCACAACATTTGTTACTCGGCTGTTCAATATTTGAACAATGACTTGCTCAGCTTTGGCACATGCGCAGCCTCCAGAGATTCAAGCCAGTGGGTGACATCTGAGAAGAGCAATAGCCTTGGAGATGCATCTTATATCAATTTAATAGCCAGGCAGTGCCATTAATCGTTAACATGGCTGACTTCTGTGTCAAACAAAAGGTCAACTACAGTATTTAAAGAAACATGACAACACAATCATCAACTGCTGGCACTCTACTGCTTGGATGACTAAGACAAGTAAGAGAAGCTCCAAAACTCTAATGTGGCCCTTTACAAATGTCTGTTACTGTGTCCAAGACTAAGCACTATTCACTCTACTGTGCACTATTTTCTAGTGCTACCATTTCGTATTTGCGTCTGAAAACACATTGGAGAACATCCTGTACTTTCTTTTAATCCTGCAATGCACTGCAAGACATATTGTACAATCTTTGGGCTTCACAAACCAAACCCAATATTCCTGCCGGTTTTGGAAACTCTGATTTTCTTCGTACTTGTGTGCTTATGTTGATAAATGCCAATCACCCATAAATTACCAAGCACACGAACGGCACAGCTGATTTTCATTAAGGGACAACCACAAAACTCCATAAAATGCAAAAACACAGACACCTGAATGACAGATAGCCTCCTAACTGCAGCATGCACTAAATCCTCCAGTAATGCAGCTCAGCCACTGCAGCGTGTCGGTAACCACAGAGACACACTAACTCTTTCTCCTTTTATAGGGTTCCATTTCTTATGCTCTAACTGAGTGGTGAGTCTTATTTGTTTTTGGTGTGATTGATGCCATGACAACTCATTGCTAGAAATGTTTTGGTCCGATCTCATTGACATTGGACTAAGTGCAATGTGGCTCGTTACCTAAAATGAAATGACTGTTAATGTATATTAAGAGTACTGTAAAGTACTAATGAATACTGTTTCATAATTATAATAACAATTAGCTGATCAATATAAAAAATGTAACCATTATTCTTGGTCAAGCTATTCCTAAATTCCTGGCTAACTCTTAATATCTTATCTGAATATCCTTGAGCAGAGCTTGTGGCTATGCAATCATATTTAAAGTCTTATTGATGCTTGGAGAACAGGATTATTTTTCACCCTCATTCCTACCTCACATTTATCCACAGCAGGTTGCTGGACACAGCTGGAGCCGTTGGCATTAGAGAGTGCTTTCTGAGCTTCACTGTCACCGGTACCCTCTTCAGTGGAGTGAAGCTGGGACTGGTTGCCATGGTGTACGCTGCTGTGGTGATGGGACTGCTGGTTGCCGTGGGTAGGACTCTTGGGCAGCTGGCTAATCTCTCTTCTGAGCGCTCGGTTTTCCTCCTCTACCTCTCGAACCCGTAGCTCCAGGGCCAGTGTGGAGGATTGAGGCTCCAGTGGGGAGAGGGGCAGTGGCTTCACTGAGGATAAGAAGACAGAGTCAGCCTCAGGCTACATTTGCCATTAGTAAAAGCAACAGAGACCCATGTGGAAATATGTCACTCAGCTCTTATTGAGGTTGTAAGCAATTTAAATAGGCCCGGTGAATTTCTTGGACGAGTTGCATGGTGTAGGTTGTCAGACATCCTCTGGGTTTTGGCTCACACATATTTAGATCCTTCTTGCCTGCAGTTTTTAGGTTCTAACAAACTTTATTTTTAGCAGGGCTTGGATTAAGGAATGGAAGAGATACATATGATGCCCTTTTCTGTATCACTTTTCCAGCACAGATTTGCAAGCTATAGTGTTGCTAAAAACTAGGACAATTTCCCCAAAGATACTACTATATAGGTCTAACATGTTTCCTTTGAGACATGCAAAGAGATGCCTTTGAGTTAAAACAGCACTGCTGGGTTCTTGAATCTGATTGGTCAGAAGGTGTTGATTAATTTTATTTTATAACAGTGGCTTTGACAATAGTGGCAGCTGTAAGTCAAATCACAAGTTTGTATTAATGCACTCTTTCTATAATACGTTCTATTTTCTATAACAACTCATTCACAGGGATGGCGGGTGTGCCACATGTTCTAAGACTAACAATAAAAAAAATTTTAAGATTTAAAAAAAAACTTTATTTAACAAGGAAAAATATGATATGATATGGTGAAGCTTTCTGTAAGTAGACGTTTATGGAAGGTGTCTCCAGTGTCAGTGCTTTGTAATGGTCAGTAAGCTTTCTGCCATGTGTAAATCTTCAGGACAGAGGAGTTGGCGCTTTGCGGTTTCTCTGCCAAATGACGAGCTGCATTTTTTGTGAGGAAAAAACAGTTTATAGTTGCTATAACGCAAGTGATAACAGGAACTAACTTATCTCACAGACATTCCACAACATTACACCTATATACAGTTAAAAAGTAATAAATTAATAAATTAAAAATCACAACTTTTGGCAAACTGCTGTGGTATAAAAGGAATAAAACACTTCGGGATGTGCTGCTGTAATAAAATGGGCTGCATCACACCGCCCCATTGTTGATTATTTTTCTATAACAGCGCACCCGTCGTGTTTTATTCCTTACAAATTACACAGCAGACTAAACATTTTGCCAAGTATCATTTCTTATTGTAACTTATTGGAAGAATCTTGACGCATGAATAATTGTAACATCAGTGGCATCTGCTACTCCCCCACAAGAGACAAACTGGATGCGTCATTAGTGACGTGTCTAATTCAGAGACCTATATTGATGATTCAGAAGGACGGCTAACAGAGTAATACCAATTAAAAGGTTAGTCTGAGAAGAGACTCTTCAAACTTTTCAGAGTGCACTGTAGCTCACAAGGGATTTCCAATTAGCAGACAGGACAGCGTGGTGATGTTGCCTTGAGCAACACAAACGTCAATTTTCTGGCTACTGACGAGAAAAACAATGCTGACCACAGAACTAAGCTGAGGGAGAACCAATTTCCCCACATCACTTGAAGCATCACATTACTGTTTAGAAAAGCAAGAAAAGACGAAAACAGCAGCTCATAATCTCTTCATAAGAAGATCTGTGGAAAAGATCTTTTATGTAACCATGTGATTGTATTTGTCAGACAGCTTTCTCATTTCCCTTCTGTCTGAGATGGGATGAGGGAATGTGAGTCATGAAATGACTGTCTTTATATCAAGCTGACTCAAACAACAACAAATGTTATACTTTGCACAGCAAATAACTGTTGCATGAGTTCTACAGCATTATGCTCCGTTTCAGTCCTGCAGTGTCATGAAAAAAGTATGGTTTTGCACTAGCATACCTGATTCACAATGTGTAGGGTGCCATAATTATTAGCTGAGTTGATCTAAAGCAAGAAAACAACCTGTTTTTCAGCGTTATTGCTTTCCACTTTGTAAAATAGCAGAATATAAAATAAATCTGGCCTACCAGTAGTACAAAGCTGTTTGTTGCATGTCATGTAAAGCAGGACATATCAGCAATCTATGAGCCCTTGAACGGCCATAATGTAAGGCTATCCATTTTTAACATATTGTCTATTTCATAAGTTAACACTAATAAGATTGGCTATGAAAGTAGAATAGGACATTTCCAGGAACAAGAAGGGCTAATGGAAACTATTCAACTGTATTAAGCCTTGGTTTTAACATTTATTAAAATGATTAAAGGTATTTTTTTTATATATCTGTTTTCCAAATATCAAAAACATACAATGTTAATAAAAAGATAAAAAGAACTCAGATACATGTCCTTAGTCTCCCATGTCTACGTTGTTCACGTCTCTACACTATGTGATGCAGTTGGGGATTTGGAGTCAATTATAACTGACCGCACCCATCTCCCAATTCTCCCCATCATACAAGAGGCACCAACCGGAGAGGGTGACTTTGTTGCGTTCAAGATACGTAATGCCAGCCAACAGCATCTTTTCAAACTGCTGTGTCACAGGGCAGCACGACACACTCAGAGGAAAGCGTATCAATCCTCTTCCGCATACACCGATCAGCCATAACATTAAAACCACCAGCCTAATATTGTTTAGGTCCCCCTTGTGCTGCCAAAACAGCTCTGACCCGTCATGGCATGGACTCCACAAGACGTTAGCAGCAGATCCTTTAAGTTCTGTATGTTGTGAGGTGGGCCCTCCGTGGATCAGACTTGTTTGTCCAGCACATCCCACAGATGCTCGATAGGATTGAGATCTAGGGAATTTGGAGGCAAAGTCAACACCTTGAACTCTTTTTAATGTTCCTCAAACTATTCCTGAAACCAATTCCTTCCCCAGATAAGCGATGCACATGTACCTGGCTGACCACATGATGTAAAAGAAAATGTGATTCATCAGACCAGGTCTCCTTCTTCCATTGCTCCCTGGTCCAGTTCTGATGCTCACGTGCCCTTTGTAGGAGCTTTTGGTGATGGACAGGGGTCAGCATGGGCGCTCTGACCGGTCTGCGGCTACGCAGCCCCATACACAACAAGCTGTGATGCACTGTGTGTTCTGACACCTTTCTATCATAGCCAGCACTAACATTTTCAGCAATTTTTGCTACCAGTTCACCAGTTCTGTGGGATCAGACCAGGTGGGATAGCCTTCACTCCCCACATCCATCAGTGAGCCTTGGGTGCCCATGACCCTGTCCCTGGTTCACCAGTTGTCCTTCCTTGGACCATTTTTGGTAGGCACTAACCACTGCATATGAGGAACACACCACAAGACCTGCCGTTTTAAATGCTCTGACCCAGTCGTCTAGCCATCACAATTTGGCCCTTGTCAAAGCTGCATTCCTGCTTCCAACACATCAACATTGAGAACTGACTGCTCACTTACTGCTTAATATATCACACCCCTTGACAAGTGCCACAGTAACAAAATAATCAAATGTTATTTACTTCACCTGTCAGTGCTTTTAATGTTATGGCTGATTGGTGTACATGACGCATAGACGCCCACGGTTGGCTTGTGTCGCTGTGATTGACAGGGATGAGAGAGTATGCTATCTGTCCCACTCTCAGAGCAAGGCTCCCTTGGAAACGGATGGCTGTGACCTCAGTAGGATTCAAAGTTGTGATCTCTAGACAATAGGCCATAACACACTCTTTCCTATTGTGACACTCAGGGGCCCTGGTGTCAATTACACAGAGAGATGTGAGCTCACTGTACCGTGGTGCGTGCAGAACATGGGTGGTTGCTATGTGATTTTTACAAGTTAGCCCGGGCTGAATGAAACAAGGCAGTGGAACGTGTTTGGTCTACGTGCCTTGAGTTTGACATCTGTGCTATTTTCTCAGTCCCGGGCCACATGTTAGTATTTCTCCTTCATTAACTTAACCTGTTCAATCTATTTCAGGCTTGTGAATTCGCATTAGGTTACACTGGCTAAGTTAATAAAGGGAAACCACCAAAAAAGTGCTAGAAAGAGGTACTCCAGCACTCGGTCTGAGAAACAGTCCTATAAAACAATGTGTGGATGCCACAGCACCTCTGCTCTACCCCAGGCTGAGCTTTATTTGCTGAAGGGATTGTGGGTTTAATCCTACTGAACTGGCAGGAGCTGTGTTTGGTAAAAACATTTGTTCAGTAGCTGTGGCATCTGCTGTCATTTCACTGAATGCAACTGTAAAATCACTTCGCCACAGGATTAGGAGTATTAAACATACATGAAGCAAACATTTTTCATTCACTATAGTATCTACTGAGTAAAGTCAGTCTGATGACAAAAATAATAAAACTGCCACAATATATTGCTTTGGGATTTTGTATGTTTTATCTCTTCATGGCATGTTTTTTCCTCATTATAAGACCCACTCTCCTAAAAATCCTCCTGTTTAGGGGGGGGAAAAAAAAAAAAAAAAAAAAAAAAAAAACTCAGTGTACCATATACATGTTGATGTTGTACTAGTCACAATAATGTACCAGGATTTGATTTGATTTCACAGCAATTATCAAGTGAGCAACATTGCCTCAGCTTAACTTTTGCACTTTACAAGTGATCAACTAGTCTAAACTGAAATAGTACCGCATGGCAAGAGCAAATACTGGCCTAGAACATGGCACATCCAAAATTTATATTAAGGCTGTCAGATCAGAACCTGCATGAAACATGACGCATTCGATTCTCAGCTCATTGGCGGTAACATTCACACTTACAGCACACTCATGTCCAATATTTTATTTGCCAGAGCTGACTGCTTGGTGCTTCTACGTACTTTCACTCACATCAGAGCCTTACATGTGATCACTCTTTTTAAACCCCAAACTCCAGTGAACCTGAACAACTCCATCATGTACATCATCCACCCGAAACAAAGCTCTCTAGATTATCCTAAAATACAATAAAGGCTGATGACAGCTCTATTGCTCTGTCTGTCATCGGAAATGTTTCAGCGATGGAAGATGGTGTGGAAAATAGGGATACACAGAGCCCACTATCATCCGATACCGATCCTATATTCATATTCTCTGAATGAGATAAATGAGATGACTTTCTGCCAGCTTCTGCTGCCAAGTTTCGCCAAACATTACAGATGCAAAAGCAGTTGAGTCTCTGCATTTTGTTTTAAACAGCCAGAGGATGATGGAAAAGGAGGACGACATGGTGGCTGAAAGAAATCAGAAGGATTTTCTAGTTGCTGCAATTGAAAATTTCAATCACCCAAAATTCATATATTTATTTTCATTCATATTCATATGGTGAGCTCATTTTTATCATATCTTTTAATGAAAACAATACATTTACAGAGTGAACCAGAAAATATCCTGTAGAATAGCCGACCTGTACTTCCAGGTCTACTCTGTTCATGCGGAAGTGTACTGAAGGGGGCATTTTTTTCCTATTGGATTCAAGAAGATTTGATTTCTAGACTTTGTGTGGTGAAAGAAGTAGAAACAATTAAAAACCAGTCAATAATTAAAAAAAAAATATGAAAAATGAATTAATTTCCTATTGTTGTGTATGCCCAGAAAAAGAAAAAGAAAATAAAGAGCTGTTTCCTTGTTTTCACATTTTTCCTGTCGAAACGGGGGAAAAAAAAAGAACATAGTGTATACACACCCAGTTGTGTGCCTGTGTCATGTCAGTCAACATAAGTTCGAAAAACACATCAAAAATGCCCCAGTTCAACATTTCAGACATTCTGATATTCCAAAACTCTCTCAGCATGCGCTGAGTTTGGCATATCTGAAACTGCTGCATATGAATTAAGAGTAAGACAGGTACAGAACAACCTTTTTTGCACGCACAACATTTAAGAGTTTTCAACAAGTTTTCGACAAGTTTCAGGGGAAATCGTACCAATCCATTAGTATGCAGCAAACCTGACTAATTTTAAGATCACATTCTGTCTGTCTGACTAGATGTGGGCTTTGACTTTGGGTGTGCATTTTTTAATCTTAAATGTGAATCAGATTGATTTCATCATTTGCTGTTTTCTTTCCATAAATGTCAGTTTGGATTTAGCAAAAACGAGGTTAAAAATGTGCCCCATATTATTTGTAAGTCATGTAACAATCCAAAGGTCAAACTGATAAAGCCTGGCCCAATTAGAAGGCGGTATGATATATTTAAAAGGATATCCTTATAAAGATATAAGGTTTTGGCCATTATTATTTTTTTCAGACAAGAAAAAAGAAGATATGGTGGACAATATCATAAACTGTAATAAAACGTTATGTTTTGATATGAAATTATCAATTACAATCAACACATGCGTGCTATTATGTGCCATGACACATTTAGCTTTCTGATTTGCCATCAGAGCTAAATAAGCAAATAAACAAACTTGCTGTAATCCATCTAAAAGAAGCCAAAGTAAACAAAAGGGACTAGCAATCTGCTATGTTTGGTTTGTGCACCAGAAAATATTTGCTTTTTAATGCTTTTTTTTTTCTTAAGACCGCTTTCCTGGACTGAAAAGCTGGACTAAATTCACACCCTTGTGATATTTCAAAGGCTTCCCTTTGGTGTGAGGTGGTGTGAGTAGCATGAAAGGCAGTGGATGTGTAAGAAAACGTGCAGCATTAATGAGACCAGAAGTGGAGCCAAGAGTCAGCTATTAGCATACGATACTGCTGCAATGCATTTGAACAGTCAGATCCATTGAACCAGCCAAGGTCCTACTGCGTCAATTTGCAATATCCAATCAATCTCTCCAACACCTTCATGTTCTCTCTACTCAATGATATGAGGAGCAAACAAAGACTTGGCTTGGTGATAGGGCATCACCATGGAAACAGGCAAACAGAGTGCATACTAAAATGAATGCTGGCTGCTGTGAGCTCCAGAGCCAGCGTGGGGGACCAAAGCTCCAGCAGAGACGCAGGCAGTGACTCCGATGAGGACCAGGAGACAGAAATGACCTTAAAGAAACAGCATGTAACTTTGGAGATTCGGAGACCTCTGTAGTGGAAATATGTTGCAAGAATCTCACAATAGAACATTTTGTAATCAGTTATGCTGCACACAACTTGTCGGCATATGCTAATCTGACAATAAAGACTTAATAAACATTCAAAGAGCATTCAAGTACTCCAAGGAGGTAACTAAGTCTGCTTAGTATTGCCGAAACGTAATGAAAATGAAAAGTGTAATGAGAGTCGCAAGGGAAAAGATCAATTAATAGGTAGTTAGCTGCGTTGGCAAACAATAATTAATACTAAATAATTGCTATCAATTGATTCACTTCCAGCAGAGGTGAGCAGGCTCAGGAGCACAGCCCGAACACAGCGTTAGGGAACTAGCTGGCTAGACAACAGTAGTCAAGATATGACAAGGCTGAGTGGCCTTCCTGTAGTGAATAATTGAATTTTCTTGCTGTTGTACAGGAGAAGCCTGCATGGTTGAGTAGGTTTGCAACATGTGGCAAGAATGATAACTCGTTATTCAACACCACACTGAGGTTTTGTGCAGGAACTTCTCAAAGGATACAGTAAGTCCAAGCCGTGAACATGCATTTTCAAGATATGTGAGCCAGCCATGCTGAATATAATCCGCAGTCTGGATATCTGAAGCCCTGTTTAGACTTGGTATTAACATTCGTCTCAGCTGATCAGATGACAAATGGATACGAGTGTGAATGGGGTCAAATGCATCTTGTGATACAAATCACTCGCAAGTCTACCTGGTCTGTTCTCCCATTCTCATAGTTTTTCTTTATTTTCTACTATATTTTACTACCTTGGGCAAACAACTACCCTACTTAAGAAAATGGTGTGTTTGTAACACTGCTTCATTAAAAATACATAGGCATTTTTTTTTTTACCGCATTTTCTCCCAATTTAGTAATTTGCCAATTCCCAGCTGCTAGCTAGCTCTCTCCTATTACACAACAGCTAGCTCATGCTCATGGTACGTCACAGCACAGCTGAACACGCTAAGAAGAAAGTACTAACTGCCCTCTTCCACATAAATGAGCTAGCAGATGCCCATGATTGGTTGCTAACTGCCCTGTTCCACATACATGAGCTCGCAGATGCCCATGATTGGTTAGCATCACTCTGATTGACAGAAGAGAGAGAGTAGTGTCTCCCATAAAGGGAGCATGGCCAGTTTTGCTTTCTTGGACTTCAGATAGCTGTGGCATAATTAGAGCACTTTCTTGTTGGACCATGCAGTGTTACTTTGGAATATTACAATTGATTTTTCAATAATAGGTTTAATGTTGGGCTCAGAGAGATGGGAAAATACCAGGTCTGAATGGCTATACATCATGGCTGTCCACTTGTGAGCAGATGACAAGAGACATTTGTTAATGTGAAGTGTGAACAGGAAAGGATTGGTTCAGCGCCATCAGCGTAACTGTTGAAGGAAAGCCACATCATTAAGCTACAGAAGGAAACAGAAGGTATGGAAGCAAAAAGTAGGGGGCCAAGCACTGAAGCCTTGTAGCACACCAACAGAGAGAGGCCAAATAGTGCAAATGTTCTGTGGTATGGATTATGTGATATCCCCCAGTTTCTAATTTCTCAAGTTTTAGACCCTACCTAGGGTTGATTCCTGTAGACTACTCTTTGAGCAGGGCTTAGATTAAAGACATATTAAAGACTGCTGTTTCAGAACAGATAAAGCACAGCAAGAGCCAAGAGAGATTAGGCCAACTTCAGTATGCCAAATAAAAGCAGACAGAATATAAATGGTTATGTTTTCTCTACAAATATAATATTAATGAACTAGAAATGAAAGATGAGTAACTAGGCAGTGCATAATGGATAGTGCAACTTTTCTAAAACAATTATGTTTGAGGCAAGATAAAGAAAAACAGGTTAAACATTTTTATGAACCTGGACACTTTGTACCCATGTGACAAAAGTGGCCTGCTGGGGGCAACATTAACAAGTTGTCACCTTCTAATGTGTGCGAAATGGAGAGTTAGCAGAGCACAGCGTGGCTATAGTGGGATTTCCAATTAGCAGACAAGACATCGTGGTGATGTACAGCATGCCTTGAGCAACACGTTATTCCCTTACTGTTGAAAACGCAAGCTATAAAGACTGGAGGACTAAACTGAAAACATGTGTATGTGTTTGGGTGTAAAAGAGCAAAAAAAGTAAGAAAAGGGGACAAAAAGACAGCTCTCGGAGAAAGTGAGGAGCTCTGTGTGAGAGTCATTTTCAACGCCATAATTGTGTAACAGTGTGAATGTGTTCATTTTGACAGACTGAACAGCCCAGCATTCTTATCTCCCTTCTGTCTGAGATCGGATCAGGAAATTCGAGACAAGAAAAACAAAGGCAAATTTTTGAAACGTCAGGTCATGAGAGTCGTGATTTCATTTGATGTATTTCCTTTTTAAACAGGAAGTCAGAGCGACAGTGTGTTGAAGGGATTGAGTGACTCGCACAACAGCCAACAGCATTTGTGATACACCACACCCCTCTAAATCTAAATAAACATGACCATAGATAGATAGATAGATAGATAGATAGATAATTTTATTAATCCCAGAGGGAAATTAGAAAATTAGCTATTTAACAAGTTAGATAACAACATCGAGCCTTTTTTTTTTATCCGCAAAGGATTTCTCACTGCCGCCTGCACCCATGCCTGTCGACAAAGATGATATCCTAGACAACAAGATTCCGTGTGTTTTACGCCGTATATGTTTGAGTCGAGGCTGACTGTCAGTGGCACCAATGGTGAGGGACAGCCACAGGGTCATCGCTGGGCGGCATCTGATGTGTCTGAATGGTGGGCTTATAATTAATTGTAAATATTACTCTACTTAATCAAATGATATTACTTTTACTGATGGAGAAGCTTCAGCAATGTACCATGAATTCCACCTCTTCCAAATGAATAAACGCCAAACATTTTTTCTCAACAAAGTGATGGCTGGCAATGGGAATAGCTTGCGAGAAGAACGCACTGATGAACCATGCAAGCTGTTACTGTAGAGTAATACCCTCTCCTGGGGTACATTTGCATTCTAGAAAGCATTTAATTGGACAAACACAAAACTAGTACAGGTTGAATCATCAAAATTGTTTCGTGGAAATGACATAGTATAAAACTGACATGGGAATATTTCCAAATCTGTTTTTTTTTTTTTTTTTTTTTTTTTAAAGATACGTATGCAATCATATTTGTGTCCATAGCACTAAGGAACAGGTGTTAAAAGATCTGAATTTCTGATTTCAAGGATACCTGATTCAAGGACAATTTCTATAATAACAAATCTAAACAGTTGGCAGGACAAAGCTGTTGGTTGTCCACTTGCAACCTGTAACACAATGTGGGCATGGCAAAGCAGCTTTGCTTTAGCTGCTGAAGGGATTGTGGGCTTAAATCTGTTGAACTGGCAGGAGCTGTGTTCGATAAAAATATTCTGACAGTGGCTGCGGCCTCTGCAAAATCACTTCACTATAGGGTTAAGACATTTAAAATACAAACCAGTGATTTCATTCATTCGAGCAGGTTGGGTAAATGCAGCCTTGTGGCAACACATGATAGTCTTGTCACAATATGGTGTTTTAGGATTTTGTATGCTTCATCTCTTTACGAATTTCCCAGTGTAAACAGGCAAGAAGATAGGTCTACTCCAAGGCAGATAACAGCCTCAGTATTCAATGGTGTATGAAAAACTCAATTTATTTTAAAGCTGTAGGACCAGAACCTGCATTAAATATTTCCTCGTTGTGTCCGATTACACCCATGAAAGTGGAATTTTAGTGGTAGTGAAGCATTTGACTCTTGGATCATTGCCCGTGATGTTCGCACTTATAGCACACTCACATGTAGTGTATTTTCTTTGCCAGACCCGAGTGCTTCCCGCATCGACGCAGACTTTCAAAATAAGCTCTCTAGATCATCTCAGAAATACGATAAAGGCTGCTGACAGATATATTGCTCTGTGTGTCAACCAAAATATTTCAGTGTTGGAAGATGGTGGAGAAAAGATCCTTGTTAGCATCTTCCTCAGCTTGGGGGTGGGGTTATATGAGAAAGTTTTAAGTAGACTTTTCAGACATTTCATATTTCAAAATGCTCAAAATCTCAGGCAAAGTCTTTGACAAAACTCTAGCTGAAATATTTGAAAACTCTGTGTAACTGAATATATATGAATATATATGAAAACTGCAGGAACCCCCATTTGCTACATTTATTTCAAAATTTGCATCTACAAAATCATTTACATTTTAAAGAAAAATTGTTGTACTAATTATTTAGTATGCAGAAAACCTGCCTAGTGAATGTTTTTGCATCACACTGAACATGTCTGAAACTTTCACCCTTACTAGATGTAGGTTTTTTAAAAATGCTCCAAGAAATGGAAATTAAACTGATTAAAAACTCTAAAGTCTAGTGCAGAAACCTGCTGTGGGATGTGGAGAGACTGGGTACCAGTCGATGGATTTTTCAGGAACCTTCCAGAAATGTGTACAAATATTAATTTATTAATTTAAATAGGAAGCTGCCTCTTCTAAATGCACTGAGACCCTAACCAATGGCAGACATGAGCTTGCATGACCTGGAGACACCATGTGAATCCTTCATTCCCACATATCACTCTTGCAACGTTAATTCGATTACATTATATGTTGAGATATTCCGCATTCACAATACTTCAAAACTTCAAACAAAAAAAAAAAACAACAAAAAAAAAGTTTAGCTGACTTACCACAAACAAATTTTAACAAATTGCTTAATTTCTACTGGATAAATTCCTGGATTCAAAAGCTGAGCAAGAAGTCCTCAGGTATTTCACACTGAAGTAAGGGACATTTTTAGTCAGTGATATTTTGAAAGGCCTCCCTTGGGCATGCGATTGCGAGTTGCCCAGCAGTCGATGAGCAGCATGACAGACTCAGCAGTGAATATCTAAGAGAACGCACAGCAATAATGAGACCAGAAGTGGAGCCAAGAGTCAGCTATTAGCATACGATACTGCTGCCACGCATCTGAACAGTCAGATCCATTGAATCAGCCAAGGTCCTACTGTGTCAGTTTGCAATGTCCAATCAATCACTCCAACACCTTCATGGTCTCTCTGTTCACTGATACAAAAAACATAACGATAGGGCATTGCTATGGAAACAGGAAAACAGAGTGCAATCTGAAATGAAGGAAGCAGAGATTTGGCCTTGATTTGCCTCTGGCCAGAATAGTAAATATTCATAAGGTGAATGCAAATGAGATAGGAGAGATCTCTGTTGTCACAGCCAACTATAATAAGTGTGATTTGACTCAAACAGGTCAAAGGTTTTTGTCTGTGCTCATGGAGAAGCTGGAATTAATCTTAGTACTGTAAGCTGAAGGCAGAAACAATTTCATAGTTAAAAAACAAAAGAAAAAAAAAAAAAACTTGATACGTACAACAGTCTCTCGAGTTCGCACTGTTGTTGTTCTTATTCTTTTGGCTGCTCCCGTTAGGAATCGCCACAGCGGATCACTGGTCTGCGTATTTGATTTGGCACAGTTTTTTACGCTGGATTCCCTTCCTGACGCAACGCTCCCCAATTTTATCTGGGCTTGGGACTGACACTGAGAGCGCACTGTTGCATGCATCGCCAGTGGCTGGGGTTGGTTCCCTGGCCGGGAATCGAACCCGGGCCGCGGTGGTGAGAGCAAGGGGGACCCCCTTTAGAGTTTACACTGAATGATGCTAAAAATAAACAAACAAAAAACATCCAGTAAGAAGCAGTTCTGTGGTCAGAAACACCTTGTTGATGGGAGAGGTCAGAGGAGAATGGCCAGACTGCTTTGAGCTGACGGAAGGCTATGGTAACCACTCTTTACAACCATGATGAGCAGAAAAGCATATCAGATCGAATGACATGTCAAACCTTGAAGCAGATGAGCTACAATAGCAGAAGACCTCACTGGGTTTCACTTGTGCAAGCCAAGAACAGGAATCTGAGGCTACAGTGGGCACAAATTCACCCAAACTGGACAGCTGAAGATTGGAGAAAGACCAGGAAATGTTGTGGCTGCTACTGAGATGGCCATCTATCTGGTCAGTCAGTGAAAACTCATTCTTATAACATTTGTATTGCTGTTGACTTCTCAGTAGTTCTGTATTTGGATTCTGTTACTTGCCAAATATATAAATGCAAATGTACTGCATTTCCTTTATGAGCTTTTTGAGCTATTTTTGCCTTCGGGCAACTGCTGTAACTTATAAAGTAAAGCTAGATATTTGTTTCAACCTAACTGTAATATGTCTGTTTTTCTGTGTATGTGGTAGATGTGCAGTTACACTACTTTGCCACTGACACACGAGATAAAATCATAGGCTTCACGACATTTACATTACATTTACGGTATTTGGCAGATGCCCTTATCCAGAGCGACTTACATTTATCTCATTTACACAACTGAGCAGTTGAGGATTAAGGGCCTTGCTCAAGGACCCAGCAGTGGCAGCCTGGTGATGCTGGGGATTGAACTCATGACCTTCCGATCAGAAGTCCAACATCTTAACCACTGAGCTACCACTACCTTGCACTGTAAATATTGCACTATTTACAATGTGAACAAAAACCGTTGTGGTAGCAAGCATATAATCAAATATAATCACAAATTTGGAGCCAGTGTAAAACCTAAATTCTCAGATTCATGTAGTACTGGGATATGCTAATCACGGTAGCTGTACAAGCAAGCACTAGCTGTAGAAATCTTTACTGTAACATCAGCATGCATAATATGTTAAACAGATCTGAATATGTCTGTATCTCAAGCTATACATAATATACACCGTGTTGAGGTATACTACTTTTCACTTAGCTGCTAGGTAACATAAATCATACTCTAGAGCACTGGTTCTCAGAGTAGGGTACGAGGACCCCCAGGGGTCTGTGAAGCATAGTCACGGGGTCTACGATTTTTAAAAATTTTGTTAGTGGTGGAATTCACAACCCATCATTATCAAAGTTGTATTTCTTATTGAGGTCTTAGTTATTAGCCTGTTTGACTGATCATTTGAATTTAAATGGTTTTAATCCATTAGCCTTACAAGTAGGTTTATAAATAATTTCAACTGTTCCATAAGTGGAAATTTCAGGAATAAAAGGCTCCAAGAAAGAGCCAGAATATTACTGTATGCATTTGAATAATGACCCTAATATCTGAACAGTTCATAAAATAAATCTGCACCGAGGGGTCCATCAATTTTATTTACAGCTAAAGGGGTCCCTGGTCGAAAAACTCCTGTTCTAAATCACATTATTCTCCAGAACATTCTGTAAA
This sequence comes from Pangasius djambal, assembly GCA_022985145.1. NCBI lineage: Eukaryota > Metazoa > Chordata > Actinopteri > Siluriformes > Pangasiidae > Pangasius > Pangasius djambal. Next base: position 15,536,852 of record CM040992.1, read on the forward strand.
TCATCAATCATCATAAATCATTTGTTTTGCTGCAAATGAACAAATGGTTCAATCCCCTGTAACTCTTTAAACTGTACAAATAAAGTGTGTTTTTTTTTTCATTTTTCAAATCTCAAGCTAAGAAAATGCAATTAACCATTCAAAAAATGTGTTAACTCCTAACAGTTAGAATAAGTAGAATTTAAAAACTACACAATTTGTGGCTACCTAGCATCCATGCTTGAGGCATGAGGACATTAAGGGCATTCAAATAATTTACTTAATATGTTTTTTTTATTCAACATTTCAAGTGACCTTAGCATTTAAAATCAGAATATAATTTAAAATTTTACATTTACATTTAAATTTATGGCATTTGGCAGATGCCCTTATCCAGTGCGACTTACTGAAGTGCTTTGAAGTCTCTATCAATAATACATCCTGATACTGGTTCACTAGGTCACGGACTATGAATACTACCAGTATAAAAAAAACCTCTGTTGAGGAGGTAATATAGTAAGAAAAGCAACAGACAACACAAGATTTTTTTTTTTAATAATGTGCTAATTTAAGTACTTCATGAACAGATAGATCATGAAAACAGAACAAAATGAGAGAAGTTAATTTTCTTCTTCTCATTATCTTCAGGAAATAGGAGTTATGCAATTTCCTGTTGAACATTCTAAATATTTCTTAGGAGTGAATGTAGTCAGGAGTCTAAAATGAATGACTCATGGAAAAGATGTTTTGATCATTAGATGTTAAATCAATTCACACATGCAAATGCAAAAATAATATGAATTTTAATGATTATATTTCAAGGTAAAGTCTAGTTATAGTGGATGAGGAAGGCAGAAATGCTATTCTCTCAGTGTTATAGAGAGGTCATTTATCTGAAACACACACATAGGTTGTTGTGTTGCACATGAAATCATTGCCTAATCATGGAATCATGCTGCAGCCTTATCCTAATAATGGTGCTAAGCATAAGCTCATGAACAAGCACCTGACTGTATCCACTTTGAACATCCTTTCTCCTGATCAAGCAAATATCCACACAATATCCTCCCACATTACTGATAAAGATAGTCTTTTATCTTAATCTAGGTGCATTTACACTTTTTAAACCTACACTGACTCCGTAACAAGCCATTTCCACTAAATTATCTTCCAATGATATGACTCACATTCTAACTGCTAAAAAGGTCTTGAAGGAAAAGACACACACTATAGCCACCACACATGACCACAAATTGGAACAGGGTAGAAAATGAAAAGGAAGAGAGCCGAGCCCTTACCAGGGAGAAATTGATGTAACCCAATTACACTAGCATGTGGTGTGACCAACTGTAATTTGCTCTTAGAACAAAAAAGAAAAATGGCTTGATGGTGCCTTGAAAGTACTAGGCTGCAAAAAATAGAAACTGTCCTGGCTAAGGGTCTGTCTAGTGGTGGCTAAGGGTCTGACTAGTGGTGGCTAAGGGTCTGTCTAGTGGTGGCTAAGGGTCTGCCCAGTGGTGGCTAAGAATCTGACTAGTGGTGGCTAAGGGTCTGACTAGTGGTGGCTAAGGGTCTGTCTAGTGGTGGTTAAGGGTCTGACTAGTGGTGGCTAAGGGTCTGTCTAGTGGTGGCTAAGGGTCTGACTAGTGGTGGCTAAGGGTCTGACTAGTGGTGGCTAAGGGTCTGTCTAGTGGTGGCTAAGAATCTGTCTAGTGGTGGCTAAGGGTCTGTCTAGTGGTGGCTAAGAATCTGACTAGTGGTGGCTAAGAATCTGACTAGTGGTGGCTCATTGGCTGAAGCACTGGACTGCTGATCGAACAGCTATGAGTTCAGATCCCAGCACTACCAAGCTTCCACTGCAGTGCCCTTGAGAAAGGTCCTTATAGACTCAGCTAAATGACTAAAATATAAAATGCAATGACTGGAAGGTTGTAAGCTCAAATTCTGAGACTGCAGCAGCCTTTGCTGGGACTTTAAGGAAATCCTCCACTACTGTTCTGCATCCTCATCAGTTGTAAGTTCTTTCTGATTCTGAATAAATGGAAATGTAAAAAAGCCATTTCAAGTGAGAGCTAGATAAAGGCTTAAGATTCTGAAAAAAGAAACCAAAGTTTCTATATATAAAATAAAGTGCTCATTTGCATTGTACTTCCTGCAATGCAAGTGCAGATGTGTGTGTTGGAGTGGCGTAGGAGTACACTACATTTGTCTTACTTGACATCAATTAACTTTGCAAAGCTGCAGTCGAGAGTCACTGAGAATGGATTTACGCTACACTGAGCAAATGGAGTATTTCCAATGTGTTTCAGAGAGAACAGTTTTCAGCCCATCACCTGAAAATAATTCATAAAGTACTGCGACAGCACGACAACAATAATTTTTTAAATTTAGCAGGTTATGTCATGTTGTGCTGTCATATATTTATTGATTGCTGTGAGTTTACTCCTTCATCAACATGTATTTTTAAGAGAACAATAATGCTGTGGTATAAAAATCTTCCAACAATCAATATTTCCATGACTGCATCTGCCAATGCTGACTGTGGCTCCACGATATTATATGTAAGCAAAAATGTGAGCAGTGATCAAATTCAGACACTTCACCAACTTTGGAAAAAAAAAAAAGATGCCATCTCTGCAATTTGCCTTAAGTTTTAATAAGTACTCATGAAATCTTATGTGCACAGACAGGAAGATGGAGTAATTACTACAGCATTATATTGGCGATATGTATCAGTTCAGTCCCAAATCCCAATTCCCAATTCCCATTACCTTCAAGTGTTCATAAACTTGTCATCTTTCTTTTTTAGCAAAGGACCCTAAACTTTCCAATTTTCCATCTTACAATACTATTTAGTTTAAGAAGCCTTGTAACATGTTCCCAATGACATTCTGCTTGGGTGTGATTTTAAATATAATCTTCATACTTAGAGAAACTGCATGATTTTTTTTTTTTTTTTTTTACTTTCAATACTATCATAAAATTACTGCATGTTTCAGATAATGATGCCTTTAGAAAACTGGTGACAAGTGAAAGGTAAAACTGGTGGCTCTGTTATGCTGTAGGATTTTAGTATCATGGTTTGGATTCCCTTAGAAGGAAGAGTCAGAGCAAATCAATATTTATTCTGACGATTCAGCTTTAGCCTATGATGAAACGTGTCTGTCCTGATGGGAGTGGCCTCTTCCAGGGTGACCCCGCCCCTGTCACCAGGGCACAAGGGCTCATCGAATGGTTTAATGAGTGTTAAAATGATGTAAATCGCATACGATGGCTTTCACAGTCACCAGATCTCAAACGAATTGAACAGCTATGGGAGATTTTGGATCGATGTGTTAGACAGCGCTCTCTACCTCCAACGTCAAAACACCAACCAAGAGAATATCTTTTGGAAGAATGGTGTTCATCCCTGTAGTACAGTTCTAGGGACTTGTAGAATCTCTGCCAAGGCTCATTCTGGTAACTTGAAGTGTCTCAACACCTTACTAAGACACTTTATATTGGTTTTCCTTTAAATTGTCACCCATTTGTACATTTTTATTTCAAAATTTCTAAAAAAATATGAAAAACTCCCAAACCAAAAGTGGCACACCGTGAAAGTTGGTTTACAAGTCTGAAGTTGTGGCCATTACACAGAGCACTATTTAAGATGTTCAAGTTCACTGAGCCAAAATCGGAAGCTTAATAAATAATTCACATAACTAATAATGTGGCGGCAGGGAAATTTCTCTTTGGGCCATGAAGTCATTAAAACCTACTGGACTAAATCATTTGGAGGAAGTAATCAATTTCAACCAGGGTACAGTGACTCAATTCATCACAGTAAGAAAATAAACAGCCGAAATGAGTCTGTGATGAACTTGTCATTTTCCAATGAGGTGAAAGAGATACATTAGGATAGAGCATACATCTAAGTTTCAAGGAGTGCAGAAGAGTGTTTTGCACAAGTAGAAATCACTTAAGACAACTGAAGTGTCTCCACTGATGTAATTCACTGGATCATTTCTGCTGTATCAAGTGTTTACAGCAATTAATCTGACAAAGGCACATTTCTGTATTTTGCAGTGTTTGTCATATTACTGCATTAGGCAGAGCCATAAAAAAACCCTGGCTTTTAGAATTTAAGTCACTTTCTCCATTTTTAGCTATTATTATTGTTGTGGTGTTCTAAAATGCTACGGTCACATTATTTTTTATACAAAAAGAACAGTGCTGTTGTCTCATTATCACCATTGTCATCATTTAATGGCTCTAAATGATGCTTCCTTTTTTTAGCCGCATTTTATTGACAGCACTGAGAATAAGTCAATACTGCACTACATTTAACCAGCAGCAGGTAAATCCAATTATATCCCTTGTTAATGGCTTGTGGATCAGATGACACAATGTCCAATTTCTCTAGAAGAAATTTAACTCGAAGTCAATTTGCATTTAATGAAAGTGAAATCATCTCTGCTGCTTCTCGGCTGCTTTCATGCTGAGACCTCCTCTCGCCTTCCCCTGCCTTGCATTTGTCGAGAATTACTTTTAGGATTAATATAGATTACCTGTGACGTTTGACAGATATAGCCAGGTGAGGCCTGGAATAAAAAGCAAGGCGACGGATGCAGCCAGGAACTTCCTGCGCCCACGACACATTCCCAGCATCCTCTGGAGCCAGAGAGGGGGCGATCAGGAGGCTGAGAGACCTCTGTGTAGGCAGCAGATGTTCACCAGGTGGTGCATGGCACTGTCTAAAAAGAAATGGAGCGTTATTGAAGGCAGAACTCCAAAGGAGAAGCTTTACTGTCAAAGTAGAATGTCACACTGAAAGATTAACTTTATTAGCACTGGCGTTTAAGCAAAGGCAGACAAAATATAGTGATTATATAAATTATTCCATTTTTCTGCACTGTGATGTTAATCACAATCACCATTCATTGGTTTAAAGTGTAAAGTCTGATGTGTAAACATGTTCTCCAACAGGCATCTGTCTTTCTCATATGATGCACAAAGCTGTTCACCTTACACTAATCCTTTCTCCGTTTGGGATCACTTCATTTGACTGGCGAGGACCGACACTGAGAGCACAAAAGCAAAAGAAATGATTTGGGGTTTCACACGGCTGTTCCACACAACTGCGAGATGAGTCTTTCAATGCCAATAAGTGACTCATATTACTGTCGGAATAAAATATCCTGGCCCAGCTTAATTGCAGGTGAAGGGGCCTTACAAGCACAAGTCGTCTTCCATGTCGCGCTCTAGTTCTGAAGGGAGACCGATGTCAAGGCCATTGAAAAGATGGAAGAGAATGAAGAGAATGAATGCATTACATTGAAGGAAAAAGACAGAACACAAAAGAAAGAAAGGAGACATGGGAGAAAAGATGAAATAATGGAACAACACACAGATTATATTTTGACATTTGCAGTAGTATTGTAGTACTAATGTAAGCAGAATTTGAACCACTGAACACTGTACACACCACTGAAATTGTGATCAGGGGTTGATTGGAGGAGGTGGTTCGTATTTGATTTGTAATTGGACTTTTGAAAGGCACTATACTGAAACTAAATTTTTATTATTATTATTATTATTATATTGAACAATTGTGCAAAAAAATGTGCTGGATCAAGTGCTATTTTAAAAGTTAAATAATGATGATGGAAAACCTGTTAAATTAAGTCAAATGTGCAACACACATTGTGTTAATTATGCTGCCTTTAACTCAAAGTTGCAACTTGGAATTTGCAACCTCGAACCAGTAAAAGCCAAACAAAACACCCCCTCAACTTGATATTCCTACTCGTTAACTTGGGGTAGTCTTCTCAACTACGAGTTCCTTCCCTGTTTACGGAGTGACGTCAAACCAACATGGCTGCTCACAGCATCAAAGTAAACAAAGTAGCATTTCTTACCTTTAATAAGTTATACTGTATCTACAAGTAGTTGCTTTAGCTCAATTAGCATACAGATATATTTGCTTGTTAAATCTAAAACACTGAAAATAAGGTTTGCTGTATGACGAGGAAAATATATATCACTCGTCACAGTTAGCTCACTAGCTTTTTGCTAACAAAAAATGCCACAATTCCCACTGGCATTGCACTTGTGTTCTATAATGAAGTTCTTTAAATCTATAAAAGTAAGTCATGACATTCATTTTAGATGTGATGCCTTATCGCCATGGCAACATCACCAGTCCTTATTTTCCCTGAAAAGTCTCACAGCTTGCCAAACCGAAACAGTGTCAGAATAAGTGAGAAACTGTAACCATCTCTGTCCCTCTCTCGCTGCGCTGCTTTCCCCTAATAAAATACAGGACCAATAAGTCTATATAAGTATACTGTTCCTTAAAGTCACTGTTATGAACAAACACTGTAGGAGGTAAAAGACAATCTCACTGACTTTTACACATGTCCAATTCAGAGATGTTGCCCCATATTTATCAAACAGCTTAAAGCTGATTTATATTTCTGCATAGACGTATGTAAACGTATCTGCATCCTGGCACAGAGAGGGGGTTTATGGGTAAACAAAATGTCAAGAATTCATTGTGTCGCTCTGCAGTGCTGTGTGCTAAATAAAAGCTGTTTGGTTAAGCAAAGCCAATAGCACTGGGTTGGGGACAAGACTCAAACAAACACTCGCCCAAACAAGAACTAGTGCAAAGGCAAACGAAGATTTAAGATGGAGCTTGGCAGAATAGGTGACAAGCAAATCTTCAAAATGTTGCAACGTCTGTTTTGGATGGTTATGTTTGTTCTCGCTATACATTGGTCCAGCATTGGCAAAGGAACACTTTTCTTAATGGTCCTGCTAATGTTATGCCAACGTTGTCCCAATGTTATCGAAGGAACACTTTTCGTAACAATCCTGCTAATGTTATGCCAACGTTGGCAAGGAGGAATTAAAGGTGGCTGAAAGGTGGTGTGTCTGCCCCGGTGGCCCAATGGACAAAATTACATTTGCCCAGCAGAACTGCTGATGCTGGCCCAACATCATTAATAAAAACATAATAATTTAAATAATTAGTATGTAATGTAAAAAAGGTAACAAGATGTCACAAATAAATTTTGATCTCTTTAATCAGACCAAGAGAAAATCTGAACATTTTCATTGCTATTCTGCTAACATGTTGGTTTTGCCTGAGTAAGTCTCACTCAAAGGTCAGGGGTCATCCTATATTTACAGTCCATCACTGAGCAGCACTATGCAATTAAGTGCCATTTCACCCCGAAATCCATTCACAGTAAAAACATCATGCCTGGATTATTGTTCCATGATTGCAAATTGATAACATCAAGTGGCTTTAACGGAGAAATCAATACATCAGTCTGCTTGTTTATGGCAACATCTCAGATCATTTAAAGCATGCATCGGGAAAGATAATGGCATCCATAACTCCTGCAGGCTGGAAACAATAAAAAAGCAACTTCCTACGTGTGTGTATACGCTGTGATTTGTAAATACAAACTGCAAATTTCCCCCCGGGATTAATAAAGTTCTTTGAATCTTGAATACAGCCTGACGTTCTGCACCGAGCCTGTAAGCTGTTCTGGATAAATTAGAGGAAAACAGATTTTTTTTCACAATGTATTAAACTTAAGCCATGGACAGAGCTACAGATGCGCAGCCCAGACACAGAAGGTTTCTTATACAAGGCATTTGTCTGTATACTGTGCATTCAGAAACTGGAAGCAACTAAACTAGGAGTTCTAGTTTTAGCTCCTTCCCTCCACCAAGTCGAGTTATGAGAGAAACAGTCATAGTGGCAAGAGTAAAAGAGACTGGATAATCATCACTGCATGCGACAAGTGTTTAAATGAATGTTGTTTCTTTGTCTGATCTACCATTTGGTTGACCAGCTAACACTGGCTCCAAAACAATTAATGATGAAATGATATTGATTTTTTATGATTTTTTTTTTTTTTTTTTTTAATTCACCAACTATAATGACAAGCTAAAAATTCTGCATTGTGACAAGAACATAAATGTAAAAAAAAAAAAATACTATGGTGTTCAAAGTAAACAAAAAAAATTGTTTACTGTGGCTTTTCTTCAATTTTTGAGAGCCCAATGTGGCTCAAGAGCCATAACTAAAGTCATGAAAGGGCTTCCGGGGACAAGTCGGATTGGTCCGAGAAATTCCAGTCATTTGGATTTGACTCTTGACCACATCATTTCAATTATCAATTGTTTTTTTTTTTAAAAGAATTACAGTCAGGTCCATAAATATTGGGACATCGACACAATTCTAACATTTTTGGCTCTATACACCACCACAGTGGATTTCAAATGAAACGAACAAGATGTGCTTTAACTGCAGACTGTCAGCTTTAATTTGAG
>CM040992.1:15557487-15622495 GCA_022985145.1 Pangasius djambal
ATCTTTGGGCAATCCTCCAGGAGGCTTGGAGTAATATATCAAGTCAATGTTTGAATAAACTGACTGCTCGGATGCCTAGTGTTGTCCCTTATTATCAATGCAAAATGGTCACTAACTAAAGAGGATTTATGCTGATATTGCCCAAAAACCCTATTTTGTTCAGGCGTTTCCAAACTTTTGGAGGGCAGTGTATAACAAATAAACTTTTTTTCTTCTTTCGGCTCTTCCCAGTCGGGAACGCCACAGCAGCTCACTTGTCTGCGTGTTTTGATTCTGGCCCGTTTTACACTGGATGCCCTTCCTGATACAACCATCCCCATTTTCCAGGCTTGGGACCAGCACTGGGAGTGCACTGGCTCATAGAACCCTCCAGTGGTTGGGGCTGGGTCCCTGACCAGGAATCGAACCCGGGCTACAGTGGTGAAAGCGCCAGGGATGGATTGTTGTTGTTGTTGTTGTTGTTGACGACTGTATTATCATTAGGTTGATGGCTTTGTGACCAAAGTTTGTGTTTAGTTGCTGTTCAACCCACATCTGTTATGCATACTGATTCTGGACAATTGGTGGTACTGTTTCTTCTATTTCTGTCTCCTCCTCAAGCAGCAACATGTTTGGTTTGCATTTGTCTACTTTGGATAAACCTTTATTCCAAATGAATAAGCATAAACATAACTACATACATATCAGCTGGAAGGTGATTTCGCACTGTAGGCCAGACAATATAATTTTAGGCCAGACGATAAGTCACTTCCTCCACCGAAGCCTTTTAAAATATATTACCATCACTGAAATATATGTATCATTAAATAATAATAGAACCCTCCCTATCTACCTACTGTAAATCTGAGCATGGGTGACTCATGGGACACATCATGTCCTGGATAATATCTATTAATGGTGAGCATTGTAAGTGAGAATCAACATCACACAGGTGTAGTTTTTTATGACTTGTGGTGGGCAAGCATGCAAAGCATTCTGTAGTGAATGTAATTTTAAGTATCTTGTCAGCCTTTTTCCACTGGAACCTGGTTCTGAATGATAAAGGACCCTGTCAGAAATTCATAGTTATGTGCATACCTCCTAACCAGCAGGGTCAGTGAGAATCACGAGGACAGAGTAGGTTAAAGTGCATGCACTTCTTTTTTTTAAACAGAAACATTTATCAGCATAAAGACGTGATGTGTAGGAGTTGCACAGAGATGGCTTCCTATTCAGAAAAGAACAGACCTATAGCACTGGCTCTGTGTTCTCCATGCTCAGTTGCCTTCCAGAATTTTTCCATGCATTTGCAAAAGTTAAAAAAAAATTTTTTTTTTCATGAGTAAGGAGCAAAGGTTAATACTTTGACTGTGCTTCGGACTCAGCAAACAAACTAACCATGTGTTCACACCAGCAGCAATGTGCCATGACAAAGTGTGTCTAAATGTTAGAGATAGATTGAGTAATCTAATTCAGTCAGATTCAATTTCACTCATGTACAATGGATATAAAAAGTCTACACACTCCAGTAAAAATGGCATTTTTGTGAGGTAAAAAAAATTAAACCAAGATAAATCATGTCAGAACTTTTTTCCACCCTCAATGTGAAATTACAATGTATGAAAATTAAGTGAAAAACAATCAGAAACATTTTAGGGAAAAATAGGAAAAATAAAAAGCTTACAACAACCTAGTTGCATAAGTGTGCGCACCCCTAAACTGATACATTGTTGAAGCACCTTTTGATTTTATTACACCACTCTGTCTTTTTGGCTGAGAGTCTATCACCATGGAACAACTTGACTCGGCAATATTTTCTCACTCTTTCTTGCAAAAACATTCTAGATCCATCAAATCCTAAGGGCATCTCCTGTGCACAGCCCAGAAAGTCAAGATGTGCCACTCTGAGAGACTCTTAGCCAAAAAGACTGAGTGTGTAATAAAACCAAAAGGTGCTTCAACAGTGTATTAGTTTAGGGGTGTGTACACTTATGCAACAAGGTTACTGTAAGTTTTTTGTTTCCTATTTTTCCCTAAAATGTTTCTGATTCTTTTTCACTTAATTTTTATACATTGTAATTTCACATTGAGGGTGGAAAAAGTTCTGACATGATTTATCTTGGTTTCTTTTCTTTTTTCTTTTTTTTTCATCACAGAAACCTGCCATTTTAACAAGAGTGTGTAGACTTTTTATATCCACTGTAAAATCTTACAGAATCACCCCCACTTGTTTGAATTTCAGGAATTTGTCATGGGATCAGCTTTTCTTGCTCGTATCTTGGTCTGCGAACTTCATTTCACGCTCAACTAGTAGTTCACAGCACTTATGCTGTGGCACATAGCTATTAACCCAGGAGTGTCTAGTTTTGGTCCTGCATTTCTAGAGCCCTTCACAGTTGGATGATTTCTCTGCTTTAACACACCTGATTCAGCTCAGCTGTTAATGACAGGGTTTATAGCAAATGTGTTAAAGCAAAACCATCAGCAAACTGTGCTGGGAAATAAAGGTGCTTTCCTAATATAACCTGCAGCACAAAGCAAGTTTAGTGTTTTGTTCATTTTGTTCATTCTCTTCTGCATTAAACATGGACATACAAAACAAACACCTGAGAATATGGATTAATATCTGAATATACTGTATAAAAGAAAATCTGAGAAAGCACTGTTGATAAAAAGGTACTGTACAGCTTTTTTTCTATCCAAGTTATAAACAGGTACCTTCAAAGGTGCAAGTGTCATCCAATTTAGAACTGTAACTGAGTTAAAGGTATATTATATTCACTTTATCAGGTGAAGAATACATACTAAAGGTGCAGAAGATACACCCTGGATATATACCCTGGAGTGTTTGTACTCTAACTTCTTTAAATGAATCTATATGAAATGTAAAAAAAAAAAAAACAGTCTCTAGAATTTAAACAGAATAGTGCAAAAAACAAAAAACAAGAACAAAAAACATCCAGTGAGTAGAAGACTTGAAGTCTTGATGAGAGACATCAGCTGAGAACGGCCAGACTGGTTCGAGCTGATGTATATAGTGTGTGTGTGTGTGTGTGTGTGTGTGTGTGTGTGTGTGTGTGTGTGTGTGTAAGCCTCAAATATATATAGTCCCCCTTTGCTGTTATAATAATCTCCATTCTTCTGGGAAGGCTTTCCACTAGGTTCCACTAGGAATGTGGCTGTGGGGATTTGTCCATTCTGCCACAAGGGCGTTAGTGAAGTCAACCACTTATGTTGAAAGAAAAGGTCTGGTGCACAGTTGGCATTCCAGTTCATCCCAAAGGTGTTTAGTGGGGTTGACTTTGGGGCTTTGTGCAGGTCACTCTACACCGACCTTGGCAAACCATGTCTTCATGGACCTCACTTTGTACACAGGGGCATTGTCATGCTAGATTTGGACCTCTTAGTTCCAGTGAAGGGAAATTGTAATGCTACAGCATACAAGGACATTTATACAATTGTGTGCTTCCAATATGTACAAAACATATTAACATTACACTTAGTCATACTAAATTGTACATAAAAGTACATGGGTATGGGTTCCATGTTTCCATTGCAACTGTACATCATGCAACTGTAGCTTTTGTATTGTTTGCTAAAATAGACTATGTGAACTGTAAGTGGTAAACAAAGCTGGTGACAATGTAGAGAAGTTTTCGCTGCTAAATTAGTCTTGTTTATGAATTCGTGCTGCTTGGGTTTGTTTAGTACACTAGATTTGTCTTTAAATTTTGAAATCACAGTACATTCTGAATCACATGTTTCCTTTGACCCTTACAGAGGAAGGTTCTTATTCAATAAGGACAGAATAGCTTTCAGAAAACTGCACAAGAATGGACCATAGGCAGAGAAACCCTGCTTATTTCCTGTGTTATGTCCTGGTTCAAGCATTCAGTTTTCTACTTCTTGTTTCCTGCACTTCTACACTTCACATGTTTGTAGTGTGAAGGAGACAGCTTGGGTAGGACAGTCCTGACTTCTCCACAATGCTCAGTAACACAGAACTAAGATAGACTAGAGCTGAAGCTTTTCTGATGTTATCTATTAGCTACAATGTGATGATATTTTATCTTATCAGGTTTCTATTTATAGTACCACTTTACAATTTATGCTGTGTGGCATGTTATGGGACAGACTTATGTCATGTAATCGATACGAACTTCATCTTTGACACTGAGTGACAGCCCAGCTCTGCTCTGAGCACTTACTCCCTGATCAGTGTTTGTACCTGTTAGTCCTATCAGTCTGTGTATTTATACCCCTGTTTGCTCTTGTTTCTGATTATTCTGACTATAGCTTCTCCTTTTTCTTCTTGTTTTTCCTCTAGCTTCTCACTACTCCATGTAGATCTAATCACCTCTTGTTATAATCCCAGCCTCTCTTTTCGGTTTATGATTATGGATTTCCCTTTGTTGTCTTTTCATCCCAGTTCTGAATGTCAACCATAATTCAAGAATAGGTTTTGATAAAGAGACTCAGTGATTAGGTCTTGCCCCAGGGTACCATTTATTACATTTTCAAAATAATGCAGGGAAGGTTTGCCCACATACTTTCTATAAACATGACACTGGGATAATTTAAAACCCATCATAGAGATTAGTGCAATAGGCATCACAGATGCTTCCCCATCTGTAGGCTTTTATTTAACCTTCTATCTACAGCACAAACATCCTGTACACATTTTATCTCACCATTTCTTCATGATCTGCTTGAAATAATGGCATTTTAATAATTGTATCAAAGATGTACAAAGGGCAATATTAGCTATGCTGGCTTCTTTCAGGGCCACTGAAGTCAAATGCGCGAGCTAACCATGTTTTATTATGTCAGGAAGTTAAGAGCCATCTGTTCCTGTAGCAGGTGTAAATGTTGCTTACTGAAACATAAAACAATCTGAAAGTCTTAACCTACGTTTACACTGGCATGTGATAAGTCACTCGTGTCGTTTGTAGGCCTGCACTGTCCAGAAATGGTAGTAACCAAAGCCTACAACCCCCTCTATGAGTTATGTACACCTCTTTAAAAAACAACAACAATATGCTAGGCTTCGTAATAGCTTTGTTAGCAGATTAGCAAAAGCAAACTAACCGCACTGGCTAAATACACTCACCAGAGGCACCAACAATCTCTGCTACTTTCTTCCAAAATGTATTTTTCTTTGTAATGTCTCTATACACATTTAATGGGACATCGTATATTACAGAATAAGATGAAACCACAGTTTCTTCCTTTTTTGTGTCAAACAGTAAATGGGCAGTAATTGCAGACAGGAAGAAAAGTTGTGACCACACCCATCATATACTCACGCATTCTTCTGGAATAGAAATGTATAATCAAGTAATAGTAATATTGCGAGTGAAGAATACAAAAGAAGACTAGATGAACTGCTTACAGACGTATGTGGAGATTCGTCAGCCCTGTGGCGATTTCATGAATTCATTTTTTTTAGATACAGATGAAATCCATCCATCGTCTGTTCCGCTTATCCTACACAAGGTTCATCCCTTGAGTGAACTCACGGCACAAAGTGGGGGCTCACCCTGGGCAGGGTGCCAACCCATTGCTGGGCGCAATCACACACACACTACAGACAATTTGGAAATGCCAGTCAGCCTACAATGCATGTCTTTGGACTAGGGGAAGAAACTGGACTACCTGGAAGAAACCCCTGAAGCATGGGGAGAACATGCAAGCTCTGTGCACACAGGGTGGATGTAGTAAGCAAACCCCAACCCCGGAGGTGTGAGGTAAACATGCTAACCACTAAACTGTTATAAAATGTAATTCAGAACCCTAAGAATATTCTTACAGACATTTTAAATGATTACAACAATAAATTATCGTGCTTGAAAAATAATCATTTTTAAAACATTGCTAGCAGTTTTCAGAAATGCTACTGTAACCTTTGATTAAATATGAGGTTGTGCAAATGTAAAATTCATGCATCACCGTGGAGAAAATCAAAAAGCTTTCAACACAGAAAGAGACAGATGGTCGTTGGCTTGCACAAGTCAAGTAATGTACATAATGAGCACATTTAAAACAGTTACAATACCATTAAACACATAATAAAAATCACAGTCAGTGCCAACATAAAAACGTTTCAGATGTCTGGAAGAGCTGAAAAGATGCGAGAAATTGGACAAATGAGCATAACAACCACTCACGCAGTGGAAGGCAAAGATCACAGCTTCAGAAATGGAATTTTGAAGTGATTCTTGGGGATGCTACATTTCAAAATTGACTATAAAAATAACAATAACAAGCTGTTGCAAAAAAAAAAAAATTTGAAGTTAAATTATAATTGGAATCACGTGTTGAGCTTATATTTAACCTCAAATGTTTTTTACTGCATATGCTATTAATTTTATATATCATTAAGGGTGTAAATAAATGTGGCGTTGACTGTAGTATTGTGTACAGTGTTCTGGTGCTGTTATTTCTGTAAACAAAATTCCACTTAAGAATATCATTGCCTGACAAGAAGTCATCATAAGTGCCATATAAATGCATGTGTTTATTTATTCCACCTCAGCTGCAGCTCGAGTGCCAGTTCCTGCACGTCTATTTATTACACCAAATCAATGCAACATCTTTACAGCCACTTCAATAAATGCACAAAGTTCCTGAGTTGCAATTCATTTGTTTTATATGGCCTGTGCTTTACAGGAAAGGGTTTGTGCTGTTTGGTTTAATGTAGTGTTTTACGCTGTTGTTCTAAAACTGTAGGCATGGCATAATAAAGTAAGACAAATTTATAAACCAGATGCAGCCTTTCAATGTTTCAAAATCAGGCCTCTCATAGGAAATCACATACTGAAAGCAAACCCCTCTGTATGTTATACATGGATAGCCCTTAAAAACTGTAACTAACATCAAATGAGCCAGCTGTATACTATAACAACAGCTTATACTGTATGTACATATAACAGTTTTACTTGTCAAAGCTGCACTGTTTTTCAGAAGATAGGATTTTGTAACTGTTCCTGTGTTACAATGACTGAAAAACATATAATTATGCAAATGCATCAGAAAATCTATGCTACAGTCAGTATATGGGTGATTTGTGTATCAGTCTCCAATCCTACAAAGCTGCAACAGTGTAGAGCCACGATTCTCAAAGTGGGGTTAACAGAGTTCTAGATAATTAATTAATTCCTTCATCTTAAGTAACTGCTTTATCCTGGTCAGTGTTGTGGTGGATCTGAAGCCTATCCTGGGTGCGTTACACACAAGGCAGAAATTCACCCTGGATGGGATGCCAGTTTATCTCAAGGCACCATGCACACATACATTCACACACTTATTCCCACCTAGGTGTAATTTACTGTAACCAATCTACCTACTAGCATGCTTTTGGGAGGGTGGAGAAAACGGGAGAACCCAGAGGAACCCATGAGAAAAACATTTACAAAACCTCCACAATTTCCGCAATAACCCGAGCTCAAGATCGAGCCAGGAATCCTGAAGCTATGAGCACACTTCTTGCTGCCCCACCAGATAATAAAGATAATAATAATAAAATCACCATGGATTCTTAATTTTATTATTGTTATTATTATTTTAATGATGCTACGTTGTGTTGATGGTATCATTAGCAACTACTATCAAAGTTGCTACAGTTGTAATTGTAATCATGAACCCAATTTACTGGTCACATAAATTTCATGGCTTAATAACTTAAAAACAAATATAACAATGTCAGCTTGATCTAAATACAATTTTAATAAAACTACTAAAATCTTGTTGTATCTGTCATGTATTATAGCCTTACACTAAAGAATTTTAAGCTGTCTATTAACACCGCATTCATGAAGCATCTTATTTAAAGTGCCCATCTGCCATCTTACTTTTTGCTGTTTATCTACCTTGTGTAGAAGCTTTGAATAGGATGCTCATAAAAAAGTGGAGGTTCATTTAAAATTATTTATAGACGAGGTCTTAAAGCTTTAAAAGTGTGCTAAGAAATCTTAAATGGTATACCAATAATGTGAGGCCTCTTCTGTTTTTCATGTCAAGTAACATGCTATATTAAACCTTTGTGTCATCTCATGAGATTTGACATAAGACTATGAAAAATCTAGTACTGCTTTATGAAAACAGTAACCTTAGAAATCAATTGAGAAGAAACTTTTATCTCTGTGCTTATGGCCTTTCTAGCTAATATATATTTGAAAACTCCATCAACTGGGTTGGTTTAAATTCACTAGAGAGCAAGAACACACAGAGATCAATACAGCTTCGTTGGTTAAGTGCTGCCTATTGCATTTTACAAAGCAGGTTAGATTTTCATGCCAAGAGCTTTGGAAAAATGTGGCTACGTTGCATGATAATAATTCAGTAAGCACCAGTCTCTGTGAAAGAGGCAATGAGATGCATTTATCCCTACTTTCTAACCTTGCTGCTGATATTATTGTGACCCTGAGGGGTGAAGTGACATTTGGGTTATCCATAATTTCTGTCAGCACATGGCGATTCAAAGAGTGTCTGGGAAAGAAGCTTGAAGCTTCCATGCACGTCCAAGACAGACACCACATTCACACATACAATGCACACAGTGTAGCAGTGTAAGCACACGAACAAATACACGCACTTTTAACTTTTGCTAACCCAACAATTTCTGCATTAGCTTTTAAATACTTTTGCGATTGAAGTTAAGCTACAGTTGCTTCAGTAGATAGCTAACAGAAACGTTAAACCGGCTCAGATTATGTAAATCAGCAGACATGAGGCACCTTATTGGACCCTAAAATATTTAAGTTCCACTTTGTTGTTCCTGACCTGCTCTTGAGCTCACCAATGTGGAAAGGTGCTATACAAATAAACCTTCTTCTTCTTCTTCTTCTTCTTCTTTTTTCTTCTTCTTCTTCAATGCAATTTCATAAGAATCTATGCTATTCAACTGAAATGAAATGTTAGGAATTATTAAGGATGCTATTTAGAGGTTGTAAATTAAATCTAAAATAAATAAATCACATTCACTCATTAGACTTCCTTTTTTTTTGCATTGGAAAAAGACTGCACTGGAACTTTGGAAGTCTGCATCCTACAGATGTAAGCTTAAGCTTATTTCTACACATTCTTTCTAATGCAAAGGCTGAAATTGTGTTGTTCTGTTGGCAGATATATTAGATTGTTTAATGCTTGAAATTAACAAAGATTGTGTGCCAATAGAATAAAGAGATTTCTCTAGAGAATCTTTAGAAATCAGCTTAGTAAATATTAGATACATTTGCCTATATTCAAGATAACTTGTTAATGTTAAACTGTGTGTTAAGTGTGAACTTAAATATACAAGGCCTCATGAAACACACAGAAGCACTAATACTGTAGCTTGAATTATTGAATTATTACATGATCTTGGCATCTTCAATCTTATAATTATAACTGATATATTTTCAAATTTAAATAGAAAGGTTCCTTTGAAACTCGTCATTTGAAAAAAATGATTCCATGCCAGTAGGCATTATGTAGTCTAGTCTAACATTATGTAAAGTATATACAGTAATTTACTGGCAGCACCATTGCCAGTAAAGTACTTTGAATTTACAGTAAATAACTGTAAAATCTGTTTACAGTGAAGCACTATAATATCTTACATAGAATAAAATGTAATCCAGTATATTTGCTCATTTGTCTGATTATCTTTTTTTTTAAAGGGACTTACAATTGAGGCAGGATACAACTGAGCAGAAAGTTAAGGGTCTTGCTCAAGGATCCAAACAGAGCAACTTGGTGGTGCTAGGATGTGAACACATGACCTTCTGATCTATAAAGCACAGCCTTAACCACCGAGCCACGCTGATTTTACACTGAACGCTGAATTTCAGTACTTTACTAAACCAAACTTTCCACTAGCATATAAAGTTTGTATTCAACTTTATACCACAGCGCAGTTGAATGCTTGAATCTGATTGGTCAGAAGGTGTGCATTATTTTCATATAACAGCAGGATTTGGAAAGTAGCTCTGGCTGTAACATGCATGATAGGTTTATATTAATGCGCCCGTTCTAATATGTTATTGCTTCTATAGTAACAATCAGCACAATCTGTGCTCGTGTAGAAAATGGGATTACATTAACAGCTATAAGTATATATTTTCTGTTCATTAACATGTTCTTGTTAATATTTAAGATAAGATAAGATAAGATAAGATAAACTTTATTGATCCCACAGTGGGGAAATTCACTTATCCCAGCAGCTCACAGACAGTTAAAGTGCAGGTATTAAAGACTAACGATAGGAAGAAAGAAAAGTTAAAGCTATAACTATATATACACCTAAGGAATAATAAAAGAAGTCAAATTATGTAAAATGATTAAATATTGCACATTAGAACATCACTGTAATGCGGTGTTGTAAAGTCTGACAGCCGCTGGTATGAATGACCTGCGGTAGCGCTCCTTCCTACACTGGGGGTGTAGCAGTCTGCTGCTGAAAGAGCTACCCAGGGTCTCCACAGTCCCATACAGGGGGTGAGAGGTGTTGTTCATAAGAGATGTCAGCTTGGCTAACATCGTCCTCTCACCCACCTCCTCCACAGAGTCCAGTGGGCAGCCCAGGACAGAGCTGTCTCTCCTAACCAGCTTGGTCAGTCTCTTCCTGTCCAGCTCTGTACTGCCTCCCACCCAACAGACTACAGCGTAGAGAATTGCGGAGGCCACCACAGTATCAAAAAATGTCCTTAATAATGTCCTGCACACTCCAAAGGACCCTAGTCTCCTCAGCAGGTGGAGGCGACTCTGGCCCTTCTTGTACAGAGCATCAGTGTTATCCAGCCAGTCCAGTCTATTGTTTAAGTGGACACCTAGGTATTTGAACCTATCCACCAACTCAAACAGGTCATGCGCAAATGTCAAACATTTCATTGCCTGTTCTGGGAGCTTTGCATAATTCTACTATACCATCCTCCTATTGGTGGTTTTTAGATGAGCATCGGAGCAGAGGTCAAGCTGAGCTTTGAATAAAAAAAATTCTTACACTGAAACAAACAAAGGCAAAGTGTAAGTGCATACACTGTGTCTATGATGTATGAAACCATTTTTATTGTAAGATATACTGCAAAGACTGGGAGAGGGAAAAAGGGATTATGGAGTGTATCATGTCCAAACACCACGTTAGTTGGTCTTCAGTTGGTCTTGGTCTTGACTCTGGCTCACATTAGGTGATCATAAATCTATAGGGCTTTTCATACTTGAAATAGTTATCCCCGGGTAACCGGAATCCTGGGTTATCTTGTTTCACTTTTCACATTGCTCTTACTTTACCCATTCGTAATCTGACGCTTCACACTGTACATTCCTAAACCCTGGATTAACATTCTTATTTGCATATTTGCGGTGTCAACAACCATGATTGGATAAATACAGCGTGCGACCGATTTAAATAACTGCTTGTCTCACGCTTCTACATCAGTGAGAAAAAAATGTCGCCAAGTAAATCTCCTTGGCTGCTTTAAGCCTCCTGAGATGCCCAAAGGCAAGAAAACAAAGACGAAAAGATTTTAAAATAAGAAAACAGAGAAGAGCAAATTATATGAATATTTTTTGAATTCCTTTTAAGCATGGAGAGACTTGTGGTTACTTGTACAGTAGCATTCTGACAGTGCCATCCAGTTTGTCCTGAACAGACCTTTCTGACCATAACTGTAAAAATAAATCTGTCTCATCTTCGCTCCAACTGATGTGTTTTCTGTCACCATTTGACATTATTTTATCATTTTTCCCTCAAACGGTGCAACTACTAAATTACTACTAAATTGCAAGTGTGAAACATTCATCTCTCCAGGGTTAAACGTGGGGTTTAGAACAACGATAACCCGGGTTTAAGCACAGTGTGAAAAGCCCTTATGTCAGTTGTGCACTGGCACCAATGTCTATACTGTAGTTTCTCCATTTCCCCGTAGCTCATCCACTGATATTTTTTAAACAACAGACAGACAGAGAGCCAATTGGAAGAGAGTGTGAACTTAGCATCTTCAACAAAAGGACTGCTCATCTCTGAAATTCAGAAGTTTTTCTCCTCTGTGTGTCACCGTGTTAATTAGGTACACAGTTCTATCAGAGGCTGATTACTTCCTCAAGATGATTTAGTTCAGCAGTTTTAATTGGAGTTTTAACTACTCTAAGAAGATTGAAATTCTTCAGCAGCTTCTTTGTTAATTATGATTAAAGCTCAGGTTTGGCCTTGAGGTCATGTTTCAAAGGATTCTGTTGCTTTAGATACAGGCAAATGGATGCAAGGCAATTATTTGACTCAGTAGTTCATGTGCCCCCATTAACGTAAATATGGAACTTTGTGACTGGAGGTTTTGGAGGTTAATATTAGCAGCACAAAATGTACTATTAGAAGAAAAAGCCTGATGTTGCTGTAATACGGTGCTGTGGGTGGCAGGTAAATAACTTTGAATAGTTGAGCTGAAGAATTCTTACTTTATGTATTACCTCTGTAGTAGCACTAGGGTTTTTTTTTACTAGTGTAAATGTAAATGTTTAAAAAGCCACTATAAGTTTACATATATAATGATGAGGGCATAAAACAGAGGCTAACTTATCAGAAGAGAGCATTTTTGTTCTGAAATTGTTTGCAAGTGACTTATTGGAGCTGTCAAAAAAAAAAAAAGCAAACATACCTCAGTGGGTGACACACCAAGTGAAGACCAACATATGCCACTGTGATCACACTAAAATGAACTAAAGATTTTGATTAAAAAAAAAAAAAAGGCATCCCCAAAAAACATCTTTGGAATAACAAAACCATAACTTAATAGAAGCAGTCAACAAGAGCTCTGCCCATTTGGGAGCTTTAAAAAAAGCCTCCTGGGTGAAGCTCCCACAAGAAGCTGGTTGAGAAAATGTCGTGTGTGTAAAGCTTCATTTGGAATACCGTTAAAATTTTAAAATAAATGTAAAATAGTTTTGTATAACACTTTGCTTGGTCACTGCTTAATTGCATGTGTGTTAGTTCAAGCAATTAAGCACTGATCAAGCAAAGTGTTATACAAAACTATTTTGAATTTAAAATTTTAACAGTAATACAGTCTTCATTATAATTCTAGAATAGTGAAGAAAACCTCGTGTTGAAATTTGAGACCTAAACAATGTCACAATTTTTGCACCATTTCTGATCCTTCTGGGAAGGATTTTGTTGGACTACTAATCAGATGGTTGTGAGTTCAAATCCCAGCAGTGGCAGATTGGCAGACTGGTTTTCTTCACTATTCTAGAATTATAATGAAGACTGTAATACTGTTAAAATTTTAAATGCAAAATAGTTTTGTATAACACTTTGCTTGGCCACTGCTTAATTGCGTGAACTAACGCACATGCAATTAAGCAGTTGATCCCTTGAGCCCTTGAGCAAGACCCATAACCCTCAACTGCTCAGTTATGTAAATGAGATAAATGTAGGTTTCTCTGGTACAGGGTGTCTGCCAAGTGCTGGAAATGTAGATTTTTGAGGGAGCTGTGGGGACTTGTGCCCATTCAGCCTCAAGGGCATTAGTGAGGTCAGGCACTGATGATGAATGGGGAGGCCAGGCACGCAGTAAGCGTTCCAGTTCATCCCAAAGGTGTTCAGTGGGGTTGAGGTCTTTGTGACCATGTCTTTACAGGCCTTGCTTTGTGCCCATGGGCATTGGCATGCTGCAACAGGTTTGCCTTGACCCCTTAGTTCCAGTAAAGGGCATGTCTTAAAGCTTCCGCATACAAAGACATTCTAGACAATTGTGTGCTTCAAACTTTATGGCAACAGTTTCGGAAAGTCCTACATATGGGTGTGATGGTCAGGTGTCCAAATGCTTTTCGCCATGTAGTGTATATAGCTTCTATGGTGAATTGACCAATGACTGCAGAAGAAATGACATTGCTTGTTAATTTTTTCAGATAAGATATTTGAGATAAGACTGAGCTTGAGCATCTAAGTATACCATTTTATATACACTGTTTTAATATACTTCATATATGTGTGGAAGTGTTGAGTAGTTCTGTCTCACATTTAACAGTGAAGGGAATGAGAATTAATAGAGCGGCTGCATCATGACTGAAATAATCATCTGTGATAATTGACAGAACAACAACAAATACCCCACCAGGTCACCACAGAACACTTGCTATGCTTGGTACAAATAGAGATTATATTATATTATATTATATTATATTATAGTATATTATAGTATATTATATTATATGCCTGCATTATAATAAAAAGACCCAGTGCTTTTTTGGATTTGAGAATAAGATGACTTATGCTGTTTTTGAGGTTAGCTGATGTTTTTCACCATTTGCACTTTTTTCTCCTGCAGATTTCTAAAATAGATATGATTCTTTTTTCTA
The DNA here is from genome assembly GCA_022985145.1 of Pangasius djambal. NCBI lineage: Eukaryota > Metazoa > Chordata > Actinopteri > Siluriformes > Pangasiidae > Pangasius > Pangasius djambal. Next base: position 15,571,801 of record CM040992.1, read on the forward strand.
CTCATTTCATAAAAACTCACTTTCCTCTCATGTGCCCATTTTCCAGCCCTGTGTGAAGAATTACAGTAAGAAAGCCGCAAATCATCACTGACTGAGCTAACAACATGGTAGGGTCTCCAAAACCCAGCTAATCAGCATGACACATTTGGTGTAATAAGCCTAAGTCACTAAATTGTACACACAAAAATTTTTAGAACAGAAATTCACTATACTGAAAGGCAAATGAAGCCCTAAAGGAGTTTGATAGGCATCATCATTACACTGGCAAACTGCACAATGAAGCTGAACGTTTGGGAATCTTAGACACCTTCTCATGTTAGTATGCACCAAGCAAATGGTCTGTGAAACACCATTAATGGCAATAAACTGCACACATCTGTGCTCGCTGCATCCTTCACTTCTTTCCTCTGCTAAATGCATCTGTCTGCACAACACGTCTCTTCCCAATTACACACTAATTCCTTTACACACAAGCCCATCTGCTAAGAGATCCAGGTATTTGTTCAGCTGAAGTTATTTACTGATGTTAATAATGCTTCCAAGTATAATCAAGAAAGTCTTGACATGTCTGGTGAAACGCATATAAAGTTTGTGCTTCATGTGTAGCTTTCATTATGTATATAAGTGAAGCATGTGTAAGAAATCCCTGGAAAAAATAAGTAAATCGGTTATGAAAATAAATAAATAATTTATAAAATATCACATGAAATGAAATGAATCACGTGTTAGAAATCACATGTGAAAATAAATACATCCCGTAAAAATGCCACATGAGGAAAATATTTGAAAATAAACGAATCATGTATAAGAAATCACTTGTGGAAAAATAATGAATTGTATAAAAAAAAAACGTGAAAATTAAAAACACATGGACTAAATGTGAAAAGTCCACGTGTGAAAAATGTGTAAAGCATAACATGTAAAGTTTCTAAAATGCACCTGTGTTAATGTCATGTGAAGTTGTGTGAAGTTCGTGTGGCTCTTCTCTAATTTCCAACAAATTACATTTCAAAGCTTACATTTGACTAAAGGGAATGACTTGTGATTATTTCTGCTGCTTTAAATATAATATTTACTATAATGAGCTGAATATGCTTTCTAAATCCCATTTCATGCACTAAAAATAAACATTAACCTATACATCTGCTTCTTTGCAGACCTGTGTGAATTGGCGTACTCTATGTGCTTTACAAAGACAGATACGTAAGATTTCCTAATTATGACAAAATAATTAGAAAATAAAACTACTTATCAAGTTGTCCTCATCTTGAGAACTTAATAAAATTGTATTTGCTGTATGTTCTAATTGTGTGACTGTATTGAACCTACATATTTAGCCTCAAAGCCAATACAATCTTTAAACTTTATATTCCTAGACTTTTAATCTATATTCGTTCATTCATTCATTCATTCATTCATTCATTCATCTTCACTGACTACTTTTTTCTTGTCAGAATCACAGTGGATCAGGAGTCTTTCCCAGAAACGCTGGGAGTGAGTTGGAAGTACAACCTAGGTGCCATGAGATGCCAGTTCATCACAGACATATTCAGTGGCATACAAGTAACATATTTAAAAAATTTTAAAGAAAAAAAAATCAGATGGGACCTTGACATGGATCTTGACATGTTTACTTTTATATTTGACTGAAAGTACTGAAATTAACGTCAAACATAAGCTTAATACACCATGGTTTCAAAATTGCGAATCCATAACAGTTTACACAACGCAGGTTGTACACAAAGATATAAAGGTTAAAATTAGGGTTGGCCATTTAATTAGCATTTGTACTATTTTGTAAAACCTATAATTATTTGTATGAAAATAAAAGAAATTTAATCACACACCCTTACTCGTTTGAATTCACAAAATATTCTCATGAAATTAGACTGTAACAACACACTCCGGATCCATGTGGCTTCAAATTTAATATTTAATCAATAAACTAAATAATATAGAGAATACAGAGAAGCCATAATGTGAAGAAATATATGCAAGCTCATTCCACATAGGATACTATAATTGGAACGCCGTCTAAGAGTAATAGAGTTCAGAGACCTCTGTATCACACAGAAATTCATGGCATCCTATTTCTACCCTTCTGCTTTTGCTCCAAAACCTTTTCCCTGCACTCTGTGTCTCTGGAGATTTCACTTTCAATTTTAATTTTAATTTGTATATTTCCAGGAACAGATATCTGGGGAATGTAAATGGCTCAACTCTGGATGGAAGCGTGACTATTTGGTAGATCATTTTTTGTTCTAGTTTTCCACGTTTTGTGGGAAAGAGGGGTGCCAATATATATGACAGCTTTCTTGTTCACAAAAAACAAAAATAATAATCATTTTAAAACGTTCCGCCCTGTTTATGGTGTAGTCTGTATGTAACTGGACATTGAGAGACAAGTTGCGGTGTTGTTTTGGCTCTCTGCTCCAGAGCCAAAGGGGGAAATATTCAATACGACTTCCTCCGAGGGAATCTGCTGTACTGGAGAAGAAATGAAGAATGGCAGCTCACTTTTGAACTGAAAATTCATTCCCCCGATGTGATGTGTTCAATCTCATTCTAAATGAGGATAGATGTGTCCTCCTGTGAAGCTGAAGCCCAAGCTTACATACGACCAATCACGTGTGATTATTTGTGCTGCTCTAAATACAATAGTTGCTATTTTTAGCTAGATATCTTTTCTAAATCCCACTTCATGCATTAAAAATAAACATTTTACCTATACTATCTACTTCTTGATGTGAATTGGTGAACTCTTTACAAACACACATAAATATGATTTTCTAATTATGCAAAATATTGATGAATTGAATTCTTTAATTTCACCCTAAAGCTGAATGCTAATCTATTTGGGTTGCAGTGTGAGTACCATCATTTTATCCTCTGTGCTCATGAACAGAGGCAATTTTTTCTCCCTGGTTTATTTCATAGAAGAAGATCCATTTCTTGGATATTTACATGCTTCACCCAGTCTTGTTATGAACGACTGATGAAAGACTTACACAATAGAGAGAGCGTAGATGTCTGGTTCCATTGTGCTCAACTGCTACAGCATGACAGTTACGAAATTTCACCAGAGTTAATTAAACAAATTAACACCACATCCTGTGTGTGGCTGTGTGTGTGTGTGTGTGTGTGTGTGTGTGTGTGTGTGTGTGTGACTTATCTGATTAATTCCTTAGTATACGTATGATTGAGCTTAGTGAAATAGGTTATGCTGTACTGGCATTTTTGTACAATTTTCAATATACGTGAAGGTGTGCTGCCGCAGATAAAGTGGCACAGAGCATATGTAAGGCTGCAGCAGACATTCATGTGCAGTATAAAAGCTAAATTTTAGTGTTGCTTTAGGGATTAGCAAGCCATGAATTTAAAATGTAATTAAATTTTTTTTTAACCATTTGAAATATTTACTAAGAGAGGAAGAAAACTATTGGAATCACTTTAACGAAAAATATTTCATATTACACAGATTATATTTTGGTGATTTAGATCAGGTGGAAAATGTGGAAAATCTGTTAAAAAAATAACCAGTCTTTAGAAAATAAATAAATAAATAAATAAATAAATAAATAAATAATTCATGGTCATCATCTCTCTGCAGTATATAACCTTTAAACAATGTCATATTTCCTATTATTTATCCTTTATTTCTTATTCCAGCATCTGTGAGAACATGCAAATTAAGAATTTTGAAAGAAAGAAGGTGCATTTGAAAATAAATCTCAATTAACTTAATAACTGACACAAAATATGACAATTTGGTGTGAAAAGAAAATCTGGAACAGTCTGATGTTCATTGAAAAGTCTCAGGTTACTGGATATACTTGCATTGTCTGATTTGTTTGCTGTATCTTGTAATACATATTAATATTTGTCTTTATTTGATATTATGCGGTGGTTTGCTTTTAACACACACTGAGTGCAAGATTTATTTCACTTAGACACTTTGATAAGAGTTTTACATTCACATTTTATTCTGTGTGTAGTAGATGGAATGACAACCCTAAAGTGATTAAAAGGATAGCTGATATCTGGAGCAAATATCTGGTCTTGAACATTTCTAACTATACGCTAACATTTATCATTTATCAAAGCAGCTTAGGATTACAAACACGAGTAACACTAAGTATAACACAACACAAACTTGTGTGGGTGGCACATCAACATCAATGATAAACATCCCAGAATCACAAGTACACCCTTGGAATGAGTTTGTTTGAAAATGCTAAGAAAATAATGTTAGATTTGAACATCATTTCACAGCACATTTCAACATGTGAAATATGAATTTTGCATGAAATTTGTTGTGGACGTGTAACAGAGCTCCAGTGTTGCTTGAATCACATATTCGTGTGGTGAGTATGTAGCTAAATAAAGATAGATGAGGTAGCCTGGGCATCTTCGTCACCTCATTACTCTTATGGCTTTCACATTATTCCAGTGTCACATTCACGCTGGAAAATCAGCCTGTGCATCACTTACCTTGGAGTTCCACGTCTTCACTATTTTTCGCCAGCAGGGAATGATCAGCATGACGAATATCATCTTTCCTCTTCAAGCTCCCATAGTGTTCTTGGAGAAATCAGTCTTGTGAATTTAAATGTTCAAAAAGACACAAAGCAGAATAAGCCAGCAGGTCCTGCTTCCACACAGACATGAGAATACACAGGCATGCTCTCTGTCTCTGTGTGGCTTCACACAGGGTAATTATTAAGGCATTATTCGATGTGACAGGCATAATAAAGCACACAGAGACACCAGGTACTGACAAGAGCAGCAAAAAACACACCAGTGGAAGTAATGCTTGGGTGCGCTCAGTGGTCAGATGGATGTCTGTATTAATAGTGGACAGAGCGGCATACCTGCTGTACTGTTTAGATTTAACTGTAAATGCACACCTTGGATTCATTCCGCTTCCTGTTCAAATAAACGCTACAGGAAAAACTGATACATTCACTTTACATCCACAGCTTGACTAAGCAGTCTTGCCTGTAGGCCATTTCGGTGTTTGTTTAGACAATTGTTGCCTTGCAAGTTCATCACTCTACCCAAGTAATTGCTCTTTAGAAAGATGTGTCAATCTAATCTCTATAATGTATTACACAACTGCATTTTGAAACAATTCAATCTGAAATTCCTTTAAAGTCCCTTTGGGAACAGGATGCACCAAATGGCTGCACTCTCTCATAGTAAGTTAATGAAGGGTGGAAGATAACAGATCAATCTTCACTGTTTAGTAAGACTGAGCGCAGGCACTTGTCACCGTAAGCGACTCCTATTTTAACCGGATCAAGGAAACCAAGGGGGGAAAAAACAGACAATGATACTAATGTATCATCGTTTAACAAATGAAACATCAGAAGACAACATATACAAGCTCACAAAGGATTTAATGACATAAAGAGGCATGGCAAATACAAGATTGAGAAAACAAGCCAAAGAAACCAAGAACAAAGAATCTAAATTAAAAGCATATAAAAATCTATACACACAAGCATTGACTATAGACACAGATGAAAAGGATACAAGGTAAGAAAGATGAAAAGCAGTGAACACGAAGGGGGCAGAGAAAAAGAAAAGACAAATAAAAACGGAATGAAAAGGAAATGAAAAGAAAAATAAAAACAGAGTGATGAGGGGGTGTCAAGATGGATGTGCACATCGCATGATGTTTAGGAGAGCATTTTTTCAATATTTCACCTCTTATTAAATTACATATAAAAATGCTGAAAAAGGAATACATCAAGAACAAAGTAATTAATCATTTATTATGTGAGAACATGAACTCCAACATTGCGAGTAGCTCTGATGGAGACAATTCAGTGATGGAGTCAGTGGTCCTGTGAAATGATTTTAAGCCACTGTTTTAACCAGGCGTGTTTCTAGTACTAGCAAGACAAGATTAGCAAACTAACCAAACAAATGTACCTAAGCAGCTAGCACTTACTTCCCAACAAATATGTAATTGTAACTAGTTACTTTACAAACTGTTAATGAACTACTTAACTTAGGCAGAAAGAAGACAAAACATGTGGACGAGCTTGTGGAAGTCTGCATGTGTTTGAGAATGTCCATGAACACATAAAGGCATCGAAGCACCCAAGATTGTATTGTACTGTTTGTTTGTTTATTTGTTCATTTTTCTTGAGAATTTAACATAGTTCTTAAGAAACTAATGTCTAATGTCACTATCTGAACTAATTTAAATTAGTTTTGTTAGTTTTGTTAAATACATTTTAAGTGTTTTTTTTAGAACTTTTTTCATTGTAAATGATCAGTAAATGCTGTAAAATTACAGATATAGAATCTGACATTGATTTAAAAGCTGATTGTTGATTAAATGGTTTTCTGTCTAATTTTACCTCCATAAACCATTTATTTGAAAAACAGTGAAAACGTCAAATTCATTAATCCTGTTTGTCTGACAGGAAGTTACACTCAGAAGATGAGGAATTGTTTAGCCCTTCTCATATCAGACAAAGAAAGATTAATAGACTCCTCCAATTATTTCAGAAGGTGCAGGCACCAGAGATGAGAGACCTGAGGCAATATGCTATAAACGAATAAACACTGGCCATGATAAATGACTACACTGATGTGCACTTTAGGCCAAATCTATTTGCTGTTCATTTCTTTGTCTCAGCATCCAGAATGAACTTGATAACTTGATGAGAACTTGAAGCTCTCTTGCCTAGTTCTCACACTGGGTAGAATATTCAATAAAAACAATCATGGATAAAAGCCTGCAGATCACTTTCATCCACTTCTGTGGTAAAGTTTTTTGTTCAAGTTCAAGGGGAACTGTGTGTGAGGGTAGTCTGATCCACTAGTGACCACTGAGTTTAAACCATCCAACCATGACCTTTCTTAAAACAAAAATAAAATGAGTTAAATATACAATACTTCAAGACATATTTCACTTTGGAAAGAATTACAAGGATTTAATAAGTTTTTCGCTCATATTACTGTTAAATTAGCCAAAACAGGGCTGGGTTGTAGGGGAAAACAAATGACGGTGTAATGTATTCACGATACAAATATTTTTGGATTTATATTTAGTCTTTGTATTTACTTAGCAGAATATATTTCAAATATTATTTTTCAAATCTAAAAAAACCCCAGTAGAAGTAGAGTAATAATGCATGAACAAAGTTTTGCATTGTTTGGTTAGTCATAGTTCATAGTTTATTCATTTTTCCTGAGTTATAAATAATTTGATGCGTATGATATTTTTGGATCATTAAACTATGCTCCAAAGATTAATATCTTTGCCCATCAACAGAGCTTCATCAAGTAAAAATCACCACTTGAAAATCACTGTATTTTATTTTGTTATTCTAGTTTTGCTATTCTGTCATTTCTGTGTGAGGTTTTAATACACACTGAGAGGAACCAGACTCAGGGAACACACTCTAAAGCTGGAAGACGATATCTCCAAGACAAAAGAGCAGGAAGAGCAGAGCAGGAGTAGATAAAAAGTCCAGGCTTACCTTAGATGTTGATTTTTTTAGAAGGCGGTTTGAAGTTTCCCAAACCGTTCAAGCAATTCACCGTCATGTTGAACTGAAATCACCATCAATATAGTGCTACATCATTATTAAAAAAACATGGCCTAGACTGACTGGATCCAAAGAAACTTTCCCTTATCTGTGTATCTGTATACATATGAAGATTAATTATCTCATGCTCTTTTTCCTCTGTGCTCAAGGACTTGACTTCTTGCCTCTATGTTAACATCGTTCTACACAATTTACATTACAGAAGGATTGTAAATAGGAAATTGGCTCGGTCAGTGGGCTAATTGCATAAATGCTTTCTAAATTGAAAGGAGATTATGTATTATCCTCTCTAATTGCACTCTTTCCTTCATGCCTCGTGATCGCCGCACATCAAAAGTGGTTCTTATGACACAGAGTGCCACATAGAGCTTCCACGTCTTGACTCCATGCCTTCATAAGACTACTTCAAATAAAACCACTGCTTATGTGCTCCTTTATCTACCAGGTTAGGATGTACACAGGAATTTGTTGTATTATCTGAAGATGCACTCCACTTGAATCACAAGTATGCCGTCTGAAAATAATTGAATAGATTTCTACTATATGCACACACGTATTCATATTCAATTTCATATTATTTCAAACATTTTTTATAATTTTGTTGATTAAAATGAATCATATAAATAAAAAATATAGTACAGACACAATCAGTAACCATTTCAGCATGGTCCTCAATGCTTACCAATTATTTTATGCATTCTATATAAAAGCATGGCTATATGTTGTTCCCATGTAGTACAGTGACGTCTTGATAATGTAGTGGCAGAATGTAGTCTACTATGTGGAAAATGTATGATTAGTTTGCAACTGACCTCAGAGCAGCTGAGGAAGACACTGAAGGTTTGCCCATAGACTTAATCTCCCATTATGTCTAGCTTTCTTGAGATGCTACGCTACTAGACTGTAACTTCTTGTTGTGAGATATTCGATAAGATGAGAAAGCAAGCTGGTTGGCAAGCTCAGATGCCGGATGCCTGGTACAAACGTACTACACCACCTGCTGCTATTATCTGATAGGTCTCTGATGCACGGGCTTGGGAGGCCCTAACTCTTCTCCTCTTTCTGTCCAAAACAAACTAGACCCTGAAGTGCACCCTGAAGCACTGGCTCAGCACATGTTTTTCCCTGCAAAGAAGGAAATTCTAATGACAGCTGCCACCCAGCAAGGCTGGAGTATCGTGTGAACGAAACAAGGCTTGATATCACTGTGTTAAGCAACTTGACTGATTTTTATCTTCAATAGGAAACAGCATTAAAGTATGGAACATAAACTATTTATCAGCAGTATTTGTCATTGTTTGGCGAGCTGTGCCATCAGGACTTCTAAGGACCCTTGTGCTGACTTGATGCATGGCCTTCACTAATTCTAAAGAAACTGCCCCTTTAACAAAAGGAAGTAGAATGGTTGTCTGGGTCAGTTGGGTTGACAAGAATGGCCAGATGGATGGGCATGACATAGGACGGGGCTTTTTATAGCCTATACATTTGTAGTCTTGAAGTTTCATAGAGCCATGGTTACAACTATAGCCAGAGGATGAGCGTATCATTGCATGGGTGTTTTAAATACTACACACATAACATCAAAGCCATGAGGTAATGACTTTGATATTAGTATTTGACAAAGAAACAAACAAACTCCAGTTCAGAAGTAAATCCATCCAAGGACGTAAAACTGCAGTTACTATTTTACAATACCTTTAAATATTTTATATTTATAATATATAATATATAATTTAATATTACTTTTCCGTGCATATTAGTTGCATTATTTGCAGCTTTGTAGCATCATTACAATAATTTCCTCTCACTGTGCTTTTATTTTCTGAAAGGGGGAGGTACGTATTTAGTGTATTTACTGACATACTAATTCCATCGACTAGTGCAGCCCATCGTCATATTGACCCACGAAAAGAAAATTTTAAACGAGCATGGCAGGGCTCGTCTGCAAAAGACCCTGATGCCAGAACATGCTGCTATGAGCCACTTTAATGCAAGTGAAAAATGGCTTCCCTGCAGCCCACCATGTGGTAAACAATAAGTAATATCTCTTCTCTCATGCCATCTGGGATGGTGTCATTTGATGGAGTAATGGATGGATTTAGAAAACTTATCAGCAGAGTGCAGGCGAGATGAAGTGTGTGACTGGGCTGTTTAAGTGCTGCTGCTGTTAAAAGCAGAGAAAGACGTCTGCCAGACAGCTGGGGAGCCAACAGGGTATTTGGCAAAGAAATGAAGAGGCCCAGCTGCCCATGCCCACAACCACCAGAGTATATTAAAGTCCGCCCATTAGAATATATAAATTTAAACTGAACAGAGTTAAAACTTACAATATAGACAGTACATGTGTTCATGAAATGTAATGATAAAGATATAGTTAACTAGCTAAAACTAGCTTAAAGCTAGTTAACTAGCTAGCTTTTTAACATCAGCTCACTTGTAAATAATGATTAAGGGTTGTACACTTGTTCTTATGACTTAATTTATATGAAATCTAACCCAACCACATCTTGCATGATCTAATTCATGCATTATTTCATGAGATCAAGTCATTTTTCTATTCAAATATCTGCAAATCTTTTAGTTCATCTTCACCTTGATGCATAAGTGTATACATACCAGTCTAGTAAAGTAAACAACCTAAAGGATGCCTTTAAATATGTTTGCAAAATGCAAATATTAAGGTGTCGTGATTTTGTTTCATACCTAAGCACAGCCCTATCTGGGCTCAAATAAATATCAGTTTATTGAATTGCACCACTGGGTTACAGGTCTTGCATTCTGCATCTATTGACATCTAACAGATGCTTTGGGAGCTGCAGGAATTCAATGAAATGGGTTCAAAGAGAATCTTTCATCACTCATATTTCCCTCTCTTTGGGCAACATCTTTTTTTTTCTGAATATGTAAGTGTTTTATCTTTCTCTCTGTTTTGCTCTTGATGCTGCTTCTAAAGACCTTTTGCTTATGACCCCTGGACTTCTTTGAAGTGGGCAGGAGAAATTGCATGTGTCTGAAATGGGAGCTTGTGGCATGTCTACAGTGGCCTGTCCTGCTCTAATAGGAAGTGTAAAATGGTATCTAGGTAAAAAAAAAAAAACATATGCTGATTAAAAGAATAGTGCACTGAACCACGTAACAAATCAGCAATAGAAGCTTCAAGTAAGTCATGAATTTCAGTGACAGTAATAGTTATTGGAAGACGCTGAGCAAAAATTTGGATAGCCAAGTGACTCGCCTGATCTATTCGATGCTTAAACCTACATCCTGCTTTCATGTGCTTGAGCTGGCACATTGATTCAGAAAACTGAAACAAGAAAAACAAATCACTTCAAAGATACGTGTTTCCCAGTATTACAGATGATAAAGGTTCAGCGCCATTTCCCTTCTTGGAATTCTAGTGTCCAGCACCAAACTAACCATTATAAGTGTCCTTCCCTGAGGCAAGACTAAAGCCTTAATGCTTTAAAACATTCTAAATTGATTATTTTACAAAGACATCTAATTAAAAAAAAAAAACATTTTAAAATCAGTGACACTTTAAAATAACTTATAATCTAATTTAATTTAGCAAATCATTAGTTATTTAGAATTTAAACATTAACAAATGTTTATGAATGAGTGATATACTCCTAAATGTGCCATAAAATGCATCTCCAGACACTAAACCATGCTAATAACACATGTACGAACAATTAAATAGTGGTTAAATAGTGTATACATGCAATAACAATGTCATGAACTATCAGTTACAAACAACTTAGTAATTATCAAATTCTGAAAAATGATTCGTTCATATCTATTTACAGTATTTTAATGAAAGCCATTACCAGTCTAGTTGTAAGCCTAGCCTTCTATGAAGTCTTTGTTTAGGCTTGGATATTTAAAATAAAATAATCAATTATTCACAAAACAATTAATCTTTTAGAGCCTGTTCCTTTCTATATGAAACAAGTGCAAGGTAGCATAGTCTTTCTCAATTTGTATCATAACCCATTATGTAATTAAATTGTGGGAACAAATAATTCCTCCTTGTGTTCATTCATTAGTACTGAAGCATAACATATTCTTTTCAAATAGATACTACATGGTCATTATTATGTCTCGTATAATTACTAGACTACTAAGGAACCTCGTGTTACTGAAAAATTGTGACATTTAGGTTAGATGCAATGTAGTGAGAGGAAAATGAAGTTTTTCTGCGTGCTAAATGTTCTCAAGTAGCTGAGTGTCACAGAAAGGAAAGTGAATTTGAAACCTATAGTATTGTATAGTACAGTACAGTATAGTATAGTACAGTATAGTATAGTATAGTATAGTATAGTACAGTACAGTATAGTATAGTATAGTATAGTACAGTACAGTATAGTATAGTATAGTATAGTACAGTACAGTATAGTATAGTATAGTATAGTATAGTACAGTACAGTATAGTATAGTATAGTATAGTATAGTACAGTACAGTATAGTATAGTGTAATATATGATTTAGTGGTTCAGTAAATATGATTAAAAACAATTCTGTGATTTCTACCCAAAAAAGAAAATTTTTAGAATTGCTTAATTGCTTTATGTTCTATACTAAATTAATTCATGTAAATATGCAGCTAAAACCCAAAGTGTATATTTTACTTACTTTACTGAGTTAAATTTAATATTATTTCGCAAGTGCTCACAAAACTAGAAAATAGAAAAGAAGTAATGTTTACTTGAAGGCACTGTATACTAATGTGGGGGGTGTGGTTTTTGAACTCGATTTGCATATGCATTTGCAGAGCTTCAATTTTGATTTAGTTTTGAGCTTTACGGATGGGTTGTTTTCAATATTTCTTGTTTTGTGTCAGCTTTAAGGCTATTGTATTTTAAAATGTTTTGAAAGATCAAGTGTGCACAGAGTAGAGGTATAAGAGCAGGTGTAAGTGCAGATTTTTTTTTTCCTCAGTCAGGTGTGTGCACAAGACAGATAAGTAGTCTTCTTGGGTTCTGCCACTTCAGTGTTTATGAAGGCTGATGTAAGTACATTTTCTCATTGGAGTGCTACTTCTGGTTGGAACTATTTAAGGTGTTAGTGGCCCTTAAGTAGTAACAAAAACGTTTAGAAGATGCAGATCAGATGGAATTGAAAGTGCAGAAATTAATGACGATAAAAAACATTTTAATTTAAATGCTCACACAGGTGAAAATCATCCAACAAATGTTTCGAAAACAGGAACTATGTCACAGGAAGTCATCGGAGTCAGCCTGGCGGCCTCGCCCTCATCTTCCGCAGTCTATGGCGAGGACCTGCTGTTGCAGTGGTGGCCTCGTCTTTCCACCTTTCCACCGTTCTAATTGAAATGGACTAAATCAATTTCCCTTTATTTTTTGGTCCAAAACTATATCACAACTGTTGGAGACAAAAATATACAATTTCAATGTGCAACATTTTGTTTCTAACGTTTAACGTTTAAATTATGATTTTTTATCTTCTTCTGTACACCAAAAAATATTAGGTAAAGATGGCGTTCAATGTTATACCCCTTGTACATAATGACACCTAGAACACAGACATTACTAACAAAAACCTTAGCAGAGGAATGGTTATGTATTTTAGATAGATAGAGTACAGTCCCATAACAACAAAAAATGAGTGTCTTTGTCCAAATAATCACGTTGTGTGTGTCTCACAGAAATAAAAGAGCTGTGATGCATGCCTGAGGTGCCTAGAATCCCTGACGTGTCCCTCTACCCATTGCTGGGTCCTATCGTCCTGAGACAGAAGCCTTAATTAAATGGCTGTCTTTATGAGCAGAGCGGAGTCTGCAGGGCTCTAAAGGACTGGCTCAAACTTCACATTCAGCTATGGAGGAGGACGATTCCCCAGCAAGCCACGCATCATCAGAAATAGACAGACAGCAGCTGTGCAGAAAAATCTCTCAAGACCAGACTGCATAGCTCCCAGTGACGGATAAATATGCTCTTTTAAGTCTGTTATGCTTTTGAGAAATAGTGCTATAATTTATCTGTGAAATGGAAATATTCTTTTTCTGAGCTGTTATTCAATTGGACTAGTTTTCTTTCCTCTTAAGTAGATAAAATGCATTGTTGTAGCCTTTTCCTTATGGAGCACTCTGTAAGAGGGAACTGCCAAACAACTTTTTTTAGTGTTGGTGAAGCCTAACATATTTATTTCATCCATGTGCAGTTGAGCTGTGAATTGTGTATTGGAGCCAGCTTAACTCTGTTAATTGGTAAACAGTTGATGGATGGTGAACCCTGTTATTCCTTTCTCCTAAAGAAAACTCAATTTTCCAAAGGTATTCTTCAGCTGAGATCACTTTAACTGTTAGAGAGAGAACATAATGTGATGCTTGCTTTAATGGTTAAGAATTATATGCATTTGTGTTATAGCCTGATGTGTGTAGCTACACTCATACACTCAGCTGAGAGATGATAAAATACTGAAGGTTTACTGCAGAAGGAGAAAAGGAAGGGTAGATCTGGTTTATAAGAAAATGCAATTCCCCCACATTACTAACATGTTATTTTAATCATTTTCTGTGGAATTGAAAAGGTGTTTTGGCAACATGATTAAAATGGCTGGTTGATGGTGGTTTGTGCCTTAAATAATTAAATAACAAATTTGTGCCATCACTGCTTCTACTACTGTCTTTCATCCAATTAAAATGTGGTGTGTCACACTTATCAAGTCAAGTCAAGTCAAGTCAAGTGGAGTTTATTGTCATTCAACCATATACAGCCAGTTAGTACATAGTGAAACGAAACAACATTTCTCCAGGACCAAGGTCTATGCTACATAAGACAAACACAGAACAACACAGAACTACAAGGGACTACATAAATTTACATAAGTAAATTTACATAAATAAATGAATATAATTATTCATTTATGAATATAATTGTACAGATCATTGTACAGGTGTAATTTTATTTAGCATATTTCCTCATCCCCCTGAAATTAATTCCTGGCTATTGCACTGTTCTTCAGATTCAGCTTTAGAAGTCTGGGGAATGGACAGCATACTGAACAACTGAAACTAAATAGCTCTCAGTCATAGGCCTTACTGCAGCTAAATGGAAGCAATGCATCAGGTGGATGAGTCCCTTTGAGCAGTAGAGTGAAATTTAGTGTTTAGCATTTGGTGATCTGCTACCAATTGTAGTGTACATCATATATTTCAAGAGTCACCTGAAATAAGCTGTGGATTACATTATGCTAGTCATGTTCTAAATTTAAAAATGGTCACCTGCAATTTCAGTCCAAATGTTTATGGCTGTTAAACTGAGGCATTTGTCAAATGGGTGACTGTAATGTTAATTAGAAAGGGATAATACATGATGATGAGCCCTGAAGCTGCAAGCATCCACTCACTACCAGAGATAACAAGGAATTAGAGTAAAAATGATATGCGATAATCAGTGTAAACAGACAATGAGCAGGATGTTCTTTATAGAGTGCATTAGCATTGATTTAAACAATGTGATAAGAAAATAAGATTTTTTTTTATTTAAATGCAATCTATCATTTAAATCTTGCCTTCGGATAAAGAAAAGCAATAAGCAACATTTCAATTATTCAACATGGTAATATTTACACAATGTGATGCCATGTAGCGTGGCAAAAGAAAATACCAAATATAAGGTTATTGACCTTACAGTTACAACCAAACACTACAATTGCCTAACACAAATCATACTATAAATGCCACTGTAGCTAAAAAGAACAAATAGCAATGGCCTTTAGGTTATTCTTCAGGATGATGAATTGACACATAGAAATAGGGGAATACTGAAGGAAATAATTTATGTTTGGGAAGGAAATATATAGAAATATACAGTAATATCATTCAATATATATTTTTTTTCTAAATATGAGCATTTTAAGGCATTTTCAAATCTTTAACAACCCTGGGGACATGAATAAATTTGTGCTTCACATATATTATTTAATGAAAACAGCAACTGATTTATTATTTTCATTTTATCAATAGAAATGTGCCCCTGTTTTGTTCAGTCTGCGAGAAACTAATTATGAAGTTAAAGAGCCATTGTTAAACTATATACTCAGCTTTTATCTCACCTGGTGCCACATCAGCATTAACAACTGGAATCTGAGCAGATATATAAAAAGATTTACATTCATGGCAAGAAATGTTACTTACTGTTAAGGGATATAATCTCTATGTCCTTACAGGTGACATTTGTGATATTTTCAAATTCCCCAAAATGAATTGGAGGTGCAAATTTGGAGATGAAAACAAATGCTAAGCTTCTCCCCTAAAGCTACAGGATGGAAGATTTTAGGATTTCACCCTTTCTAGTAGTAAAAAACTGCTGCAAGCAACTTGCGGAAGAACATTTCTAAACGTGCTCTTCCTCCACTCATAACCTCCGTGGTTAAAGGGAAAAGGGTTTCTCCTGCTGTAAACTCACAGCACAGTGCATGCCCTGTGCACTGAATGGAGGCTCAGCGGATTTCAGGGGCTATTAGACACAGCTAGTTGATGAACTTTAGCTAGATAGCTAAAATGTAGTGTATAAAACAAAACTATAATGCGTGGGCAATTCAGATATTCTCAACCCAGTCTGTTCTCTGTGTACTTGTATGTTATCTCTGCTATGTATTTTGTTCTCCAGCCTGACAAAAAGTTTGGCACAAACCATAATGTTAGCTAAAACTCAAACCAGAGGACATTAGAAGGCAAGCTCTTCTAATATATCCAAGGTTGAAATATAAAAATACAGAGAAACTCACCAACGCCTCCCATTAATCACTATATTCGCATAACCCAAAGTTGCCACTGCCCTGAGGACAACATCTTTGAAGAAGCCCCAGGGCCTACAACCAGCACCAGCGAATCAAAAACACTTAATGTGTATCACAACATGGGTCCGCACACTTGGGCCCTCTTCTTCTGAGCCTTTTTTCGATTTACGTGCGCTAACATAATTTGCAAAGTTGCCTATGATAGCCACAATATAATTGCAATGCTTAATTTGTTTATTTTCTTCTATTGCACTAGTTCTCCCAATAAGATAACTGTAGGATTCTGTTACTCTAACATAAGTTAGCAATTGTTGGGTGGCTAGCTTCTCAGCTAGCTGGCTGCTATGAAAGCTATCAATTATAGGGTAGCTAGCTAGGATGAATGATTATCTTATACTGTCATAGAAACTAGAAAATGGAGATTAGCGGTTAGCTTGCTCCACAGAGTGTAGTGAACTATTATTATCATCAAACTCTGAATATTTTTTGAGAATGTGTCTATGCAGTGCATTTTAGCATTAAAAATGTCAGTATGAGTGTATGTTAGTTTTAAATTGTTTTACTCTACCTCAGCCTATCAGTCCACCTGTCGTGTCTCAATTCAATCATTGTGTGCACAAATCCCATAGATTTTTCATGGTATGCTTCTCATTATTATTATTATTATTATTATTATTATTATTTAATTTTTATTTATGTTGTGTAATACTGAATTTGTCACCAGTGTCTCATCATCATCATCATGAAGTAGCATGCTGTAATGTAAAATAATGTACAATGCATAGTGATGTAATGTAAAGTAATGTAGTGATGAAACTGAGTAATATGGCAGAACTAGTGCAACTAAGCTCTAGGCACAAAGCCAAAATATGAAATCTGTCTCCATAAGAATAAGGATTTCACATTACATATACACATACATTATGCACCTGGCTATCAAGGGCCTGATCATTTTGCCATGGCCATTCCAACAATTCTAAGATAAATGAGGCCATTTCTGAAGCTGAGGAATTTCAGAGAGGAGAAGGACAGGAAAGGCATTAGGAGATTGATGATAGCACATCTAGGCCGAAGCTCAGATAATGGGCTGATAATCCTCTACTCAACAATTCCCAAGATGACTTCTTTGTCACAAAGTCATCCAAGTTTTCTCCTCATGAGGCCCCTTTTCTGGCTCAGGTTTTTATATCTGGCATTTGATTTCTGTGTATCAGAATGGATAATATGAGGAACAATCGCAGATCATTCTTGGGTTGCTGTAAAGCTGTTCACTAAGCATTGGTCAAACCAGACTGTGGTTGTAAATCCCCAATATCTTTCGTTCAAACTGTTGGAACTGGAGGATAGGTGCTACTTTTGAAATAGAACTCACTTCTCAAGATTTAAAAATATCAAAATGTGAGATTTGTATGTGTGAAATCTCTTTGCAGTGACAACTCAAACTGTGTCAAGCTTGAACTTAGAAAAATGCTCATTTATTGGCATAGATGACTACTGCATATTAAAAGATTCAATAATCAAAAAAATATATGGAAACATGGAAACGTGGAAACACGCATGTTGTTCTTAACTCCTAAAACTCCCAGGATCCAGGCTTAAATTTAGCCTGCATTAAATTAAGCCTGTATTAAATTAAGTATTAAAAGTAAGCCCAGGCTTAAATTACTCACTCTTGTAATGTCATAGCTTTTCCTATTAGTTCACTGTTGTTACTGAATAATTCTTAGTAGTTACTCTATAATGTGCTTTAACCCTTAAATGCATGCCTTGGAGTGGATTTACGTATACATGTAGGAAGTAATGAGCACTGTTCTATAATTAGCAGCACAATGTGCAATACTTAGATAACAAACCAAATATTATGTATATTTGTATATATTTATTATGTATGTAGTAGGTATGTCATGCAATGCCACTGTTTGCATTCAGATTTGTACTGGAAGTGTATGTGGTATAAACAGGGAAACAGTTTTTGTTGTTGTTGTAGTGAACTCTACCATGATGCCCCCTGAAACAACTGGGACACAACCTAGGGCTCCTGGAAGTAATTTTTTATTGACAAAATATAACAACAAATAGCACAAATAGCAATTTGCATCATTCCCAATACCAGGAAGCCTCCTATTCATATCTGTATTTGTATCTGTTACCTGTTTATTCAGAATAATGTATTTGTTTTTGGTTACATCTCTAATGAACGTAGGAACAACCTACATTCGCTGAAACAATCTCCATGCACTTAAGGGTTAACCTGAATAGTAACAGAGTAAATCCTTGGGTGCATGGATTAAATGTATAGGAAACCTCTGGAACTTGATGAACTTGATTAGTGCTAAAACCTTCCACTGAGATTTTGCAAGATTGTGTTTTAGTTCCAGTGCCTTCATGTCTCTTGTTGCTAAAAGGTATATTTGTGCCTGTTGGTGTAAAGTGTATACTAATTTTATTATGTTTGAGTGTTAACTGTGATTTTGTGTATTTTTGTTGCATTGTTCTCTTTGCATTTGTATCTGTATTTGGCGATGTATTCACACTAGGCTAGATAAAGCATGGTAAGCATTTTCAAAGGTTTTATACATAGACATGATGAAAAGCATACAAAAATAGCCAAAAAAAAAAAAATAAAGCCTCAGACACCCAAGGTTTAACTTCAGTGATACTAAGTGTTGCTTTCAGTCAACTAATACCAAATAGTCAGTCAAAAAACCAATACCCACCAGACAGCTTTAATAGCAATGATGCTGTTAGATATTATTGGTCTTTGACTTTCTCCCCAACCACATGGAACACTTATTCCCAGGAAAATCAATCTAATCTGTCCAAACAAAAGCAAAATGCACTAAGGACTGCTGCAGATAAACAAAGTGTATCTTTGATAGTTATGACAGCTAAAGTCTCACAATGAGTTAGTCTGAAGTTTTCAGAAGTACTCATTATTATGAAGCCATTTTTTATAAATGTCTAAACGATAGGTGCTGTGGAAATTTTCCCATGTCCTGTCCCATTGGTCCGTTGCTGCCATTAATCACGCACCAGTTGTGGATCTCCAGCACAGCCAGACTCACACTCGCCTGCTGATCTACAAGGTCACCCTACTACATTAAGCAGGAGGGACCAAGAAGGGCACTTATATTGACAAGTAGGCTGTCACTGTTTCGCTCTTTACAAAAACACAATAAGCCAAACTCTAACACAGCTTGAAGTGCTAATATTCAAGCCTCTTCATCAAAAGACTGCCGTACATCACCTCTCAACCTTAGTTTTTTTTTGTACCAAATTGGTGTGAATATGCCCTTGATTCGCTGTGCATTCTCGCATCAGGGCAGAATCACTGATTTCTGAATTGTGCAGTATGAAAAGGATTGCATCTGTACATATAAAATCACAGCTACTATTGTGACTGATTGTGCCCATCAGGTTTATTCAGCACTGAAATACAGCTTTCCTTGCTTCCTGTGGTATATACAATGACTCCAGGACTACATTCTCTCTCTACACACATCTCTGCACACTTAATATCTGAATATCACTTGCTCATTAGTCGAGTCATTGGGAACAAAGGATATTAGAAATGAAATATTATGACTCACTCCTCTGGAAATTAGGATTCAGAGGTAATAGAAAAGATGGACTGCCTTCACTTTATTGTAGTGGACAGCTGGACGACACTAATATGGTGGGTGTCTATGAGGAAGCTTGTTTGTTACTATGAATCAGCCAAGGCATTAGTTTGCTCAAGGTTATAAAATGCATATGAGTGCACCAGAGGTATAAATACTGTTTAGGTCACTGATTCACACACAGTGTTTAGTATGACTAGTCTGCTGAAAGTTTTATCATATACCGAATATGTAAAAATAGGACCAGGAGATGATATGACTCTTAGTGAACTTTGAGGAGTTTAAAGCTTGTGTTGACCTTAGAAACATGGAAATATGCCCTGGAGGAATACTGCAAGCCTCCCAGTCAGAATAGGATGAACATTACTTGTGTATACTTTAAAAATCTGTTTTTTTTCTAAAATCTATTTTAGAAAATAAAAACGAATTGCTGCTTGTGTGCTCAGGCCTCTGCAGGAATTGACTAAAAGCCCCCTTTAGTACTTCAACCAAACTATTACATAAATATTTCCAGCATTTTTTTTTACCAACACAATTAATTGACTTCATGCTGACTGTCCATGTTGTATAATACAGTGAAGGCTACAGTATAATAACTCTCAATAGCTCAACAAGGAAACTATTAGAATTAAGTAAGGCATTATATCATGACGTCTCATTAATGCAATAACCGAATGGGGCAAACTATTGCACATAAACACATAAAGACTGAACTACATTCATGGTGTTTATTGTTCTAGGTCACCAAACGTAACAAAAAAGAAATGTTTTTCATTAAAATAAAAAAACCCTAAGCATGGTGTTGTTCCCTGTTCTTTTGTATAACTTGTACTTTCATTGGACAATGTGTGCTTAGTCTATCAACTTTTAGCTTCTTCTACAAAGGCATTTTGGGTAAAAATGGATGATAGAGTAAAAGATCCACCTTGTTCATGTTCATTACACCTGTGACTGTATTTCACCTTTCTCAATGACAACTGATGATATGTTACAGATGTATCAACAAAGTGGTCAGTAAACATACTGAATAAGCACAAACTGAGATCAAATTTCACTTGTTTCTTCATACCATTCTGTGTGTTTTTCTTACGACCATCAGTGGTGTTGTTGTGCATGGGTACATGAAAATCCAAAATATACCACCTTAAAACATTTGTTAACAGCAAATATTCTGATGTGGGTGCTAAAAATGAAACTTTATTTTAATGTCTTTTTATCTTTTAAAGACAGTGGGGCTTAGCCCTGCTAGCACATTTGTACCAGCCTCCCATGAACATAATCCAGTCTCTGTTCAAGTCTGGAGGCTATTAAGATGTCTGTAGGGTGTGCCTTGGCACCAGGTCAACATGAATTCACACATTTATTTTTATAGTGCACCTCCCGGGGAGTGAAACCTCAGACTAATGTCCCAAACGAGAAACATTTCTGCTCTGTGGCACGTACTGCAGGATGTGCCAGGGACCCTAGCACTGATTTACTGACTATTAAAGCCCTCTTTACAGCCAAAGGTAGATTTAAAATGTAGGAGTCATTTAGGAACTCAGGCTAGCTCACAGAGAATGTACATCTGGCACTGATGAAATTACAGATCACTTTTTTATACTATAAAACTACTGAACTATGAATAAGAACTGAGTTGCTTTTACTGTACAATAACCCATATATGAAGTTATTTCTTTTATAGATACAAGGGGAAAATCAGATAGCCTATGATTCTGGCAAGATACCAAGGAGTGAAACATGGTTATCTGTGCACAGCTGTGCTGATGCCTTGGAGCTGTTATCATCAGACAGAGATGGGCTAGAGTCAAATATATTGCCCCAACAGAGATTTTTTAGTGGGGACATAAAATCTGGCTCACATTCACAGGTGTCCTTGTCCACTTTATGAATAAAGGGTCTGACGTAGCAGGCATGTAGCTTTGAAAGTAGCATTGAGCCCCTCTGGACAGGGGTTTGGTGCAGTATATACACTGCTCAAAAAAATTAAAGGAACACTTTGAAAACACATCAGATCTCAATGGGGAAAAATATGCTGGATATCTACAGTATACTGATATGGACAGAGTAATGTGTTAGGAATGAAAGGATGCCACATTGTTTGATGGAAATGAAAATTATCAACCTACAGAGGGCTGAATTCAAAGACAACCCGAAAATCAAAGTGAAAAAATGATGCAGCAGGCTAGTCCATTTTGCTGAACTTTCACTGCAGCAACTCAAAATGGTACTCAGTAGTTTGTATGGCCCCCACGTGCTTGTATGTATGCCTGACAACGTTGGGGCATACTCCTAATGAGACGAGTGTCCTGGGGTATTTCCTCCCAGACCTGGACCAGGGCATCACTGAGCTCATGGACAGTCTGAGGTGCAACCTGACAGCGTCGGATGGACCGAAACATAATGTCCCAGAGGTGTTCTATTGGATTTAGGTCAGGCGAGCGTGGGGGCCATTCAATGGTATCAATTCCTTCATCCTCCAGGAACTGCCTGCATACTCTCACCACATGAGGCCGGGCATTGTTGTGCACCAGGAGGAACCCAGGACACACTGCAACAGCGTAGGGTCTGACAATGGGTCCAAGGATTTCACCCCGATACCTAATGGCAGTCAGGGTGCCATTGTCTAGCCAATCGAGCTCCATGGTGCCGGGCAGTGAGCAGAGGGCCCACTAGAGAACGTCAGGCCATCAGGCCACCCTCATGAAGTCTGTTTCTGATTGTTTGGTCAGAGACATTCACACCAGTGGCCTGCTGGAGGTCATTTTGTAGGGCTCTGGCAGTGCTCATCATGTTCCTCCTTGCTCCTTCCTCCTGCTGATGGGTTAAGGACCTTCTACGGCCCTGTCCAGGTCTCCTAGA
The DNA here is from genome assembly GCA_022985145.1 of Pangasius djambal. Taxonomy (NCBI): domain Eukaryota; kingdom Metazoa; phylum Chordata; class Actinopteri; order Siluriformes; family Pangasiidae; genus Pangasius; species Pangasius djambal. The sequence continues at coordinate 15,594,614 of CM040992.1, forward strand.
GTAACTGCCTGTCTCCAGGAATCTCCTCCATGCTCTTGAGACTGTGCTGGGAGACACAGCAAACCTTCTGGCAAGGGCACGTATTGATGTGCCATCCTGGAGGAGCTGGACTGCCTGTGCAACCTCAGTAGGGTCCAGGTATCGCCTCATGCTACCAGTAGTGACATTGACCCTAGCCAAATGCAAAACTAGTGAAAAACAGTCAGAAAAGATGAGTAGGGGAAAAAATGTCAGTGGCCTCCACCTGTAAAACCATTCCTGTTTTGGGGGTCGTCTCATTGTTGCCCATCTAGTGCACCTGTTAATTTCATGAACACCAAAGCACCTGAAACTGATTAACAACCGCCTCTGCTACTTAACTGACCAGATCAATATCCCAGGAGTTTAATTGACTTGATGCTGTACTCTGATTAAAAAGTGTTCCTTTAATTTTTTTGAGCAGTGTATATTGGTCTTAAACACATTTACATTTACAAAATAGGTGCTTAAATGAAAGTCATGGTGCAATCTACATTCATATTACATTTCTTTATCTTTTATAAAGTCCTGCCAAGGATAATGAGAAGTTGATGAGGGCCCTGACTAAATTAAAATGCAATTAGATGAAAAACAGCAATAATGAGAGGGTAATTATAATGTTTTTTTTTACGGTGGGGTATGAAGCATATTCCCCAGCCTCCTCAAAGACAAGCTACCACACACAACACCATTGATATAAGCAGATCAGTGATTCTAATGAAGTCATTTATGCTGGATAATCCAATCATGCTCTTCATCAGTGGCCAAATAAGCAGCTGATGGAGTGAACCATTGGTAGAGTGGCATGAGATGTGCTTCAGTTAAACAGAGTTGGTGGATTTACACCAAAGCTAACAGGTGGAAGGAAGGAAGTAAACAGAAGATGACTACAGTCTCATTCTACAATCAGCATATCAGGGATGTAACCAAATATGAGTACATTATTCAGATTGAATAAATAATGTTTTCTGTTAGAGATACAAATACAGATATGAACAGGAGTTAAAAGATAAAAATCTTACAGAAAATCCTGTGCCCACTATAGTTAATTTGATGGTATGTATTATATTAATGAAAAATGACTTCATTTTCCAAAATCCCTGTTTTGTTCCACTGTTTTCAAGTGTTTCTGGGGACATAGTTGTTCGGTTCATATTTAATTTAACAAAAATAATTTTTAAAAAAGTCTGGTTTAGGGTGTGCCCATTTCCAGTTCAAATCTGAATGCAGTTACAGATATGAATATTTGGAACAGTGAACAGATACAGATAGTGGCACTGCTTAACACCCCTAAAGCATAGTATATACAGTATCTATTCTCCTTATAGCTTTGTCATGCATATTAAAGTATAGCGCATATAGAATTTTCTCCCACAGTACAGAAAAGAAAGTAATATATACAGCAAGCATGACTGTAAGCTATCTTTGTAGGTAAGCAGACACTAACTATGATGAATGATCATTGCATCAATGAGCCACTGAGTAAAGGAGCCCAATGGGAAATTCACTGATGGAGTCTAAGCGGATGAATCCAGCAGCACAATTAGCCAATTAGACACCATGAGGGTACCATCAGTGACTGATTTAAGTAGTAGTACTGATTTGGTTGATGCTCGGTTCCATGGTGGACTAGTGACTAGCATGCGGTGCTCTCATTGCCGCAGTCCAAGTTCAATTCCCGGTCAGGAAACCAATCCCAGCCACTGGAGGGTTGCATGAGCCAGTGCACTTTCAATACTGGTCCCAAGCCCGGAAATGGGGAAGGTTGTGCCAGGAAGGGCATAAAAACTTGTGCCAGAATCAAAATATGTGGACGGGTGATCTCCTGTGGTGACCCTGAACGGGAACAGCCGGGGGGGGACCTGATTTGGTTGATGCTCCATATATAAACTCCTGCGCTACAATACAATAACTGAAGATACCTGATAAAATGAGCCAGAGATGATCTGTTTCAGATATTGCTGCCACTGACTAAACATTTGGCACCTGAAATGTAGACTTTCGTCAGGAAACCGCTTTATTTTGACTGGGTCTGGAAATTGTGTTTCGCTGTGTTTCTTTGTTTCCCTTTGATTAGTGCTTCAATTTAAATGCTGCTTATGCTGTGTTTGGTTTCTAAGTCTCTGTTTTCTGTTGTGTGCTTCATGCCTTGTTCTCCAAGTTTGTGTTTTGCTTACTGATTAAATCTTGTATTGTTTGCCTGTTATAAAATAAAAAGCCTGAACTTGCGTCTGTCTCCACCTCTCTGTCACTTTTTGCCATGTGATTACCTTTTAATGTGATGTAATGTACTTTGTGGTTACTCATACTCTGACTTATACTCATGACTTTTCTTTGTATTTAGACTCATTGCTTTGTGACCATTGCTTGTAGCACTCGTGTACTAACACTTAGTGTAAATTATTGTTGCACATCACTCTGTTTCTGCAACTATCTTGCGTTTGCTTCTCATCATTTGGGGGATATATAGGTCAGCAGCTCTTGGACTGTTGTTGATGTTTTGAACATCATGATGCTTGGATTGCATGTTGCCTCATTTTGAATAAAAGCTTTTTCCAAAATGAATAAATGTGAATGTGGTCATAAGCCACCATGTATCACTGCAAAAATCACGCTATAAATCTAAACTGAATGGTTAAAGTAGAAGTCTTCATTTTAGCATATTTATGAATCAATTCAAGATGACTGTGTAATTTGACAGGCCAGATATGAACTCTGGATAATGTGCATCAGTCACTTAGCTCTATGAGCTTCTTCTCCACCAGTATAACCAAATTTCTGTTGGCTGTTTAATTTCCAGGAGCCTTTGCGTGTATAGGATCTGTCAAAATCTCACTCTTTAAAAAATGAAGTCATCTGAAGCAGCTGAAATAGGAAACCAACTCTACTATAGTGTATTGGCATGCATCTTGTGGTAGGCTATTAAGGGTTCAAATCCCACTCCAACATTCAGTCTATTTTAAACTGATGAAGCCTATACAGGGCACATTTGAATCCATGGGGATTGTCCATGATAGAATTTTGTAGGGTTGTTCCAAACTGAAGTGATCGAAAGCATTTACTTCAAATGGTCCAAAAGTTGTACAAAGTGGGTCACTTATATATAGTCTTTATTGGTTATTTTATGTTCTATTCTATGCTATTCTAACAGCATTGCATTCATGTGTAAAATAAGCCAGCAGAATTCTAAGATACGGTTTTGCCAATTAGAGGAAAAGAGAGGTGCAGCTCAGTCTAAAGTTCAGTTTTTTATTTACTGATTAATTTTTCTTATTTTTTCTGGTAGGGGTTGCAGTGACAGCAGGTTGAGAAGGTCAGTCCAGACTTCCCTCCACAGATTCCAGCTCCTCCTGAGGGATCATCAGATGTTCCTAAACCAATTATGAGATATAATATCTCCAGCAGGTCCTGGGTCTGCTGTGGGGTTTGTTTCCAGTGGGGTTTGTGTCTGATACACCTCTAGTCATTCAGCTGAACCGCCTGAAAAGTAGGAGCATTTGGCCCTACTTTGAGGCTCTACTCAAGCTCCTGATCTTATCTTTGGAGAGCAAGCCCAATAATCCTGAAGAGGAACCTCATTCCTCTGAACTTATCCTTTTTATCACCACCCATAGATCATGCCCGTAGTTATGGAAAAGGAGAGTGAGAACTGAGCATCCTAAAACTGAGCTCCTGTTTCATGACCACAGACTGGTACAGTGACTATAATACTGCTGCCACTGACCCAATCCATTTGTCAATCACACTCTTTTTTATCACTTGTGAATAAGATCCCGAGGTACCTTAACTCCTCCACCAGGGGCAGGGTCTCCAGAAAATGGTGTAGGGTGGTGCATTTGAGCATTTTTACATCTACCCCTGGTACCTTTGACCTCTACTATAAAGAGCACAAAGCTTCAAAGCAGACCTAAACCCAGGCTACAGCTACAGTATGTAACATATTCTGTGACATTTCCAATAACATGCCCTAGTCATCTGTTTCTGTTGAGTCGAAAGAATACAGGCTTGTTCCATGTTGTGCTTATAGAAATAGAATAAGCAGTGTTAAACTAAGTTGAGTTTATTGAGTGCAGTTTGGTTACTAATTCAAATGATGACTTACCAGGTTTTATCATACTTTACAATGTAATGTCAAATGTAATGTCAAATGTAACTGTCCCTTTTCATCCTCTACTAATGCAGAATTCAATGTAAAGGATGTAATCAAAGTTATAGGAAGCTCCAAGATGTTGTAACTCTTGTGCCAGAATCAATACATGGACAGGTGAGCTGCTGTGGCGACCCTGAATGGGAGCAACTGGGGGGGGGGGGGGGATTGCATTTAGTTCTTCTTCATCAGAACAATGCATAGTGCTTTCAGACACATTGATGTTTTCATGCTAACCATCAAAACTAGCACAAAAATCTAAGTATCAATATGTATTAAATTATACTTTATGAAAGTATTAAAACTATAGTAACTATTAAAGTAAATTTCAGAAAATTTAAAGCACAACATTAAAAATTCACTGGATTCACTGAATCTGCAGGGATGTAAACTTTGTTTGTTTATCTGTGTTACGTCCCGGGGTGTTCGTGTGTTTTGTGTTTTGTTCTCTCCCTATTTTTTCTCTCGCCCGCCTCTCTCTCATCGCTCTCTCTGCAGCAGCTACCTCATTGGTTAACGGACCTGTCCATCTTGATTAACCCCGCTGATGTCACCGGCCGTGACGGCCAATCGTCTTCTGACCCCGCCTATTTAAAACCCGCCACTATCCATTCAGAAGATTCTGTTCCCGGTTTATGTTAAAAAAAAACTCTGTTCCTCTGTTTTCTGTGGCTGTATTGCCATTACGCTGCTTTATTGTATGTGGCGTTGTTCTTGTATGTCGGTTGGTCAGTGTTTTCCCCGTTGTGTTTAGTCACCTGTCTGTTTTCTGTATGTTAAACGTTGTTAGTGTTTGGGAGGAAAAGCGGACAGGTAAGTACGTCACGTGACATACATAGTGCCACACGTAGGATTTCCGGTTTTTCTGTTTAGCTACCTTAGGTTAGGAGCGGGCACCACTCTCTGTACTTTTGGTTTTTGGTAAGATAGAGTAGGGTAGTTAGGGCGTCTTGGACGCTGAAGACTTTTTCTTTCTATCTTTTTGTTATAGTTAGGTTAGAGGGCTGTGAAAATAGTTAGACTTGTTTTGTTTTGTTCTTTTCTTTGCTTTGGTGCCGCTTGCGTCCCTTTTCCCCTTGATTTTTGTTACGGGTTATTGTAAATACTTTGTAAATATCACTACTGCACACATGTATTTTCGTCACCTGTATATAGACAGTTAAATCACTTTGGTACACGCAATACTTGTCGTTGGTCACTGATCACACACACACACACACACACACACACACACACACCTATTATTAGTAATCGCCACATAAGTGTTATTCCCCACACATCCCCTAGACTAACTGGGGACGTAACAATCTGCAAACAATGAGACATGTTAGAAATATCAGTGTCTAGTTTTACTCCTTTTATCTATTGTTAGATTTTCCCACTCAGTGTATATAAAGTTTTTACACTTGGTTTGTCTTTGTGATGTCTTGTATCTTCAGGAATTCTAAACAATATCCTTAGTTGAGGGACAATGAGTTGGGTGTCATCAGCATATAAACGGTACGAAAAGTCATGTGAAGATACTGTCCTCTCTGTGAAAGCTAGCACAGAGGAAAAATAGAAGAGGACCAAGCACTGAGCCTTGTGGGACACCAGTAGACAATGTGCATGGAACAGACGTGGATCCACTTCATGTCATCTGATAGGACTGTCCCTCTGGGTAGGAAGCAAACCAATGGCACTAAATCCTGACCTGTTATGACAGGACAGTCTTATGATTGACCTTATGATTGGTGTTGAAGGATCAGAACAAATGATAGTTTGTCTGATCTAGTGGCACCAGGCTTCTCAGTAACAGCCACAAGGGGGCTTTCTGTGAAGTTCACCTCTTTAAAGCCAGACTAATTAAGAGTCTGGAAGTTGTTCTGGCTCAGAAAGAAAGACAGCTGACTGTATAAAGCATGTTTATGCATGTTAACTTAGAGAATACTTAGTTATAGAAAGAAAGTAGTATCACTTCTCTAGTCAGAAGCTGATGATGTCTGAGGTATCTAGTGTGTGAATAACCCTTGCTATCTTAGGCAGTAGGCATGTGACCAGATGTTATTTAAGTAATATAGCAAGAGTGCAGTTATACTGAATATCAGCATGGCTGTGGTTCACCATAAGGTAATCACAGCCATGCAGATATTCAGTATAACTGCATGATTTCAAGTGCAATATTGCTTTTATACAACAGTTCTATAAACAAGAAATTAATATTGAGTAAGTGACATCTTGGACACACCATGGCCAAATCTCCCGTTTACTTTTTCTCAGCTAGCAGAAGTAGATCCCGAAAAGGCCACACTCACTTTATAGCACATTGGCTAGCTCATAAACTAGCTTACATTGATTTGTACATTCCTATTAAAGGTGCTTCTGGCAAAATTGGAATCCCTGCTTCCTTTTCATCTTCAAATGATGAGCTTTCATATTTTAAAATATGAAAAAAGTTATATTCCTGAAAAATATAATTTGCTATGTCTGCTGATGATTTTGCTAAATTTACTTAAGTACTGTTTAAAAAAGTGGAATTTTCCATGGCGAACACAGATGGGCGGAGTGATACACACAGTGAAACGTCTCAGTCCCGTTATAGGAAATATAGGCACACATGGAACGCCGCTCAACCAATCACATTAGTGGACTGGAACTAACTGTTGTATAAGAAGTCATTTATGATGGAAATGATGAAAGGGTGGTCTTGAGAGATTGTCTGGAAAGGTGATAGTTTTGCTGGATGAGTGAAGCTGCAGAATCGCTTCTGTAGAAAGAGGTGAAAAGCATATTATGGAGATGGATGGAAAACAAGGATTTTATTCCTCATTGAAGAATGTAGAAATGCCATCAGCAGTAAAATTAGAGGGTAGAAGGGAACTAAGGAGTCAATGAAAAATGTTATGGCACTTGCATGGATCAGGTGATTAATGGGAGAAGTAACAGTAACAACATGGAATTCAAATAAGGAGATGTTAAGGTGAAACAGTGCAAGAGGGAGAGAAGCAAACCTGTGCCACTATGCCTGCCAGTTTCTTGTCAAATATTATATTTTGAATATCGTAATACTGCATTGTCATTTACAAACAAAGACTTTGTTCAAAATGAATAATTGGCCATTCAAATTAAAATGCCGTTGATATAATGATATCCTGTTGTTGCTATATTTAAGGACTAACCAGACAGAATGAAGAAGACTTTCCACCTTCTATTCAATACTGTGGTCTGTGTTTGTGAGATAGGACATGCCTGGTTATTGCTGATCATGGCACACATCTGAGGCAGATTAGGATTAGGATTGATCCTCTTTCTCTTTCATGTCACAATAACCACAATTTGTACTGATCTAATGCCATATTACTGTCACCTCCATCTTTATTCACTGCTAGGACCCCCAGGAAAGCAACAGCAGATCGCTTCAAATCTAATAACACTGCTATTGCCACTGATATGGCCATTCATCCAGTGACATCTGAGACATGCCACAGCACCTCATTTAGAGTTATATAAACCGCTTCAAGTCATAGATTATTACATAATGTTCAATTACATATCATGTTCACAGTCCTTAAGTACACACAGTCAATTACTGTGGGCTATTCAAAGTGAACAAGTGAACAGATTTCTGCAATTCAGATGAAGATAAGGAAATTCTTTAATTGATTATTGCCCATAATGAGCCTCCGTCTCAAGTAGAACTAAGTTAAAATCAGATTTTCAAAGACCTTAAGTAAATGTAAAGCTGTTACTGTTGGAAAAATCATACAGTTTTGTCATCCATATGTAAAACCAAATGGATAAACTGGTGCTTTGCCAGTTATGAACACACCTAATTAAATTTACATCATTTAGCAGATGCCTTTATCCAGAGCGGAGGATTACACTGTAGAATTCTGGCACAGTTTAGACCTGATTTGTGATGCATGTGAATCGGATGGTGAAGGGTGTGTGAATTGCACAATGTGAGAAAGTATCATATAGTGTGAACAACTCTGTGACGCGTTTTTTACTGTTGTGTTGAGTGTGTTTGAGTGTGTGCAATGTGAGCAGCGGTCAGATGACAACATTTGTACAGTGTATGAGAATACCATAAAGCTAAACCCCATTAGAGAGAAATTAGTACAACCAAGCAACCAGAGTACAAGACTTTTTAATATGTAGAATTTACTGCTTGCTTAATTGTATATTGTAGTATTGCTGTTGTTCCTCTTTCGGCTGCTCCCGCTAGGGGTCGCCACGGCAGATCATTGGTCCGTTTATGCCGGATGCCCTTCCTGACGCTACCCTCCCCAGTTTTATCTGGGCTTGGGACTGGCACTGACAGCGCATTGCTGCATGCATTCCCTGGCCGGGAATCGAATCTGGACCCACTAGTCCTCCAGGGACCCAATCGTGTAGTGTATATTGCTTAATTCTATGGTCTGCAGTCTTCTGCCAGTGACTCAACTGTTTGGACAGAAAGGAAAGACACAAGCAGAGAAGAGTATTGATGCATGTCTTCTTTGTGTCATGTGCTTATGACTTGAAATGTACTTGGTGCAGAGTGGGGTATTGTAAGCATCTTGAGTTAGGTAGAATTGGTTTATATTTGTTCCTTTATTTTCAGAAAACTTTACTTGCAGTTTTACTTACTTATTTATCCTGCAAGAGAGTTCAGATTAAGGACATAAATCTCAACACTGTAAAAAGCACACATCATCTAAATGTTAACATTAATACTTAATGATTGCTAATTGTTCCAACCAGAAGTATCACTCCAATGGCACTTACATCAGCCTTCATAAAAACTAATCTGCGAGAACCCAAAACAACTGCTTAACTGACTTTACGTGCTTCTTGAGAAGTTGGGATATGCAAAAAAAAACAAAAAAAGAATTTTGCTGTGCTCTAATGTATATGTGACAAATAAAGGCTTCTTCAATAAACCATACACCTGACTGAGAAACACAGAGGGTGAACCAAGAAAAGTTTACTGAAACACTTTCAAAAATTTCATAATACAATAACTTTAGGCCTTAAAGCCAACACAAAACAAGAAATACTGAAAACAGCCCATCCATAGCGCTCAAAATGTAATCTGTTTAAAGATCTGCAAATGCATATGCAAATCGAGTTCAAAAACCATGCCCTTTAGTATGCAATCACTTCAATAAACCTTACTTCTTTTTTTCTAGTTTTGTAAGCACTTGCAAATGATATTAAATTTATCCCAGTAAAGTTAGTAAAATATACACTTTGGGTTTTTACATGAATATTTACATGAATGCTGCATATTTACATGAATTAAATAATACAATTGCTTAATATACCTTAAAGCAATTCTAATAATTTTCTTATTTATGTAAAAATTTGATTTGTTTGTCATATTTGAACCATTTAATCATTTTCTTTCAGCATAGAGTAGTCCAAACTTGAGGTGACAAGGGACTGAACAAGTCTCAATGGCCTCTGTGGAAAGAAAAGGATCCTGTTGATATCAAAGAACGAGAAACCTGTACTCAAAATGGCTGGGTATCCACACAGCTGGGTAACTACTGGAGAGAACAAATGATGGATTAATCTAAGCCAGGGGTCTTTAATCTTATCCTCAAAGGACTGGTGTGGCTACAGGTTTTGCTTCCAACCAAACAGGAGCCACACCTCATTCCACTTGTTTAGTCAGTTCATCTGGCTCTCCAATCAGCTATTAAGTTTTCCTCTTAATTGGGTGGAATGAAAGCCTGCAGCCACATCGGCCCTTTTCAAATAAGATTGAAGACCTCTGATCTAACCTAACAAGATGGGTTGTTAATTTAACCCAGTGTGTTGTGTTAACCATTCAATCCAGAGTTTGAGTGCCTGGTCCATTTTTATCTTATTTGAGAGAGTTACTATTGTTGTTCCTTGCAAAAATGCCTTTTATTTAATATAAATGATTATGCTAACAGGTAAATAACCTACATGTAGCCATACACATAAATATTACTACATTTAATACTGGATTATGCAAATAATGCATGCAATAAACACTCGCCCAGAGTTTAACTGACCATGCTGTATAGGTGGGAGGGGAATCAGGTGATAAGCTGCTATACATGACAAGACGTCCATCAGACATGCTGAGATCCATGCAGGAGTCAGATCAGGAGTACCTGAGAGAAGAAAGGTGAAAATGAGTAGTATGTCATCGATATACTGTAGCAGTGTCATTAAAAGCAATGTGAGAGTATGATCTCACTGAGAGAATAGAAGAGGCCCAAACACTGAGCCTTGTGAGACTGCAGGGGAGCATCTGCATTGAGTAGATATGGATGCCCTCCATGTCACCTGACAGGACCATCACTCCACGTAGAAAGCAAACCACTATCATTAATCTTATTAATTCTCTCTTCAGAGAAAGTCATCAGGTCATCAGCAGTTATGAGGAGTTTGGTTGAGGAGAAGGAGAAGTTTAGAAATGTGTAGAAATAATATTATGGAGCTAGCAACAGATGTCATTAGCTTCCACAATTAGAAGGATGTTTTGGCAGCAATCAGGGGATGACTTTGATAGAAGTGATATGAGAGATCCTCAACAAGTTGAGATTTCTTCTTCTTTCTCTCAGCAGCCTTTACGTTTCCCTGATTGCTGTGTAACACATCTGGCAGGTAGTTGGGATAGGGTTACATCGATGTCTAAAGCTGAGGAAGGTCAGTTGAAGGAGAGGTCCAGAGTGTTTCCTCCCTTGTGTGTTGGGTGGCATTTGTTAAAGGACAAGTCAAAAGAATACCAGAGAGTTAAAAGTTCTGATGTTTACTTGTATGCAGGAAGCAAAAGTATAAAATTTATTTCATTAGAGTTTCTATAATTCATTTGGTTTTCTTATGAATTTCATGTTCTATATGGATTTTCCTCTACACATTTTAATACAGAAACAATAGATTTAGCAAAAACAGTCCCTTTTTTGTGTCTGTTTTGTGAGGGTCAGGGGTTTATGAGGCTCAGAAATGTTTTGTTGAAAAAAGTCTGCCTTGTCCTTCCTATGTCCCTGTGAGAGTGGTAAGAGTTTAGGAGTTTATTCACTGATAGCCTATTCCCCCCCTCTCTTTATCATGGGGCACAGACAGCTTTCAAGCTAAAAGCATCAAATGCTGTTGTTGTACCTGCATTACCACTCCTTCATCATATGGATTTTTAAATTAATATTTCAGTGCCTTCTTGCGTCAGTGCCTTCTATAGTTTACAAGTTAGTCACCACAGCTGCCATATAACATAAAGCTTTTCTACTTTCTTAAGTATATTTTCATTCCTGTGTAATCCTTTCCTTGGTAGTGGTAACACAAATAATACCTAAACTATATATTGATCTCACTCATAAAACCAACCCTGCTCCATCCTCCCACAGATTCTGCAATAGTCAAACATTACACATTTATAAAGCATCTCTAATTTCCCATGCCCATGTACGGGCTGTGATAAGCCAAGGTCTAGTTTGTTCACAGTAGGCAACTAAGGTGTCTGGGCAAATTAATCAGGTTAGTCAATAGACATAGAGTAGTAGTCAGTAGAAGTACAAGTTGAACAACACATACTTGAGTACGGTAATGCATTTCTACTTAGTACTATAAATCACTGCTCAAGGCATATACATAGATATGCGTCATGAAAAATAAAGCTTGTTTTATGTAACTTTTCTGTAAGTCACTTACAATAATGCATTAAATTGACCCCAAAACACCCCCCCTCCACACCTTCACACATACCACTTTTCACATGATTGATTACGCCCAAAGTGCTGTTCCATTCTTATTCGTAGATTGCTACAGCAAACATCAGCTTTGGGCCTTTAATGCTTAATTCAAAGCCATTCATTCAGAATGAAGGAGAAGCTCCTAATGTCTAACTGTAAGTGGATTTTGACATACCTCAGGATGCACAATAATGCAACATGAATTGAAAGAGGAGGTAGTGATACTCAAAAACTGTGGATTAAGGTGTGTATCATTTACTTTATCCTTTATCCTAAAATTTGTAATGATTAGCAGTGCCTTTTCCATCTAAGGGGACAAATGAACCCAAAGAATATGAGCAGTATCACAAAGCAACCAGGTTTTCACCCTTTAATTTGTCATATAGAGACTTAATTTTAAAAGTTCTGTTTGGCACACATGAAAGCAACAATACATTGTTATATGCCAGATTTTGTAAAATTATATGCCAGATAATGTAAAATTAATGTCAAATGTAACTAATGTTTACGACACTTATCTATGAGCTACAGTAAAACAGAAGCATATAGAGTGACTCTAATTCCTTAGTGGGTGCTTGATGAAGCACATCTGAGATATAGGGTTAAAGGGAATTGAACCCTTAATTAAGATTGATCCAGGTCCACAGGGCTGAGGAGAAATTGTCCATAAATTTCTGTTTCCTTTCCCTGAACTTGCTCTGAACCATTGTTTTCTTTTGTCAGCTCATCTGCTCCAATCTCTAGATTCTTGGTGTCCCCTCAACCCGATCACTGGCTACGTGTTGTGTCACCGCCCCACACAGTGCTTTGTGAGTTTTAATATTTATTCACTAGTTGTACTCACCATTGTCCTCTTTTGGTATATTTCATGTTCTGCGCTCTGTCTTTTGCTTTAAGATTGTAACTATGGATGTGCCTCTGATAACCAGTCTTCTTGGTTCTTTGCTTTGTCTGTTCAGAGCAACATCTAACTAACCAACAGAGCACAACCAACGACCTTCAAATACTTTAAAATACCCCTCCCCTTCTTTTTAGTTCTGCCCTTTTTAAAAGCTGTCCAAAGCACAAGGATAATTTTAGGCCCCCTTTCAGTAGTAACTAGTTTTACAAATACCTATGCTGGGCCTTCTTAACACATTCAAACAGCAGTGCATACATTTCCTGGTAATGCTAGATCATTTATGTAAGGTTTATGTCCAAAGATGGAGAGTTATGGATAGACTGTTTAAGTTATATTGATCCTCTTTTTATTAATTATTAGTTTAGAGCACATTCTTTAAGCTTTGAGACATCATCTATGAAATGCCTACTGTAAAAAAGAGGGCTCAGGTGTAGAATAAGGATCCATGTGCAAAGTTTATTAAACAGCAATATAGTCAAAACCGACCAGGTTCGTTAACAAAAACATCAAGATGGCAGACAAATCCAAAATCACAATCCAAAGAGCAAACACAGGGGCAGAGCAAATAAAAAAAAAAAAAAAAAGATCAGTGTTAAAGTTAGGCAAGGGCTAGGAAAGCTAGGAAGCTAAAAAAAAAAACAAAAAGATAAAAATCAGAAAAGGTAAAACAGGTCATACACAAAAGTCTATCCTAGAAAGCATGACTCACACCATACAAGAATGTGGGGCAAATGTAAAGCTTCACATCTACAAAAAGTCCATATGCTTTTTATATCAGTTCAACAGGAAGTGAGAGTCACAACCAAAGAAGAGTTTCAAAACTTGGGTGAAGGTGCCCTCTGGCGCCTGGAGGCCTGGAGGGGGAATGCCTGGTCTGAATGTTACACCAACCTGTCATCTTACCTTTTTCGAAGTGTATTAACATATATTTAATAAATGATCTAGAATTGGATATCTCTTAACTGAAATGGTGAAGGTACATTTTAATTAAAAAGGATTATAAAGTACAATTTTATTTCTATCCCATACCTTACATTTGATACGTCATCCTATATGGCAAATGAAAGGAATGACATTAATGCCCCCCAAACCTACAACATTTATTTCGCCTTTATAACTGTTATGTAGCACTAATGCACACCTTCTACAAATTAGACTGTATAAGAAACCTATAGATCAACTAACTGAATATAAACGGAATGGAGGCTTCAAGGCTTCATGAATGTGCACTTAGTAAAATCAAACCAACTTGCATGATAGTAATGAAATATTGAGTGTAATAATCTTGAACAATCTACCCATTGTGATAATTGTGTGTACTTCTCTCTTTTGGAATACTACATGGAAAACTCTGCAACCCTGTTACAAGCTTTGACCTTTCATAAGTCATCCAAAGCTGCTTTCTGCAATGTGTGTGAATGTCTTCTTAACACCCAATGTTGCAAAATTTCATGATTGGCAGGGGCTGGTTGCTGTAATTTTATTTTAATATAAGAATAGGGTTTAAACCACTCCAGCTTTCCTTAACCAACTCAGAATGCAGTGCACTGATTTGATCTCACTCGGGCAGGTCCATGGATAGTTGATCTCCTGCCTGTCTGAGTCGTCAGTGAAGAGTAATGACCATAAATGTACACCCAAGCCAATGGAACAATCAGCAAAATGAAACTCTCCATCACAACACATCTGCTTTTAGGTTCATGGGAAATACCTTGCAGGAGAGACAGCTAGCATTGCTGAAGACCCAGCTATGCTATTTGCTTTAAGTGGCTGGTAGTCCCCTAGGGCAGAAAAGTCATTCTCCCTTGTTGGCCTCTAATTTGTATGAACATGCTTGCAGGCTGCTTTATAGTTTGTATGGACCTTTACCCTCAATCAACAGTGGTGGTGACACCAAGGATACTTGGAACAATTATTTAAAATATTTGCCGTTACCTATAATGTAAAAATGTGTTTTTGGTCTATGTTTGTGTTTTGGTGGAAATGTTTGCAATCCAAAAGACAAAATTATCATCTTATTCCACTCTGTAGCTTGATACATAGTATGTACAAAACTAAGCAGATTAATAGCCAGTGATTTTTATTTCCACTCTGAAGGCTTCAACATCATTGTGGTGAGTTGTCAAGACCAATGTGGCTGGCAAGTGATTTCCAATTAGCAGTCAGTACAGCGTGGTAGTGCACTGCATGCCTTGAAGAACACAAATGTTATTCAGTCAATTTCCTGAGCCCTAAAAGGCTCAGACTGGTTATCCCAACTGAGGCACTAATCTGAAGGAAGGCGGTTTGCCCTGAGCTCTACAAATGTCTGAAACCATGAGAAATGTTTGAGAGAGGAGAATAGGCTATCACTGAATAAACTCCTAAACTCTTACCACTCTCACAGGGACATAGGAAGGACAAGGCAGACTTTTTTCAACAAAACATTTCTGAGCCTCATAAACCTCTGACCCTCACAAGACAGACACAAAAGCAGTGGCTGAATAAGCTGTGACACACTGAGGCTAATGAAAGAAGCACCGAATGTCTTGAACCAGATAGAGCTTCAGTATATTTCACAGAACTCACTTCAAGTAGCAGCTACAGTACATGTGTAGCTTTTTCAGGCAACAATTTTTCAGCATTGATTTTTACCCAGATTTCTGGACACATCTTTGTATTTATTAAATGTCAAGTAATAACATGGCAACTGACAGATTCTGTAATGTTTCATAGTGAAAACAGGATGTTTCATACAGTGGGCTGTCATCAGCTATGCAGTTGCCAGTTGACGAAATTGCTTTAGAAACACATTGCATCCATGCATGCTGCATGTGAGGCAGGCAGATACTGACGAACGTGCAGTTTTGCAAGTCTTTATAAACTGTAGCAATCAAAACAGAGATGTTATCCAGGAACAAAGTCAAGGTGCAGGCAATGGTCAGGCGATCAACAAACAACTCTGCGAGAGGACCAGGTTTGACTTGCTTGAGGCATGAGATGTGGAACGCTGGAGCAATGCGGCTCTGGCGTGGTAGTTCAAGCTTGTATGTAACATCATTGATTCATTGCAAAATTCTGAAGAGACCAGTGTATCTGTGTGACAGCTTTCTGCAGCCTTCAGTGATGCGCAGGTCCTTGGTCAAGAGCCACACCCGATTGCCAGGTTCATACATGGGTGTCTGTCTACAATGTCTGTCTGTGAACTTTTTGGTGAGCTGGGCCACTTGCTCCAGGTGTTGATGGGCCTGTTCCCACAACTGTTCACTTCTCATGGACCAGCTGTCCACTGCAGGTGAGTCAGTGCGGTTAGCATTACAGGGGAACAAGGGTGGCTGGTACCCTAGGATGCATTGGAACAGATGAAGTTTGGTGAGCAGGATGACACAAACTTGTTGATGTCCAGGAACATGTTTGGCCACCAGTACTTGCCTTGTAGTATCTACTGTGTCTTGTGATTGCTGGTGTGGCCCGTGGCATGAGAAGTTTGGGAAGTAGGGGGGACACAAACTTTTTCCCCAGGGGGCACTGTCTGGGGGTTCTCACCTCTGAGACATTTTCAATCTCTTTGTCTAGGTCCCAAGTCAAGGCCCCCACAAAGCGGGACTCAGGCAGGATACAATCCTTGGTGACTTCACAAGAGTGAGCTGGGTATACATGCTTGATGGGAGTTCAGCTTCTTGGTGTCTTGATGTATTCAAAGTTTGTGATTGGTATAGATTGTGAATGGTTACTGGGCCCCCGCCAACCAGTGTTGCCATTCCTATAAGGCCAGCTTGATGGTTAAAGGGGATTCTATGAAATCCTCTGATGAAGCATCGATAAAAATTGTCGAAGCCCAGAAAGCATTGCAGCTCCTTCACTGTGGTGGAGACTGGCCATTGTGTGACTGCTGAGACTTTGTCCTGGTCCATGAGCACCCCCTCTGGCCCAATGATGTAGCCCAGAAATGCCACTTTATGCACATGGAATTCACACTTCTCATCTTTGACATAAAGAGGCTCGAGAGTGTTCGAGAGGCTAGGACAATGCCTTTCTGATGTGCAGGACATGCGCTACGTGGTTGGGGGAGTATAAAAGAATGTCTTCAATCTATGCAATGCAAACTTTCCCAGCATATGCTGCAAGATGTCATTAATAAGGCACTGAAAGATTGCTGGTGCTGAAGATATGGCATTACACAGTATTTGAAGTGGCCTGAGGTGGTGCTAAAAGCCATTTTCCACTCGTCTCTTCCTGGATATAAATTGGGTTGTATGTGCTGTGTAGGTTGAGCTTTGTGAAGATTTTGGCCTCCCGTAACTGTTCAAGAGCCGCCGGCACTAAAGGCAGAGGATAGCAGTATTTCACTCCATGAAGAAGAAGGTGGCAGAAGCTGGAGATATGGAGGGGAATATGTACCCTGTTTGAGGGCTTCCTCAATGTATTCCTCCATAGCTTGGGTCTTTTTGGCTGAGAGACGGTATACACAGTTGCAAGGTGCCACTGCTTTTCGCTTTACTGAACATCTCACTGAAGTCATGGTACTCCAGAGGAATTTCCACCTGGAATTGGGAATCTGGAATCTCTATGGTGGTTGAGGCAATGTTGAGAGACAATTGGCATGACAGTGAGTCGATCAGCGCACAATCTCTTGTTCCTTCCAGGAGATCTGAGGGTTGCGAATCTGAATCCATGGGAAGCCCTGTACCACTGAGAACTTGGTGGTGATGGTAACAAGGAGGGAGATGCTCTCATGCTGCATAGTGCTGACATGGAGGGTGATGGTGCAATGCATGACACATGCCCCTCCAATGGGTCCTCCATCCAAGGCTTGCACCTTTAAAAGGTGTTGCAGGAGTTGTAAAGGCAGCTGGAGCTTTATGGCAAGGGTAATGTCAATGAAGTTTCCAGCTGCCCCGGAGTTGTTCAGTGCTGAACCATAAGAGACATTCCCTGAGTGCATGCTCTATACTGGCAGCACAAAATTGCGAGGAATGACTCACCATGTTGGAGCAAGATGTGGAGGGTGCTCGCTCGGTGATGGGCTGTGGACCTCTGACGGAGGACCATGAGGGGCACTGTGCCACCTGGTGCTTGGGCTGCCAAAGTAGAAACTCAACCCCTCTTGATGTCACTTCTGTCGTTCCACCTCGTTTAATTCAATTTGGCACAGCTGCATGGGCACAGAGGTCTGGACCTCAGGAACAGGAGGGATGTTCATGTGCATGGTCCCTTGGTATCTAGATGAATGGACATGTTGATCAATGCGTCAAGAGACACCCTGTCATCATGGCATGTGAGAATGCCATGGCAAGTTTCTCTCCGATCTCCTTGCCCTCAGGAGAATGGCCAAACACTCACTGAAAGAGTTGCAAGAAGCTCTCATAGGAGGTCATGTGCTAGCCTCCCTGGGATCAGATGACTGAGGCCCAGGCCAGTACCTTTTCGGTGAACAGACTGATGAACTGGGCTATTTTAGTGAGAGTTGGAGTTAGAATTGGAGTTTGACACCGATTCCAACATTGACATGACACTGCATTGTTTTTGTCCAACCTTTACAATTTTAGAAATGTCAAAGGACAACGTATTTCTCAGAATATTGTATTTCCCTGATATTTTTTTCCTAGAAAGTATATGTTTTTTTTTGGAAAATAAAACCTGAAAATTAATATCTCACCATGCTTTTCACACAGATATGGCTTGACTCAAGTCATATGAGAAAATGCCAAAGTAAATGTTAAGGTTGAGGCAATGTTAACATACCTAGTTAACTAGTTAAACATATCTAACTATGTTTAACTAGGCACAAAGGTCTTATAAGATAAAGTAGGTTTAATAAAACTGAAGAGGATACTATTCACTCATCTGTAAAGGTGGGATTCTGAGTTTTCCATCAATAACTAAAACTCATGTGTCAGCATTTCTGTGTCCTCCACACACCTCTCTTTCCACTTATTTCTCTCCCATTCTCTCTCATCCATCACTGTGATCTGTTTATCTTCTTGCTGTTGACATAGGAGCTTGTGGCAGTTACTTTCCAGATTGTCTTGTACTTCTACCTCTGATGCTGAAAGTGATTCCACCACTCACATCACCTATGATTAATGACTCTCACTGGGATTCTGCCACTGTGGATTTATCTGGTTTTTTTTTAATCTGTTTGTTCTTTTTTCCTTATGTAAATTCATTATTGATATACTGTATAAAAAGCACTTTCGATAGTTTATCAGACACCATTAATCAATATCCAGTTTAAAAGTAGACATTCTCTGTCTTGTAAACCAATCTTTTCTTTTAATTGAGCTTGCTCTGGGACTGCCAAAAGGGACTTCTTTTAAAATCTTTCTTATAGTGTAAAGCAGTCATGCCAAACCATAGTGCTGGAGACAACTATGGACTCATCTAAAGCTCGGTTCCAGCTCTAATTCAAATAACTTTATATGATTATATGATTTTGATGTAGTATAATATGATAACTATATATCACTACCTGGAACACATAATGTTAGAGTAAATAGGAAGTCAATAAAGAATACATTCAAAAAACAGCATAGTACAGGATTTCTACCCTGATGCTCTTAGCTTCTTCCACGTGTACTTTCAGTAGTTTCTCAGCAGTGCATGCAGTATGTCACATCGAATGTCTGAACGATTATTTTTTTTTGCAAACAAGGAACCATAGACATGAATGTAGGTATGGGTTTAATGCATTATACATGAGCATGGATTGATACTTATGTGCCTGTGCACACTTTGATGTAACAGTGCAGCCAAATACTGTAGACGTGATGTAGAATGTAATGTATTCATGAATCTAGAACTAAATTAGGCAGACAATTGGGGAAAAATCAAACAAACAAAAAAAAAGAAAGAAAATTACTCTGTTAAAACATATTATATTTTGACATAATAGTCAACAGTGTCAAGGCTGTTAGGATATCTGTTAGGATATCTCAAAATTGTACTCTACATACACCTGCATATATGAAACTGTAAATGTGTGAAATTGTTTTATTTTATTGTTTAATGTTTTATGACATTAGAGCTAGTGTAAAGCACATTATATAAATAAAACTCTGAGGCACTGGCCTTTAATTCTCTCATGACACAAACAAACGTGAAATTCGTACATTTTACAATCAGCATTCATTTCCATTGATAAAAGCACAACGGGCTGTATGCAGAGTTGAGTTAAGCGCTACTTAGATAGTTGTGTGGCAGGGCGGAGTTTGCCTAAAACAAAAGTGTGCCTGACCTTAATTAATTGTCTCGTTCCTGTATCATAAACAGAACATAAACAGAACATGAAACACAAAACAAGTGTGCACCTCTCTCTCTCCCTCAGCGTCTCCAGCCGTTCCTTTATCCCTCTCTCCCACTGATTAACCAACTCAGTGCCAGGCGTGCATCCTAACAGCCTGGCCCCTCCCTTCTGCCTGTTACACATATTTTCTTTAATACAATTTCTAGCTCAGTATAATGGCAAACAATTATGTAATAAAAATGTAATGTTGTTATTACTTGATAGCGTCTTTGATTTTGTGCAGATAACATCTAGCACTATCTTACACTGAAAAGATCCTATTAAAAAAGTGGCCTGTCCCAATGATGCAGGGTATAGAATGCAGTCTATGGAATAATGATGTCAAGGGTATGGAATCCACAGTGCAATGGCAGTCATCACTTGACTAAAGCAAGATTGTGCAGCAGCTCTTTCCTGTCTTTTTTTAGGATGCAATGTAAACATATCAGTCATCGCACGACTCTTTTAGTTGGTACAAGTTGCCCCAAAGAGTGACTTTCTCTGAAGAGTTTACATGCTATCTTTCAGAACCAAATATTGAGGGGAGTCTCATTTCCAGCCAATTCCAGTCTTAGTTCCAGTTTTGATTTTTGCAAAAATCTACCTCAGATTCCCTGTCTATTTTTTGTGACTGAATCTTAGATGTTTTTTTTTTTTTTTTTTTAAGTTTAGAGTGCCAATCTGAAGTGAAGAGAAGTGACTTGTGGTGACCCATACTCAGAATTTGTGCTCTACATTTAACCCATCCAAGTGCACACACACACCCGTAGCAGTGGGCAGCCATTTTAGCTGTGGCGCCCAGGGAGCAGTTGGGGGATTGGGGTATTGAGGGTGGCAGAGAGCGCTGGTCATTCACTCCCCCCACCTACAATCCCTGCCAGACCCAAGAATCAAACCCACAACCTTCAGGTTACAAGTCAGACTCTCAGACCATTAGGCCACGACTGTCCATAGCCCATTTGTCTCATAGGACATACACACTATAACCAAAACAACACTGCTCCCATTGAATCTAAGTTAAATATCTTAGCTAGCTATCTAGATTATTGCTGATTGCCTTGTTGTTGTGTTATTTTCTTTTCTTCCAGCACTTACCAGATGGCAAAGATGGCCAACTAATTTGACATCTCAGCCTGAGTTTTGGCTGATGGAACTCGGTCAGACCAAACTGTTTCAGCAGACCTTTATTTCTAAGAGTGTACTGATGACAGTATGAGCATGCTTATACACAGATGGACCTCCTCTGCCTAGAGCCTCTAACAAATTGACTCCAAACTCTACAAGTGCCCAATAAATATACAACAATTGCAGTTTATATGGCCTCTGTGTGGCTCTTGCAGGACAGGGTATGTGCTTTGAGTGCAGTTGTGAACACCCCCCAATGTACCACTGGCTCAGTTGGTGCAACTGTGCCTTTTAAATGTAGCCAAGTGGGTTAAGTTCATCAAGATTGCTAGGGTTGCAAGTGTTTTATTGTTCTTGGGTGCCCCCTCTGGTGCAATAGCAGCTGCCTATAAGCATATGCATGTTTTATTCATGCCTGACGTGTTGCCCTGTCCCAGTTCCAGGGTCTCTGATTAGATCCTGAGCTCAGGTTTCCATCTGTGAATTTTCTGTGCATGTTCTCTGTGTGTCCAAGTGCGTTTCCTTTAGGTGCTCTGGTTTCTTTCCACCTCTCCAAAACCAATATTTGGCTTGACTACTCTAAATTGCCTCTAGGTGTGAATGAATGTGTGAATATGTGTGCATGATGCCTTGCAATGGACAGGCATCCAATCTAGGGTGTATTCCTGCCTCAGGCCAGTGTTCTTGGAACAGGTTACAGATCTACCGTGACCTGACCAGGATAAAGAATGAATGAATGTTTTTATACAAGTGCATGTCTTTAATAATGTATCATAAGGCAATTAAACCTTTACAAAATTGTTTTGGAATGGTAAAACATGAGAAACACATCATTAACATGAGTTATATTCTTTACTCATAACCTAGCAAACAGCTTTTATGCTTAAGCCAGGTGCATTACAGAAAAAACATATCAATGTCAGCCAAGCTAAAGAGAGCTCAGTGAGGAAAGACAGCCCTGTGTTATAAGGAGCGATGCTCACAGACCTCAGGCAAATTTTCGAAGCATGTGAGTGGGTGGCCTTGGAAGTTGATAAGTTATGGCATAAAAATCTGTTCCTTCCTTTCATCTGTTTCTCCCTTTACTTCTCTGGTGTGTTGACACCTGCCCTGCATTTGCTTTAGTATGACTCTGAAGCCTCTCTAGTGTGCTCTGTTGAATATTGTCTCCTATAAGGGACCTCTGGTGGGGGAAAAAAATCACTTTATAGCAATTTAACTTGGAAAAAAAACCAGACAATATTTCACACTCAACTGTTCCCCATCTGTTGTGTCTACCAAAGAAGCGAAGCAATATCAGATTTATTTTAATTGTAATATTTCTGAGGTTCATTAATTATCATTACCAAATTAAGGCTTCAAGTGCAGGTACTACTGCAATTGCATTCTGTAACTGTAAAACTTTCTACATTGTAGAGACTGAACTAGGGAGACATTTGCAGGTTGCCAAATGTTTTGGAGACCCATCTGTGTTGGTTCGCACCCCTTAAGTGCATTTACTTGTCCAACGAAGAGGGCTAGGCCAGAAAAGAATTGCAAAAAGATTACATTCACACAGCCAATGGGAACTGCAAGGAAAACTGCAAGGTCATCTGTGTTTAAGTCTTGTCTATCCCTGCCATTAATCAACAAGATGCTGGTTATCAATAGGACTCTAATGTGCAAGGTCACTGTACACCTCCTATCTGACTGTGGCAACATGCACATAGTATTAAGGTAAGTACACTGAAAAGCATATTTTATTTAATTACTCAGCCTGGAGATTTTAATCTAACCATTATTGCAACTATTAGCACACATTGTAAACCATTTTACTGCAAATTGTCTAGCGTTGTACCAAAATTGCAATCCTGCAATAGACATACATATAAATACAATACTTTTTCTAAATACAGCTGTTTTTATTACAACCATATTTATTATATTCATCTGTGTGCGTGCACGTCAGTCCTGTTTTTTGCAGGTAGAGGAAACTGGAATACCTGGAGAAAATCTGCGTGGACCCATGTGGAACATGTGAAATTCCACACAGACTGTAACCAGATCTTAGAATCAAACCCTGGGCCCTGAAGCTGTGAGACACTAACACTACCTGCTCTGCTACTGTGTCGACCAAAATATAGTGAACCAGTCAAAAACATGGTTGGACATAAATGATCCAGTTGAAGTTTAGCTTTGCTAGGGGCTGTGTGAAAACAAGTGTCGACTATAGAAAAAAGAAATTCAATGCTTTTTTATAGAATCCCTCTATGACTATTGAGTTACAAGAATGGTTTCAAAAACATGCACAGCAGGTTCACTGGCATCCCTGTAGGTTTTGAAGTAAAGACTGGCGTTTGATATTTGAGACACACATCTCTTCCACCCGCTCAAGAATGCATTAAAATGGCTGCTACTTTCATATATTGTTTTATTTGTAAAGTCACAGAAGATGACACCTGACAGAAGATGTAGTACAGATGAACGACTCAGTCAGTCTGTTGTATACAGGGATTGTGTGCTACCCTACAGTTCACCTGAGAACACAGCCCTGCAATGGCTGCCAGAGGCCCCACATCACATGGTCATAAGTCAGAGAAAGCTGTTAGGAATAGGAGATATGGAATGGTATGATTTATTACTCTGGACATTAGGACAGCTTGAGGTCCAAGAGTGGTAATAAAGAGAGAGAGAGAGGTCTTGGCCCCTCCAAAATATGGATTTACTACAGGAATGGCTCAGTTGTCTCAGGGTACATGAAAGGGATCATAATAAAATACTTTTGTGCCATAAACATAGATCTTATGAATCAGTCTTTAAACAGAATCTTAAGTATAGTAGTAAAGTCTCCAAATCACGTTTTGCAATGCAAGTGTACTTTAGAGCACGCTCATTCAGAAAACTTTAACGTTTGAAACCTTGATAATAAATCAACAAGTGTGCGATCTAATACATCTGATGCACATTTAGGTATATACTGAAAGTGATTCATAAATAGTTATTGTGAAAATTACATCATTTAGCAAGAAAACAAATAAGGAAAGATGCTACAGGTGAATATTTGAACCTTTTTTTAACATATGTAGTTTAAAAAAAAATTTAAGTTAAAAAAAAGAGGCTTAATCTAGTTGAATATATAAATATACTTAAAACCACAGTTACACTTTGGTAAACTGTAAATAAATATTTAGTATTCTATTTCACCCCTGCTAACTGGCAGCGAGAGTGAGAATGACTTGGATAACCTACAGTATGTTATTGAGTAAAATGTGATGTGATTATGCTGTGTTGGAACTAAGTGTACTTCTAACTCAGATAGGAGAGGGCATGAGTCCACAGCAATACTGAAATAAACATATTATCTTAATCTTTAAATGCTGTGGCATCTAAGGTGCAAACGTGGTGAATATCTAATATTATATCAACTTTACTACAACAATGTTAAGTTACAATTAAGATAAATTTCTCATTGTTGTGAGATACTTCTGTCTACACAGAAGTGCAAGTGCTTCTGCAAGTGTATCTGCTCTTAAGATGTATTAATTTGCAGATGCAATCTCTGCTCCTGTAGTGACTTTCAGGGTGCAATAAATCTCCCTGCAGGTAATAATTAATCTACTTGCACTGTCTTTTATTATAAACATTTTGGTAGAATTGGCCCAAATTGAATATTCATTGAGGTAAATAAGGAAAATAACGTGCTATTTGGCTAATATGAACGACATAGTCCTCCACGGAGCCTCTTCGTGAATTAGCTTCACATTTTGAGAGTGATTTTTATGTTTTATTCACTCAAACCTTTTGCAAATCAGTCACATTTACTGGTCACTTGTTTTTTTTTTTTTTTTGTTGTTGGCTTGTCATGATTTTTGGTCCACTGGAATATTAGTGATCCTAATGTGAAGACTTCCATATACTATAATTTCTGAATTTTGAATATTCATTCAACATGAATATTTTCACTAAAGGAGTAGAAATTTCAGCGGGACTGACACAGGGTGGTAATTATGCCGTCAACATCACTTAGGAGTTACCAAGCAACAGAAACCAGCCATCTGATTTGGGTGCTATTATAAGACCCTTAAACTGTGCATATTTTGTGTCTGGAACTATTAACTGTCTGAATTAAGCAGCATCAGATTTAAAGATGTGAATGACAAGTAGGCAACTGAGACTGTGGTGTTTATTGTGACAAGTAAACAAAAGAGTGTAAATGTAGTGTAAAATGTATTGAATTGCATGTATTTATTAGCAGTGTTAGATGAGAATATTGAACATTGTGGGCTGCAGTGGCTTTGGATCTTCATTGCTCCCCAACAACCACTTTTACTAATTAAAGTTTCTCCGTTGTTAAGGAGATCATTAGTTGGCACAAGGTTGGAACAGATTTGACAGCCCTGCCTATCTGAGTTGAGAAATGGGATTTCACAGTGCTCTTTTTTTTGTCAGTGTTTAGTTTAGTTTGGTGTAGTAGCATACTGTATATTGACTTTTAATGGCTTTATAGACTGCATCCTGTAAAACATTCCCTAATCAGGATTTCTAAATCACTTTAGTAGGCAAATTCCTCAGTCACTAGCTACCTTGCTGCTGTAGAAAGCTGCTCAATGTGAGATTAAATTAATTGTCAATAATCTTACACACACCCATTCTTGCTGCCTTAGTAACTGCTTAATATATTTAACATGAATGTGATTTCTATAATCATACTTCACTATTAAAAACAACCGTAATCTATCAGACCTCTTAATTATGAAAGAGGAGTTTAAAGATAAAATTAAAGCAGGGAATGTAACAATTTTTATCCCTCAATTGCTCAACCTGTAGATGGATATAATTAAATTTATGAGAGCCAGCAGCAATGCCAAAGGACATTCAAAGGCTTTGTGTTCTTGTACATCTGAGTTTAATTAAAAGGCAAGGAAAGTGAGAGAAAGAAGCTGAAGGAGACTAACAGGGTCGAAGGAGTAAGTCTGATGGAGGGTCATGATCAAGAACAAAACAAGTGGAAAGCTTTCATTTAAAAGTAGTATTAAATTTGATGACATAGGCCTGTTAAGCATACTAGGCATTAACTAAAAGATTTTATGACATTTTTCATTTTAGAGGTTCACATATCAAACATTAAACTTTCATGAACTTTTTTATTTCCAACAACTCAGTGATTTAGCAAGCCATACTTTAGGCTCATCAACACACACCAACATACTTTAACACTCGCTAAAATTTCCCTGCAAAATGCAATGCTATTACCCCTTAAAAGATAATAAACCAGTAACCTACCAGTATCAGCAGATCACCTGTATGGTGAATGATGAACATTGAGAATCACAATGATGAAGTACAGACGCAGACAGCACCATGTATAGAGAAACCCAGGCCCAAATAATCCTGGCTGCCTAAACAGCAACGAATATGTCAACACAGTTGTAAATCAAATCATTATTATTTTATATACATATTATTATTATTATTATTATTATTATTATTAACAATATAGATATGAATATAAAATAATGTATAAAAAGATTTTATAAACTATATTTTTGTCATCTAATTAGTAATAGTTAATAGTACTGTTTTCTTTTTTTTTCAGTTATTCATATACTGCAACACAAGCTTTAGCTATAAGGGACCTTGAACTTGAACTACATGTAATAGCTCAACTTTAGTAATTGTTAAAAGTAAAAAAAAAAAAATGACAAAGTAAAAAAATCATTTGGCACATGTACAAATCTGTGGCATTCTGTCTTTAATAAAATACAAAGAAAAAGTGATGAAAGGAAGCAACTGAACAAAAACTCATAATGTGCCTTGTTTAGACCGACCATGAACGGAACCAATAACCATGAGCTCTAGGGAAAAGACGTCCAGGTGCAGGATAAGAACTTAGTCTTCTGTGGTCCAGGTGCAAGATACTAAACATAAAGTCTGATACCTGGTGTCTTCTTGATCTCTCCCCATCCGGTCTTATCTGAAGTTAATATGCACACACAAGTTAGCGCATAACTCTGACTTTGTACTCTTTACTCTAAAAACTTTAGCCTATAGTGTAAAACATTGAACGCATATACTGTACACTAGGGACGCATCAGTCAGAATGAGAATAAGCACATGTTCTTTGGTAATCCTCGATACTGACAACGGTATTAAAATGAATAACCTACTTAATATTAATTAGAGGAATCCGGAGGTTTCATGGAACATGCTCTTTGGCTCTGTTTATGTTTCTCATTCTTCATAACAAAATTGATTTTAAATTAAAGTGCATTAGTTACTTTAGTAGGGTTGCAATGGAGAAAAGTGGGTGTATCACTTCAGAAAATGTATCATTGTTTTCATTCTGTCAGAATCCCTCCATCATTGTCAAGGATCGATAGTGGCTAATCATCAGGAACAATACACTGGGTAAGACCCTGGGGGGGGCAATAAGCATGTTTTTATCATGCCACATGTATGAGGACCACACAGCCTATGGGTAGCTTTTTAAATAACACTTACTCAATGTATATTCTTTATGTAATCATGAATGCTGAATCGACCAATCATGTTAGGCCAAAAGACACATGAACAGAGGAATAGCATCCTCAAATCTGTATAAAACAAGAAACATTTTCAATAAAGCTTTGCAATAATTTGCCCAGCACATAAAAACAATCTCCTGTTCTTCAGGGAAATGTATAGGCACTATCCATAGTACAAATTCTCATTTTGACATATGTTCCAGCTTAGCTCTCTTAGGAAAAGGGGACTCACTCGT
>CM040992.1:15622595-15637200 GCA_022985145.1 Pangasius djambal
GAGTGGCCTGCCCAATCACCTGACCTTAACCCCATTGAGCTGCTATGGGAGGAACTGGACCGTGATGTCCGTAAGAAGTGTCCAACCAGTGTGAATCATCTTTGGGCAATCCTCCAGGAGGCTTGGAGTAATAGATCAAGTCAATGTTTGAATAAACTGACTGCTCGGATGCCTAGTGTTGTCCCTTATTATCAATGCACAATGGTCACTAACTAAAGAGGATTTATGCTGATATTGCCCAAAAACCCTATTTTGTTCAGGCGTTTCCAAACTTTTGGAGGGCAGTGTAAAGTACGTAAACATACATATTGCAACAGTTGCAACAGACCGTATGCAAACAGAACACACTAGGCTCGGGCAAACTTGTAAACTATACAAAACTAAATCAAAACCAGAATGTCAGTCAGAACAAAAGACTTGGATTTGTCACTGGCAGAAAGTATGAGTGAGACTCTGTGAAGATCTCTTAAGAACCTGGGTTATTTACAGTGCATGTCTGATAGTGAACAGGTGTACCTAATCAAAAGTGCAGTGATTGTGAACAAGTAAATGTGTGGTCTGCACATTTTTAGCTGGCTGAGGATCTTGGGGAGTGGAATCTGTGTTTTTGACTATTGCAGATAGTGGTTATTTGCTGGGGATACTGGGAAACTGAATTTCTGTTTTCAACTGTAGCTGGCAGTGATGACACAATGAATAACTAAGGCACACAAACAAGGTTGTGCACAAGAACACTGTTGTATTTGATGAATTTGACAAGAGATGCATCAGTTGGTTTTTTTTTTTATCCTGTTTAAAACAGGCGTGATCTTAAGCGATGTCATTGCCATTATGTGAATGGCAATAACACAAAAAAAAACCCCACATCAAGCCAGACTAGTGATCATGATCACAGAATCACTGCAGTGGATTTATATAATACCTGCTTATGTCCTGATACAAAAGCCAGAGAAGACAATAGAATCTAATGGAACCAACAGCTACAGACCCAAAATAGAAGATGGCTTCCTTTAGAACAATCTTTCTGCAAACAAGTTGTACTTCACCATTCAGACACTACATCCTGCCTGTCATTGGTGAGGAGCAGCCAGAAACTTCAGTTTAAATCCAATACTGCTCATCAACTCAAGCTCAATTCCCCTATGCATAGACACTAGTACCATGTATAGAGAGGTGACAAAAAAAAGTCGCAGTCTAGTCCTCTCACTACCATGATATGTCTATTTTGTTATAACCTTTGCCTCCACATCTCTTGAATGCCCCACAGTGGATGTGCAAATTAACATCCCAGGGTGTTATGAGTTTTGGGAGGCATTCAGGAAAGCCAAAGCATGTGCTCAGCCCCCCTCACAGATACTATGGCTTTACCATTGATTTGCTCTCTGATACCACCCCTCCTATGTTACTATCAGTAAGGACAAACATAAACATTGAAAGCAAAGCAATTGAAGAGTATACTGAAATAGCACCAAGACGAAGATACAGCAGGCATTCCGCATCTCCTGCGTGATTTCCTGCAGGATTCTGCTTTGTTTAAAAGAAAAGAATAAAGCCTCAGACTGTGTATTGATTTTTGCAGCCTTAACCAAATCACAGTCAAGTATCATTATTCACTCTCTCCCATGCCTTCATTCTTGTTGCTGTTCTACTGTTTTGTTTTGTTTTGAACTAAACTTGACATCCATAGTGCCAAGATCAGAGAAGAAGACAGCATTCATTATCACTTCAGGCCACTCTGACTCTTTGGTAATGCCACAAGGCTTGGTCAGTGCCCCCTCAGTGTTCCAGGCATTTGTAAATTATGTTCTCTTCATTTCAGGTAAGATTGGGCAAGTTCATTATGGTACACATTCTAAAACATCCTAACCCAAACTTGACTTTTATAGTCTATGTAGATGCCTCTTAAGAAGGGGTGGGGGCTATTCTATACCAACATCATGGCTCTTCAGTCGAGATGCATCCCATTGCATTCATTTCTAAAATAAAATAAAATAAAATAAAATATAAAAGAATTGTTGGCCATCAGGTTACCCTTACAAGAGTGGCACCATTGATAATAAGGGGCTGAATATCCTTTCACTGTATTCACTGATCATAAAAATATAGAGAATTTGAAATGCAAAATGTCCCACGCCTTGTCAAGCTAGATGGGTATTATTCTTCTCCTATTTTAAGTTGAAAACCTCTAGGCCTGTATCAAAGAATGGCAAAGCTGATGCCATTTCCAACTTATATCCTTCCAACCCAAGAACCAATATGGAAGACACAATACTCAGAATCATGCTTTATAATTAAATAAATACTATCATTCAGCTTTCACTTTTCACTGCTCAAACCCATAGCCCCTTGTTGGATGACACAAAATGTAAAGTCCTGTGTCTAGTAAAGTCAAAGTGGTAAAGTAGTAAAGTCATTCAGCTTATGCACAGAATAGATTTCTTCAACTATATATAATAGTAATAATAAAAGGTTGAATGTGTTTTCTTTACAGTTTACAGAGTCATGCACTGTGACATAAGTGTTGATTGAAATTCAGCGGTTGGGATTTGAAGTAGTATTTTTTCCCCGTGTTTAGTCTGAAAGTCAAAGAAAGTATAGACAGGTAGTCAATGAGTTTCCCCTCGTGTCAGTCACTTAAACCACAGTCTTAATTGCAATATGACTCAGATTCATACAGTCAGAACATAAATAAGTATAGCTGTGGACCAGCTTGCATTATTGTATGACCATCAGATCAAGAGCATAAAAACAAACTATTAAGATTATTTTATTATCAAAATAGACATATTCATTTTAACAACATTGTTCTGGAGTTTTCACTGGCTCAGAGGAACCGCTTGCAGCTCTTCGCTATTGCCATAACACTGTTTTCATCATAGTATACAACAGTACAGCATGATATTATGGAGAAAAGAGTATATTATCTTGAATAATCTTAACTATCAAAAGGAATATAAATATCTGGCTGTTTCTGTCCTATTTGTTGCATGTATGAACACTGGCTTTACTTTGTAGTTGACTTTCTTCAGTGACATTTTTCAATGAAGTAATGAATCATTTTTCCATTTTAGGCTCAATCTCAATTTCTTTTCAGACTTTTGTTGCTTTTGATGCACTGTATTTCAATCTCTTGGAAGTTGGGACGTTGAATCTATAACTGTATATTTTGACCTTTTCTTTGATATTTTACTTTTCAGCTTTAAACACAGCTAACTTGTAGCTGATACCTTTTCACCTATTCCAGTCTAGGTCATACTAGATTAATTGTACATAATTGCATTTTTTAATACCTTGGAAAATATTTAATTATCTATTAAGGTGATAATTTGAAAACAACAGTGTATTTATTTCAAAACAACCTAAAAGATGACTCCCTAAAAGTAAAAAAAAAAAAACTAAACAGATTTTGAAGTTGTTTTGCTACCATAATTCATGCTGAGGCAAAAATAGGAAGAACCTAGAAAAAATATACATTTCAAAAGTTTAAATTTGCAGTTTGAAGTTAGGTACCGGAATAAACATCCATCTAGCCAGAGGTCTGTAGGGATTTATGGACATAGAATTAATTTACTTGTCCGTCTAAAGTCCCTTTTTATGAGCGTACCAGCCGCTCTGTGTTTTGAAGATTTTTAAGAGTCCATCACTTACTACTGTTCATTTCTGCCATTATTTTATGTTACTCTAAAGCAGTTCTGTCCATCTCACATGCAGAATTTCAGTATGGCAGAGATGCTAGCTGTTATTTTCTGCAGTCATATATTTAAGTGCAGCGAATCCATAGCGGCGGGACATATTTTGCTGAAACTCCTCTTTAAGTGTCTTGAGGCAAACACGATACTGCTCATTTGAGCGGAACTTGGTGATGTCAAAGCTCGGCGCATGAGGCATGTGGATCATATAGGCATTGGGTAGAACCACAAACTCGTATTCCTGCAAAGGAAACATAAATGTAATAGAAATGTTAAAAATAAAACTATATAAACCTTAGAAGACAATATACTATCATACAACATGTCAATATAGGTGTTATGGAAGAAGGATGTCTTTTATATATCCTGTTTTTTTTTTTTGTTATTTGAATTTATAATATAAATAAAATCTGATGTGAAATCATGGAGATAGGCATTAATAAATACACAGATGAGATACCATGTGATCTTAATGTAACTTAGCTATCTGCTTAGTTTGGAACAGTGATTTAAACACAGGCAGGCCAGAAATCATTTGCTATGAGCACACTGTAGTTCTCAGATCCTTAAATAATAATAATAATAATAATAATAATAATAATAAAATATTGACTGTAGAAGCATAAAAAAGAAATATATTGAAAGCTGTGGGGATTTTTTGTCTCACATTCGTTATTTCTTGATCTATTTCAGTGAATTATATAAATAATTTCACCCTACTTCATTAACTCACACATGTTCTCATAGAAGTAATGTAATTTCATTAGTGGAGAAGCCTCTTTTTTAGTAATTAATATTATGTGGGTTTTATATACAAGTATACTGTATATTTGGTTTATTGATATTTAATGCTTTCTTAAGTACAGTATTCTATGTGGGTGAAACCGGTAAAAAAAATCCTTAAAATCAGCGTAGGCTGTATTCTATAATGTATTACATTAACCCATCACATGACCATCTGTTTTTGTCACTCCTGCAGTTCATTAAATACATCACAGTAATATATCAAATTCAAGCTAGGTGGCTTCTTCTTCTTCAGGAAATTACTTTTACTTTTTGCCATTAAATATAGAATATGTGTAGAGGGAGCAGACAGCTCATATTAGTCAATTTACCTGTGCATCAAGCTCCATAATGTGGGCCACTTTGTTCCAGCCGAATCCCACAAATCTGCGGTCATATTCTGGACTGTCCCTCCTCACCATCACATAAGGCTCAAAGTCGGCCTCCCACTGCACTCTGTATGGCGTTGTGGCTGTCCGCCATTTTGCAAAGTTGGTCGGAGCGTGGCCTTTTGTCCATACATGATATCTGAAGAATTGAAAGACTTGAAGTTGTAAAATTACAACAACTTGATAAGAATTCATGTTTAACCTTTTGAAGTTCAACACATTTAAAAATAGACTAACTCAGCTAAGTTGTGTCAATTGACTTTCATATGAATGCAGAGACCATAAATCACACTGTGTACTCATAAGAGATGATGTTCTGAGCCTGAGCCTTCAAGGACTTGCCCTAGATACAAAACTATAGATGGCTACTAAATTCATCATGCATCCATGTTATTCTTAGATCAGAAAGCAGGGCAAATATAGACTATTTGGAGAGTCTCGCATCGAGCATGGAGAGTAATGAAAAGTAATAAATTTAAAGTAGTCCACAACTTTAATATTGTGGCATACTGTGTACAAGTGTCATATTTTATACTTTTAATTCATTCTGCCAGACCTGCTACCAGGGAAAGCTGGAAGATTCTGCACAAGATCCTCGCAAGCTTCACAACATCTTTTCTTCACTTCTTAACCCACTGACTCCTCCTTCACCATCTTCCTTGACTGCTGATGACTTTGCCAGCTGCTGATGACTTTTTTTTTATGGAAAGACTGAAAAAATCTACCAGACCATCTCTTCTACCCTGACTCCTACACTACATAGGATTACCTTTCTCTTTCTCAGATACATTTTTCTCCTCTATCAACAGAAGAGATCCTACAAGTCATCTTGTCCTGCAATCCCCCATCTGCCAGTTGGATCTCATCCCTTCAATAATGCTCCAGACCGTCTCACAAAACCTCCTCCCCTTCATCTCTATCATTACTATCATTAATGACTCCATAACATCTGGTCATGTACCAAATACATTCAAGACAGCAAGGATTATTCCCATCCTGAAGAAACTAACTCTGTATCCCACAGATATCAGCAACTACCAATGGGTATCACTTCTCTCAATTCTTTCTAAAATCCTCAAACGCACCATCTACAATCTACTGTCTCTCTATCTCACCCAGAAAAATCTCCACGATCCTAAACAGTCTAGCTTCAAAGCAGCACATTCCACAAAAACCGCACTTATGGCCATCACTGAGAAGCTCCATGCTGCTAGGTCAGCCAACTGTCATCAGTCCTCATCATCCTCAACCTTTCAGCAGCATTCAACACAGTCAACCACAAGATTCTCTTGTCCATCCTCATGAATCTTGGAATTTGTGGCACAGCATAAAAATGGATTGCTTCCTACCTGGAGAGGCAGTCATATCAAGAGACATGGCGGGAATCCACATCTGCTCCACGCAGACTCTCCACTGGTGTCCACTATAAGGCTCAGTGCTTGGTCCTTTTCTGTTCTCCCTTTATACCCAATCTCTTCGTGAGGTCATATCCTCACATGGGTTTTCATAACACTGCTATGCAGATGACACTCAACTCATCCTCTCCTTTCCTCCCTCAGACACTCATATTTCTGCTCAGATCTCTGTATGTCTCTATGTTTGGCAGACATCTCATCATGCATCAGCTGAAACTTAATCCCAGCAAAACTGATCTGCTGTTCATCCCAGGTGATCTTGATTTCACATGACCTCCTTGAACAACTCTCAGATTTCACCTTGTGACTGGAGGCAACCTTGGTGTAGCCATGGACAATCAACTATTCTTCTCCTCTCACATTGCTAAACTTACACGCTCATGCCGATTTCTCCTTTATAACACCAGAAAGATTCATCCATTTCTATCCACAGAGGTCACTCAGGTGCTTGTTCAGCTCCTTGTCATTTTGCGATTGGACTACTGCAACTTGCTTCTGGCAGCGCTGCCTCCGAATGCCATTCGACCTCTGCAACTGATCCTGAATGCAGCTGCATGACTTGTTTTCAACCTTCCCAAGTTATCCCTCACCACCACATCATTTCCTCCACTGGCTTCCTGTAGCTGCCTGCATCAGTTTTAGAACACTGATGCTTACCTGCAAAGTTAAAAGTGGACCTGCACCCATCTTCTTAAAGCACCTATCACACCCTGCACTGCATCCTGCTCCTTCTGTCCTTCTAGCACTGTTCATTTGGACCCATCATCTCTCAGCATACAAGGAAGGCATGCATCAATGCTATTCTCTGTTCTGCCGCCTAGGTTGTGGAATGAACTTCCCCTAGATGTCCAAACAACTGAATCACTGGCTGTCTTCAAATGACAACTAAAGACCTACCTCTTCATGAAATACTTAAATTAGCATTTTTGTATTTAAAAAAAAATCTTGTATGCTTTTTCCTACTATACTAACCTCCCCAATAAGACTTCTAAACTCATTGAACACTTAATCCATGACCTAGTGAACCAGTATGAGGATGTATTTAGAGACCTCAAAGATAGAAACCTCAAAGCACTTCTGTAAGTCGCTCTGGATAAGCGTGTCTGCCAAAGGTCATAAATGTAAAAGTAAAATGTAACCGTTATTTAAAGTGAGCTGGCACCATAGCAGATGAATGCTTGGTCAGCTTATCCTTTAAACTGTGGGCACATTTTCTTTACAGGAGAGCACATTGTATTAACAAAAAATATTAGCATTCTTTTATTAATTCAACAAATTAAAATGGTGAATTAAAAGGATGGTAAAATATTCTATATCTCATGCACACATTAAGGGATGCATGACTACAAATCTTTAAAGCAAAAAGCATTTCAGTATTGCTGTATATATTGTGCCAAACTGCATTTCAGTTAACAGTCACGCACAGGCAACAAATTACATTTCTAGCTTCATTGCTCTTTTTAGGCTACACTGCTATGTAAATAAACACATTGGTGCAATAAATGTACAAAACAATAAATCTGTGTACCATGTTACACTATTTAAGCACATACCAATTCTTAAAATGCATTTTTGTGAATGAAGCACTGATTAACTGAGGGTACAGCTTAATGAGGATAAAATCCTACCTTCAACTCCATCCTCAGTCGTGTCTGAGAACCAGTCTGTATCAACCTCTAATCTGACTCTAAACTAGCTCACAGTCAGATCTCACATGGTCTAATGCACACCTCTCAACTTTATCTAAACTGATCAAAATGTAACAGTCCATTAAAGCCAAAGAAATATTAAAAAAAAAATAATACTTTTGCCAGTGTAGTCTTGTGCAGTTGACTGTAATTGAAACTATTTTCAGAGTAACAATCAAAGTACACTTATCTGCTTTCTTTACTGTACTCATCACTGATTTTTCCACCTCCTGACTAGCTGCCAGCTTCCCACAGCAGCACCTTGTGCAAGTATTAGTGGACTAGTCTATGAAACCCCTAGCACACAATACAGTTTCATGGCCTGTTCTGTTACTACTTGCAACAGCAAACAGTAGATACAGAGTTTTCACCCCTGCTTAAGCTTTACAATATCTGCTGTTGTATTGCTAGTTCATCATGCAAAATATAGGATGTGCTGTAGGATGTGCAAGTAGTATTTTACAAAACTGCCAAATAATAAGGATGGAACCCATATTTTGCTAAATTAAGAAAATTCTGCAGTAAATAAAGTGCTAATTATTGGTGTTAATTACTAGAACTGGTCAGGCAGCAATATATTAGCAATATACTATATTACTATTAGTTGTTTATATGTGTACTTTCCATCTTCTCATTTATACACTATATGACCAAAGGTTTGTGGACACCTGACCAAACTGTTGCCACAAAGTTGGAAGCACATAATTGTATAGGATGTCTTTGTATGCTGTAGCATGAAGATTTCCCTTTACTGGAACTAAGCAATGGCTAAAGTTTTTTCACCTGAAGGTGAAGAGAGTGCCCATGTCCAGCTGGGACAGAAGTTCAGCCTTGGATTTGGGAAATGACAGCCGGTAACGCAGTGTTTCAAATGCAGGCACCACCAGAGCCTTTTTAGTGTCCACCATGTCCAGCTGTACTACAGATTTCCTGCAAGACATACATACTTGGCTTAGATTATATAAAGTCCACAAAAGAGTCCAGGTCATATAACTGCATGTCCATAATATTGCATTTCTGGGAATTGACTGTGAAATTCCTAACCATGCTATCCACCTCATGTTTTCTTTTTGTAGGTTCTAAATCCATTCATCTGGAATCCCTAGTTAGTCCAGGTTTTAGTCTTGGTCTAGCTCATTTCAGACAGGTACTTCACTAAGGTGAGTGGGGAGTTGGAAAATAATGAACATGTGCATGGGTGACGTTTTAAGGATACTGTATTGGCATCTCTTGTTTTAAGGAGCATCTTACCTGAGGTATTCGTATAGTCCATACATGGGCAGGAAGTCGATGTCAGACAGGAACATGTAGGGTGTGTTGACCTGTTTCATGGCAACGTTGCGCAGCAGGTTGACGGGGTAGAACTGGCCCTCTTTATAGACAATATGGTATCCCACATTGCTTCTGCTCATGAGCACCTCAGAACCCTGGGCATAGCGCAGGAATTGCTGTGCCTCAGCATCGGACAGGTAGAGAGCCAGACTGATGGGTCCTTCCCAGTGTTTACAGATGGCCTCTAGCATCTGCAGCCTGAGGTATGCAAATAGCAAAAAAAAACACTTGTGTTAAGGTGCAAACAACCTACTCTGCCATGGAGTGGTTTCTTCAACCACCAAGATTTAAACAACATTGCATCACAGATATGTTGTTCTGAGGGATTTCAGCATGTTTCTGTTTTCCTGAGGTAACACAACTGTTTTAATGTTAACCTTCTACAAAGTATTGAAACAGTATATATGAACAACAAGGGCCATTTTTACAGCAGTAAGATTAGAGGACTGAAAATTCAATGAAGTAATGAAGCCACTTATTCCCTAAAGGTATGTTTTAAAGAAAATCACTATGTCCTTCACAGTCAATGTAATATTTCAATGAAATATAATGTAGTGCATATGTGTGTTTTCTGGAGCCCTTTGTTATTGCATTTACATGCATATTAGCATGGATGCCCCATGTTATATACATTCAATCACAATATCCTCACTGAACACCTTTATACACAATGCCTACCAGTCCAAGCAGATGTGTGCCAAAATGGCCCTTGACCAGAGAGCATATGCTTCAAAATCACAAGTCCAGCATTACCAAACAACCCAGTGACACAATATTTCATCATTTCCTATTGAGATGTGCCAAAGACAGGCATTCCAATACAAAGTTATGCGCTTCAGCCTCTCTCTAGTGCCATGGGTGTTTTCAAGATGTATGCAGGTGGTCCTGTCTCTTCTGATGGCCAGTAGCATCAAGATACTGCCATATTTGGACAACTGACTCCTATGCACCCCCACCAAGGAGCAGGCAATTCAAGACATGTCCATCTTCCTGGCCCATGTTACTGCTCTCTGTGTCATGGTAAACTCTGAAAAGAGCTTGATTTATTGAGAATGTTAGCTACTCTCTCACCACAACATGTGGTGGACATTATTTCACTCACCAGTCGGATTCAACCATGCCAATATGTGTGATACCATCTTAGGCTGCAGATTCTAGGACTGTTGATGGCAACCACAGTGGTAATTCCCTTGGGCTTGCTGAAACTAAGAAACTATCAGAAGTGTGTTACCAGCCTGCAGCTGGGCCCCAAATACCATACCAAAGGTAGAGACAAATCCTTGTCTCTTACAGAAGAGCACAGGCACTAACTTGCTGCTAATGCAAGACCTCCCTCACACTTCTTGTTCTGAGATGGCCAGCTAGGCCTTGTTTCCCACTGTTACTAGCGGGTGGTACACCCTATGAACATATCAGCCAAAATAGTGGTAGAACTGCATGCTTCGGCAGCTGCCTTGCATATTTGCGTCTTGCACCTTTCAGGTGCGCCATAAAGTGGTTCAGTTACTCATGTCATTGTTATACTTTATCCATCCACCAAATATCATTAGAGTTTCAGGTTCTAAGCTGAGCATTTTAAAAGCATTATTTATTTTTGGAATAGATAAGGAATTATTCAACCAGAATGTCTACCGGTATGACTACCAGAAATATTAGAAGTTCAAAAAATAAAAACAATTCAGATGTTCGAAATATGAATAGGTTTCTCATGCCTGTCCATGGAGAGCTGGGCCACAAGTGTAACATCAGTCTGGTCTGCACTGGGCTCATATTCATAGTGCAGGAAGTAGAGGTGTGTGCGATGCACAGTGAAACGCTCTCTCCGGAACTCATAACATGGGTCATCCTCATCAAGCTCCAGTAGAGTCTTCTGGAGCTGAAAACACCACAAACACATTAGTAAGACAGCACTGAAATATAAATTAAATATTATAACAGCAGATACTTTAAGTCCTGTAAGTTATCGGTGTGTGTATATATACAGTTAGGTCCGGAAGTATCTGGACAATGACGGAGTTTTTGTGATTTTGCCTTTATACACCACCACAATGGATTTGAAATAAAAGAATTGAGATGTGATTGAAGTGTAGACTTTCAGCTTTATTTTAAGAGGTTCCATAAAAATATGGCATTTACCATTTAGGAATTACAGCCATTTCAAGTGAAGTACTTCCATTTTCAGGGGCTCAAAGGTATTTGGACAATTGACAAGAAGTTAATTAATAATAATAATAATAACAATAATACATTTTATTTATAAAGCACTTTACATTTGACCAGGTGCGGTCCATTCCCTCGTTACTTCAAGACAAATG
This sequence comes from Pangasius djambal, assembly GCA_022985145.1. NCBI lineage: Eukaryota > Metazoa > Chordata > Actinopteri > Siluriformes > Pangasiidae > Pangasius > Pangasius djambal. The sequence goes on from CM040992.1 coordinate 15,634,207, forward strand.
AAGCAGATAAAAGGTCTGGAGTTGATATCAGGTATTGAGTTGGCATTTGGCAGCTGTTCGACTTGAGCTACCAATATGAAGTCCAAGGAGATCTCAATGCAAGTGAAGGAGGCCATCATTAGGCTGGAAAAAACAACATAAATCTTTAAGAGAGACAGCAAAAACCTTAGGTGTGGCCAAATCAACAGTTAAAAAGAAAGAAAGCACTGGTGAGCTCAATAACATCGAAAGGCCTGGATGACCACAGAAGACAACTAAAGGAACAGGAACCAATGGAACAGGCTCACTGGTGTTTACTGATGATGTGACTGCTGACAGAAGTAGCAAGATGAGTTCTGAGGTGTATAGGGCTTTACTCTCTGCTCACATTCAGCCAAATGCTAGAAAAACTGATAGGATGCCGCTTCACAGTGCAGTTGGGTAATGACCCTAAACATACTGCAAAAGCAACTCAGTACTTTTTGAAGGCAAAGAAATGGAATATTCTTCAATGACCAAGTCAGTCGCCTGATCTCAACCCAGTAGAGCTGCTTTTCACTTACTGAAGACAAGACTGAAGGCAGAAAGACCCACAAACAAGCAGCAACTGAAGGTGGCTGCAGTGAAGGCCTGGCAAAGCATCTCCAGGGAGGAGATGAATTCAGAATTTGAGTTTTGAGAACATGGGCTCCAGACTTCAGGCAGTCATTGACTGCAAAGGATTTTCATCCAAGTATTAAAATTATGGATGTATTTACAATTATGTCACTTTGTCCAAATACCTTTGAGCCCCTGAAAATGGAGGTACTTTGCTGAAAATGCTGTAATTCCTACATGGTAAATGCCATATTTTTGTGGAACCTCTTAAAATAAAGCTGAAAGTCTACACTTCGATCACATCTTGATTGTTTTATTTCAAATCCATAGTAGATGTCATTCACTTTTTTTTGTCTATCTATTTTCACTGCCGTGCCTTTTTTTTCATGTGTATCCACACTCTCACTCTTGTGGTTAATTCTATACCTACGTTCTCACTATTGTGGTCAGTTTCACTTGGACAGCCGAAGAGCTCCCTCCTTAGCAGGTTGCCATCATACTCCAGGAAGGTCAGATAAAGGTTCCTGAAAAACTCCACATGCTTGTTCTTCACCCGCAGCTTCTTAGGAGAATTCCAGTGGATCACCTGGACATTCAGAGAGCGACAAATTTATTATTCAGTAGCCAACATGTTTAGGCATAGGCTTTAAACTTTTTCTTGCTGCCTGAAATTATACCAGTGTCTGATCCTGACACATTTCTACTCCTGTGGATCCTCTCACCCTCTGGACCTGCCTGATTCATCCTGATATTACAGCTTGAAGCTTGTGCACTTGTGACTCACCATCTGCTGTTGTGGATCGTCCCACATGGATACCATAAGGATTCCACTTCCCAAAACAGTTTATGCCCAGGACTCACCCTTGCTTCAGTGGCTATTCTCACCTGGATACTAAAGATTTATACCTTTTAGGAACTGTTGCTGTAATTACCAAGCTTATCCCAGGACTCTTATTAAAAATATGCATTATAATTTCAACACACTTAGTATTGTTTGCCTTTACTCGTCTACAACCATATACTGTAATGAAACAATCTCACTATCTCATTCACCCAGAAGAGGATAGGTTCGCTTTTGAGTCAAGGTTTTTTGAATAAGGTTTCCACCTCATGTTTTGGCAAGGAGTTTTTCCTTGCCACTGTTGCCTCTGGCTTGCTCATTAGAGATCCAAATCTATGTTAGGATTTCTGGAAAGCTGCTTTGTGACAAGTTTCCTTTTAAAAGTGATATACAATTAATAGTGAAATGAACTGTAAACAAACAGCCAGTGGAAAAGGCTAAGTGTTGCATTTTGCATTTTCATTTATGCATTTCCTGCATAAGCCTTTTTGATCTCACTTGCCCCTTACCTTGAGATCAGACACATCTCTGTAGCACTTCTCGGAGCGGGTGTGATCAGACAGCTGAACATTCCAGAAGCAGGGCAGCTGGTGCACCAGGAAAGGGTTTTGTTTGATCACAGCATTGAAGATATCCTGCCAAGCGCAAAACTACACTTAACATTCCATCAGCTACAAACAGCCACAGACATCTGTGGATACTACTGAATTGGACTCATCTCTTTCAATATGAAAAGCTGCTGTACAAAAGGCCTCCCAGACACCATATCACTTAGACTCACACATTCAATTGGCTACATTAAAGGCTATAATCCAGATAATGTAGAAAGTGATAAAAGAGTGATGAATGGGGATAGTGAATGGCAATCCAATGAGACTTTATAGACAGAAGAAACATAGTGGAAGACTGACAGAACAGAATATAGGCTTTTAACATGTTTATAGTATTAAACAGTAATGCATTACTTCTTTTTATCTAGTGAATAGAAGAATTTGAATGCTTTATTAGCAAGAACTTAATTGATGTGTTTTGGCATAATAAACATGATTTAAACAGAACTGTGGAACAGCGGGAAAGAGACTCTAAGTACCTGTTGAATTCATGATGTAAATACTATATTTAGCAGCAGTCAGTGTGTGTGTGTGTGTGTGTGTGTGTGTGTGTATTTGTGTGTACCTGATCTGCTAGCGATGTAGACAGCATGCTCATCAGCTCTCTCTCTGCTGTCAGTCTCCACATCTGCTCCCATCTGAGCTTCCTCAAACGATCTAATAGCAGGAGAATCACGCCTGTAACATAGATAAACACACAAATGAATCATGAATTCTAAATGTGAATAAAATGTTTCATTATATATTTCTTTATATTACACATGTACAATAGAAAATTCATACTGACCCAAGCTTTTTTAGTTATATGAGCTCATACCAAGCTAAAATTTCTCTAGGACTTTAAAAACGCTGGAGTACAGAGTTAAGAAGAATTCAGCTATTAGCAACTGCTGCAAGTTAATGAATGGTAACCACATTAGAGATATATAAATAAATTAGACATATACAAATAAACAGATATATATA
>CM040992.1:15640120-15680352 GCA_022985145.1 Pangasius djambal
ATTTCTTACTATTTTCGACCAAGTTTAACACATTTTGATATACTTTATTTCACATTCTCCATTTACCTTGACAGAAAGCGAGGGTGTCGCATCGGCGCATCTTTCAAGCAGGATAATTGAGAGGAGAGGGACAGTTCAAAACTACTGCGCAACTGTCAGCCATTCCAGATTTACATCTAGATTGGCTCATCTGCCAATTTATAGCAGCATACTCTGATGTTAAAATGCAGAGATCCTACACAAACTGTGTAAAGGTCTGTAAGTATTGCTTCTTGAGATTAGCATTAATGCTACTATTAACCAAAAGGCACAACTGAATAAAAACAGCAACTGTCTGTTTTATTCTACTTTGAAGGCATTATTCAATGGATATTTTTTTTCTGTTTTACTGTGTTTGACAAGAGCTTGAAAAAATAACTTGCTCAAAGGCAATGCTTATATGCACAGACATGTTTGATAGTCTGAGGAATGGGTTTGAAGCGTTTGCTCACAAAATTCAAAATGGATTATTTACTAGGTTCTATTATTCACACCAATGACCCTACTGCTTATTCTGTAGATTTATTTCCAGATGCTTTTATCAAAGCACTCATGCACTGATAAGATGTACATCCGTAATTGCCCCTGGGACAGAAGATCTGCTGAGACAATCAAAAAATTCATAGCTGTTACACGGAGATCATCTGAAGAGTTTTTTTTACTATTGTATGTGTACAAGCTGTGTGTACTAGGGGGTGGACATCTCAGTGGTTGAGAACTGTCTAGGAATTAGTTGTTTGTTTTTTTTTTTTTTTTAGATTTTTTTTAGATTTTCAGGGTTTCAAGGACACAAGGCAGGGTTGTCAATTTCATATAATATCTTTTACACATCACTATTACTTTCTATCTGCTTCAGTTTTCATAGCAAGGACAAAATTCCTAGTGTTAAGTACAAAGGCAGACGTCTATCTCCCTTTAATTTTTCAATGCATGGCCAGAATATATCCTTATAATATGAGACAAACCTGCTGACTGCATAAATCCTAACATAATCTTCAGTGAAAGTTGGATGGAAGTGTTTGACTGTCTGTGATGACCTTGTCACTGATCATTAATGTATCAGTGGCAGATATTCTGTATTACAGTGGCAGATTGATAGAGGTCTCCTCAGGCTAAGGTTTTAATAATTACATTCATGTGATAGAGTATGTTGCTTTTCTACATACAGATAAAAATAGCTGGTCCTTACAGGCAGAAATCTAAATATGGCTTCAGTTTTTTATGTGCCTGTGAGGCAGTGTCAATGGTGCATGGACATTTTTACCATTTTGTAACTGTTATAAATCTCTAAATTGCCTGTATTGGCTTTCATCTGAGAGGCCAGACCTCTAGTGAATACAGTGTTGATTTGAGGATCAATAACCAGAGAAGCTAACAGAGAAAGTTAATTAGCCATTTCAAGGCCAGCGAGGTTACTGTTTGAGGCAGAATAAGTGACTCGGGGTTTGGTTTGAATAGGCTCAAAGGCATACATTTTATATAAAGTTAGTGTGGCTTTCCAACAAATTCTGAATTCTGAAAGACATGGCCTCATAAGAAACAGAAACATTGAAAGGTTCACTACACAGAGCATAGCTGTACTTTTATGAAAATTCCTTGCCAATCTCTTATAGACTTACTTTGTCAGTGCAAATAAAGGCTCCATGTATAGTGGGCCATTACAAATATGCAGCATTTATTGTTTTTATACATTTTGTAGCACTTTGTTTCTCTAATGAGGCATACAGTACATCACAGTGCATATATTACAAATATGACACATGATTTTTCACCTAATTTACATGTCCATCTAATTGTGGCAATAGAATATCATTTATTGATTATGTGGTTTTGGTGGGGCTCGCTGTTCACTGAGCTCTCTCTACACAGCATTTCACTAGGTTCAGTTTCATTAGGTTATTAATGAGCTAAAATGGGAGAAATGCAGCCTAAAATCACTCTAGTCCCTCCAGTAACCCACTGATTGTGTTAATGGCTCCTCTGGAGAAATACCCATACACACACGAGCTGGTTACTCTGTCAGGGGGTAAAACGAGCAGGAATTGAGCATTGTTGGCTCGTGGAATGACTGCTTAACTCCTAAACTCCCAGTTCCTTTATTGGATCCAGGCTTACATTCCGCACTCTCACTCACACTCTCAGAAAAAAGCGTACTAAACTGTACCTTTCTTTGTCACTAGGGATGGTATCTTTTGTACCTTTAATATGTATCTTTCACCTGTAAATGTGGATACAGTGCACATTTAAAAAAGACTTAAAAAAGGTACATAATAGGACCATAAATACCCTTTAGAGTAAAGTTTAATGTATACTATATGTACCTTTTTAGTTAAAAAACAAAACAAATAAAAACACCCCAGAAACAAGGAAAAGCACATTTAGTACCCTTTTTCCTGAGTGTAGCTACATATGTTTCCTATAATTTTGTAGATACTGAATAATTAATAATATATACTGATAATATACTTTAATGAGCATGACTAAATGATCCAGATACCAAAAAATAATATTGATCTTATACAATGCCTCATGCATATCTTTTTTCTTCTACTTTTCCTTTCCTTAATTTCCTCCATATTCTTTTTTTTTTTTTTTTGCTAACACACTGACCTGTCAATCTTTCCTCTGTAGTAGCGAAGGAGATTTTGCAGAATTAAGTGCTGTAATGTTCCTACATGCTGTATAAGGATGTACATGCAAATGGCCAAGGGAGTAATAGCATTAGAGGAATGTTTGAAGAACTGCCAGGCTGATCCCAGTTCTCTCCATGATTTCTCTCCATAATCCTGCCAGGCTCTACATGGTTTCCTGAATGCCAGCTTAACCCTCTGAGCTGATTGGCATGAAGTGTACTACTACTTTTCCCTACAATGTTTAGGGGACAAAAAAAGAATATTTTTCATTCATGTTTTGAATGTACCATACATTTAGAGCAAGGGGGCTTTTTCAGTGATGAGAAACAGACCATCATCCTCTGGGAAAGTTTTTTTTTTTTTTTTATCCAATCATACACAAAATAGGTCTAATGATGCAGCTAATGAGCGTAGAACACTTAACAAATCTAGATGAATAGATAAAAGTGGAAAAACAACCTTTAAATTTGTGAAAGACAGCCCACAGCTCAGCAATATCTGTGGCAAAGGTGATGTCAGTATCTAGAACGATGACTTTCTGTAGGTTTGTTGGCAGTGTCTTGGTCAGAACCAGCTTCATCAGGCCGTAGATACCCGAGTAATGTTTGTTGGGAATCCACGACACCTCGGACTAACACAGATACAGAGAGAAAATGTTTATCCTTTATACATATTTAACAATTAAAAACACTTTGTCAAATAAAGGCTGGAATACCAAGTTTTTACATGTTATTAGAATTAATAAAGCATTAAGTAATTTAATAAATTTTTCCAATTAATGGTGGGGAGTGTCTCAAGCTCATCCTGGAAACTCAAGGTGCAAGGTGAAGGGCAACTCACAAATATACATCCCTGTAGGTAATCCATCTAAGAATGTTTTTGGGAGGTCAGTGGAAACGGGAGTACCCGGAGAAAAGATACAGATATGACAAGAACATGCCAAACTCCACACAGAAGGTATCTGGAGGATTGATCTGTGTGGCAGCATCACCACTACCCGCCACACCACCATGGTATCAATTGTTAATAAAGTATATTCCTTTAATATTTAACAAGTATCAAGTGTCAATGGACAGACTCACCTTCAATTCGTCAGCATCATAAAAGTCCACTTGGACAGCTGGCACCATCCAGGTATGGAAGAGGGAGGCCAGGATTTGCTGGGCAATGGAGTCTGTAATGAAGTGGAAGTGGAGTGGGTTCCGTCTGTCACACACACACACACACACACACACACACACACACACACACACACACACAAGTTAATCACACTCTGAAACAGAGCAAGAGTGTGTGCTAGTGTCTGCTTTAATTCACTCATAAAATGCCTCTAAAATCAAAAATGATGTTTTAGGGCCATGTATGAGTCTCTTGACATCATGACAAGTAATTTATCATTTCTAGGAAACCTGTAAAAAATGTTGATGTACTCCTTGCATCCAATCAAATGTCTCTATTTGTGCAATGGCCATGATGATTTATGCACTATGACGGACAGTTAGTAAACACACAACTAATGTGTATGACATGGGGTGCATTTGAAGATAGTGAGGCATGTGTGTGTGTGTGTTTCTCTTTACATTTTTATTTCACTGCAAATGGAAATTTTCAGTGTTATGAGCAACCATGTTATTAACTGTGTTTTTAAAAGCCAATGCTGAAAGAATGCCAGTCAGATGCAATGCATTTTAACCTGAGGGATGTTTGTTTATGTGAAATGAAAGACCTCCAGTAAGGGGGCTGAATTAGTTTGTTTGCACTTTGGCTATATGGACCATAAATAAGACAAAATTAGTTCAGTGTTTGACGACACTAGAATTGTTTTGCTGCACAGGGCAAAACTATTGAATGGGAACCTTGATGCCTTTCCAAACTGGAAAAAGACACTGCAGATGTCTGTCATCTACAATCTTCCAGTGCAATATTTTAAACAAACAGACTGCACATCTCCATCAGCTGTCCTATCAAATAAAGCTATGTTGGGAGACAGACACATAATTAGACTGTCATGGCGCTGTGAAGACATGGAGGCCAGTGGAAGGTCATGATTTGGATTGAAGTGTTATGCGACTGTCATGATATTGCAGCTCCAGGCTAAAGAACAGGACTCATGCTGTCTCACTGATGCAGTAAGAGAGAGAAAGTCATTAACTTCACCAGGGCAGGGTTTTCACCACAGTTCATGCTAACCAGTTAAAAAGCACTTCAGCTAGGGCTCAACAGTAGCCAAACACACTGAACTCAAGAGAAGGCTTTACTGACAGCATCGATGTACAGACTACAAAATGGCAGAGCAGGCATGAGTCAAACACAATCAGGCATCAAATGACAGAACCAGTGGATAATCTAAAGAGTAGTCAAATGAACAGGTAAAGGGTCTAGACATATTTATGTCTAACATGGATAAACAAGGCTCAGACCAAATGCAATTAAAGAACTGGCAAGATTTCGCAATGATACTGAAAACCATGGACTTACACTGTATATGTGAAACAGGAAATTGGTGGTCAGAGGTAACATTAGAGCTCAGGAGAGCATGAGCTCTACTGGCAGGTAAGATCCTGAACTGGTCTTACACATAATTACACATAACAGCTTAATGTGCTGTAAACTGGGAAACTACCTAAAGCTTTTTCCAAAATTACTTTAGTACTTTACTCTTAGTAAGAAACCACATAAATACAGCAGACTTTTCGAAGGACCCAGCACAGGCAAATTAAATACCAATGATTTTGGGCACTAGTCAAAAAAACCTTAGGCAAAGTAAAATGCTATTATGCTATATGCCTTCAGTGCTTTACTTTCTGATGGAGAAAACACTGGAGGCTAATCTCATTAACGTTGTGTCTTACACTACTCATAAGTAGAAGGACTCAAGAATCTGGAAGAAGCCGGGTATTTACGTCAAGTTATCTGCAAATTCTTCATCACTGAACACAGATTAATACACCATATGTTTTAGACATATTTTGTCGGTATTAAAAGGCATGCAGTATTATCGTACTGGGATTAAAGCTACTTGTCCTATTTTAAAGTATGAAACATATCCTATAAAAATTGCTATAATTTAATAGTAATGTTTTATTTCATCACAGCATTTTACACTTATATATAGTTCACTGTGGGATAATACTGTATGTAGCATTGAGAGTGTTAACAGTGAATTGCTACAATATGTAATGCATCCTCTGATATTGAACTGCTTAACATTTCATTTCAGTCAGAAACAGTTGGACAGCGACCTCAAGACTCTTATGTAAGTGTGCTGTCAGTAAGTTAATTGGAGAACTTAGTGGCTAAATACTAAATCAGAATTGCTGTTAGCTAGCTAGTTAGCTAAAAAGGAGTATTATGCAGTCCGAATATTAAAGAACTTCTGAGCTAATGGCAGATGATAGGACCACTTTCTGTTTTACCTTCTATTTTAAGGGAAAAGTCCTGGATCCAGCTATAAGTTCAAAGTATCATTAATGCTTATGGTGAAATGGTCATTATGATGTATTAGATAAAATATGTTTGTATTAAGTCTCAGTTCTGTAAGTGAAAGGCTTGTCATTCAAAATCAAAGTACTATGTACATAGTTTTGTGGTTATCAATATCAATATTTAACGAAGTTAAAAATACATTCGTTTTTGAGAAAATATAACTGTACATTTCACAGTAAATTAGCAAATTAAAGTAAAAGGTACTGTATATTTTACAATTTGTAGTAGTTGCCAGTAGTTGCTACTGTACAGCTATTCTAGTAATGTTATGGCAAATAACTGTTTGCTGTACTGTTTAGTATTGTAAATTTACAGTATTTTACTGGCAACTGTCTTCACAGCTGTAGGGTCCCCAGTTTGCTTCTGAAGTTTGCTTGATAAAGTGGTTATTAAAGATGAATGAGTTTAAACATTGCAGAAACATTAGTAGTTACATCGTTATATACATTACATTCGAATTGGTAATCCAAATGAGTGATTCTGGTTGACAAATTTATATTAGCATTAGCTCTTTCCCTCTATAGACAGTGTAAACATAACAATTATGTTTAATTGTCTGTGAATGGAAGAGTGACAGAGTGGGCAGAAATAATAAGTTACACAAAGGACTATAAGATGGGGCTGCAAGATAGACAGATAGACAATTTCATACATTTAAAGCCACCAGGAAGCAAAATTAAATTCAGAGAACATGAACAACAGAATGTAGTAAATGTACAGGAAAAGGTGATTCCATAAAAAAAAAAAAAATCAAATTTGAAAGCTCCTCAAGATCATGAAAGGCAATAGATGCTTGTAAGCTTGGCATCTGCTATGGCACATTAAGCAACACAATCACAACAGTGTTTCAAATAATAATGGCCAACATGCTGCAAATTCCACAGAAAGAGCATTTTTACTTTCAAACCCTACACAGTTTAATTACACACCACTCTACAATTGCCTGTTTTGTTCTTACAACCATGCGCCATCTATGTCTCCCTCTATATATTTTTCTTTCTCTATGTTTCTCTCTTTTTATACTGTGGGACTTTGTTTGGGAGAAGAGGAGGAGAAATTGGATGAGAGCTGAAGTTCATGGAGGTTACGTTGCCAGGCAACAGTCTGCCGTCATGAGAGAAGCATATTCAGATTGGTAAGCAAAGGACAACAATAAGGCCGGCACAGACAGAGACAGAGAATGAGAGAAAGAGCAGGAGATAGAGACTGTCTTCATGTTTGTGTGTGTGTGTGTGTGTGTGTGTGTGTGTGTGTGTGTGTGTGTATGTTGGAAATGAGAACTTGCTGACCTGACAGAACAAGCTGAGACATTGGAGTGGTCCACAGCTTTTGGCATGACACCACCTTCGGTACTGGCTACAGGAGTTAAAAATAAGCCGAAGGATACTTCTATATAAGTCTTGGAAGGTGAAGTATGTACCAAAGCATGATGAAATCCTTACCTATGGAACAGGACAGACTTCACCAGTGTCACCACATCTCTACTGGCATTATACCCGGCACACACTATGGCCATATGAATTGTCTGGAGAGAGCAAGAACAAGAGCGATTACAAAAATGAAAAGGAGAGGATGACAGTTTCATGGTTGCATAAGTAAAAGTAGGTACAATAGTTTCTCTAAAGCAGCACTGCATTATAAGAGATCTCACAACACTAAGCACCAATTTGTTTCTGCAAAGCTCTGCTAAGGGAACACTGATGACTCTTTATCTAAATCTCAATGAGATTTTTTGGTTTAAATCCTCCTCTTGAACTCTTCTTAAATGCTCAGTGCATACATTACACTCATTACTCATATTAGTCTATAGTTAACATGTCATGGAATTTTATTACACCGCTGATAGATAATTACAGCGATGATGAAATGTGTTATGCCAAATCCTACTCTGGCATTATATCACATACAGCACTGTAAGTCACTAGTACTTAATAGGTATGTTGTAACTACAAGTAATTTCAAATACTTAGATTTTAAAATACATAATAACTTATGTTAAAACTACCAGATTTGTACAGCGGTACCTGGTGCCACAGTGCAAACATAATTCTGAATTTAACAGGTAACAATATAGTAAATGCAATTAAAGCTTTATTTCATCATTTGGCAAGTTGAACTGTAAGTACCAGGTATACAGTAATTCAAAATTCAATCTGACTAAAACGATGAGGTAACGAATGTGTCTATAACATTACATAATTATTCCTTACCTGAAAGCAAATGGATATTGATAATATAATGTGCAAATAAGCCCAGCCGCAAACCTGCTATTTTTTCATGGTAGTTATTATGTACTTAAGATTTTACAACTACATTTACCAATTATTACATGTGAGGACTATGCTTGTATCAATACTAAATAATAATATAATATGTGAGCTGATAATTATTATTGGAAGTAATTAATTAATTGTTAGATTGCACAGTCATGTTACAGCCTGGTCAGCCCTAATTTGTATATACTTTACTTTAAAAAAAAATTCCCACAATTTGTACAACTTGTACAAACACACTAGTTTTTTCATACAATGGGGTCCAAAAGTCTGAGACCACAATCTCTTCTATTGAAGCATGTGTTCAGACGACACCTTGATAGATTTGATCTAAAATGGATTGTAAGGTTTTGCACAAACTTTTGGAACCCGTGCCAGTGTGCGTTTACACACATGCAAAAATGTCCCATGTTACAAAAATATGAAACATTTATAACATACAAAAATCAAACCCTGCAATATAAACTTTTTTATAACCTAAATGCATAATGTTAAAAAGTCTGTTATTATCAATAGTATTGAATACGTTGGTCCTCCATTGCTTCCTTGTAAAATACATTTAAGATGCTTTCCACTAGATTTTGGAGCATGGCTGTGGGGATTCCTTTCAATTCATTCACAATATTAGAGACCTACTGTATTTTCAATCACAGGAGTATTAGTGAGGTTGGTCAGCAAGAAGAATAATTTGTGACCACAGAAATGTTGCTCACCATTTCATATTTGTCCAGCAATCAGGAACAAGGATGCTCAGTAAAACAGATATGCAGTATAATGCTTTTATATTCTAATCTTAGCAATATTAGAGGGCATTGTTTGAGAATAATACAAGCAATAAAGGTTCATCAAAGATTTTACCCCTTTTTACCATTTGGTTTGGTGAGTATTAAATACTGAACTTTATTTATATTATTGAATTTAGATCCTTCATCTGCCTCAATATGTTAGTTCGATGTCCATTCTATCACCCATCCATACTCACAATTATTTATAAATATACAACGTGTAACATGAACTGTGGTTTGTGGTGTACATTGTGACCCATACACACATGTGCAGGATGCGCACACAGATTCTGATGGTAAAAGTATCTAGACATAAATGTTTACATGGATGCTATTCTTTTATTTAACAGCTTTTTAAAAGGACATTAAAATGCGCTGTGCAAATCAAGCAGAAAGCGTGGAGCTTGGAACCACGAGGTGAAAGTTTAAATGTAGACTACATGGACATACATCGTGTGCTTGAGAGAGGATGCTGATCATCATATAGAAGGTGCTACACGTAAGGTAAATGTGAACTTTTTTATGAGACTGGAGATTACAGAAATCCACTGCGGCCCCAATAGGGTTGTAAACATGAATGCATGCTACACAAGACTGACGCTACCTAAGGTTAAAATATTGGACCGTGAACAAAATCAAAACTAGAATGATAGAACATAAACCACTTTATATAACATAAAGATACATAAACTACAATATACACAATAAATACTAAACACTAAAATTTATACAAATCAATTACACTGGTGAAAAAAGTAGAGGTTTTGTGGAAGCACAATGTATTAAAACAGATTCATATCATATGCATGCTCTATGGGATCGTACAATATGTATGAATCACAAGTAGAATCTGTACAAGTGTTATATGCTGGATGGTCCTTTAGTACTGTATATGCAAATTTGTGTGAGACCTTGTTGAATTGTCAGCCAATTTAATCATGACAGAGCTACACACACATACATGATCAGTTCCTTTTATTTGTGAACAAAAATGCATAAAAAATTAATAAAAATGAAAAAGTGAAGAAAAGAATAAATATATTGGTGTTTGTAAATATGAAGCAAAAAGGTGACTTTGGTCCCAATCACATTCTCTTTATCTCTTACATCCACTGTGAACAGACCATGTGGGTTAATAGTTCAATCCTGAAGGTCTTAACCATGCCTTACCTCACACTTGTCCACCACAGGCTGAGAAACACAATCAGAGCTGTTTCCTTGTGTGATGCCTCTCTGAGACTCTGCATGCTTTGAACCCTCTCTGCCAGTGTGGGACTGGTTGCCATGGCGTCCACTGCCATACTGGTTGCCATGGGTGGGGCTCCTGGGTGGCTGACTCAGCTCTTTCCTGAGTGCTCGGTTTTCCTCTTCCACTTCCCGTACCCGTAGTTCCAGGGCCAGTGTAGAGGACTGAGGCTCCAGTGGAGATAGAGGCAACGGCTTCACTGAGGGCACGAAAAAAAAGCTATTACATTTGCAGTTTACTTTTTCAAATTGTTACAATCATATAATTTCAAAGATACTTTAAAAAAAAACTGATTTAGAGCATTGCCATGAATCTCTGTAGTTTCAGGCTCCTGTTTATATATCAGCTCCACATCCAGCCAGAAGAGAACTGCACAACTCAACTCTTTTTCTTTTAAATGCAAATCACAAGATATATAGATATACAAGATACAAGTTACAACTGACTGAGCAGGTACAGTTGTTTGTGGGTAGTGAAAGCCTTGTTTATGTTTATACATAGAACATTTAAGGGTTCTCCAAGAGGCACAAACTAAAGAATCCTTAAAAGGAACATTCTGTACAATGTAAACGACAACAAAGTATTCAAAAAATCAGGATTCAAAAAAAGGACAATCTTCATGCAACAGCAATGAACCAGAAAATTCATTCATACTGCAATGGTAAATAAAGGCCAGAAGACCCATGTTCTTGTCTTGCTCTTTCACGCCAAAACATACCCACACAAGCAATTGCATTCATACAGCAGCAAAGTAAATGGGGGTGTAAGCTGTTATTGCTCTTATTGATCATGGTCACAAGACAGATAGCTTTACTGTATGGCATCATTACTCATCTCAGCACTAACCCCCGTGTGTAGCCTTCCTCAGGGATTGAACAGAGAGTACAGAAAATAGAAAAAAATAATATGGATACTGTGGCTAAAGCCATTTATTACTGTAAGAACATTTTCAATAAACTCCTAATCTACCAGTCTTTAACCTGAGGAATGCTGAGAGAAAGCTCTCTTTCTCTGGCTTCCCTGGTGGGAAGTCTTAATAGATACTGTATATAAGCAGCACAACAGGATATCGAGAGGCTGCTTTGGCTGTAATGTAAAGTCTAAATTAGATTAATTTACAAATCTGACACCAGAGATCATCTGGGCAGGACAGAATCAATAAAGAAAAAGGCAGATACATGAGAGACAATGCATAGCAGTGCAAATGAACTAGAAGTCCTCTCATTGGGTGAATGTGTGCTAATAAGTGACATGTGGTTGACTTTTTTCTCTCCTTCTTTTGTGGTTGAGCTTGTACTCAAGGCAGTTAAGAGTTTTAGAGTAGCTCTAATAATACTCATAGTCCCTTTAGTCAACAGAGTGGACAATTCATTCTGAAAGGCTCTTACCCACTTGGCCTCGGACACCCACTTTCAATTAAAAACAGATTACTGTTGGTTTGTTTTTTGATGGGCACAATTAATTTCACATCACCATGAGAGAGGGAGAATTCGAAGTGCGTCCATGTTGTGAGAGGTGAAATGGATGCAGCAGTAAATTGCTTTGGAGGAATGCGTTGGCTAAATGATCCTTGCTACTATGTCCTTTATCACTTTTAGATGCTCTAATCAATTTGCTGAAGGATTGAATTTGTGGATTATGTCCAGTCACAGTGAAGTGTGTCCTCATACATACTTAGTAGAGGTGTAATTCAATGCCATTATCTGTATTTGTGTCTGTATCTGTTTAGTGCTCAAAATCTGTTTTCACATTTGGATTTAAAACGGAAGTGGGCATGGTCTATACCAGAATGTGTCTGCTATCTAATGTGACTGAGTAAGTAAGCTAAATAGCTTTCTGTTATAACCAGTGGCCAGGGCTCGAAGTCGGGTCAGCGGTGGGAGAGCTTTGTCTGAGAACCACGGGGAAGGCAAAGCAAGGCTGGGCGTAGCAGAGTGCAGACAGACAGGAAGTCAGACAGGCAGTCAGACAGGCAGTGTGAAACATGGACATGGAGCACAGAGGGGAAAACAGGATTACACGGGGAACAAACACAAAGCAACAACAAGCTGAACCACCAAGTATTGTAGGCCCTGTCCCCTACAGCGCACGTCCAGCAGCCTCCTGACTGTGTAGGCAGGGTGGATTGGGATCTGCACAGAGGGAACTGCAATGTTGTTCTCCGAGATAGGGAATAAAGGAGGCAGATAGCCCAGAGAACATTCAAAGGGGGACATACTAGGGGCTACACTGGATAGGGAGTTGTGGGCGTACTCGATCCAGGGTGGCTGGGAGCTCCAGGTTGAGGGTTACTGGCTGTGACATATTGAAGCGCCGCTTCTAGCTCCTGATTGGCCTGTTCTGGCTGACCATTGGTCTTGGGGTGAAAACCTGAGGAGTGACTTCCATACCTGTGATATGAACAGGTGTCCACAGTCTAAGATGATGTCCAGGGGGATTCCATGCAAATGGAAAACATAGCTGTCCATTAGATTTGCAGGGGAGAGCCACAAAATGCACTGCCTTGGAAAAGAGGTCAATGATTGTGAGCATGGTGGTGTTACCTTGTGAGGGGGGAAGTCTGGTGACAAAATCCAAGGCAATGTGAGACCAGGGAAGGCTAGGAACAGGCAAGGGATGAAGCAGACCAGCAGGTGGGCGGTGCAAGACTTTACCACAGGGGCACACCGAGCAGGCTGATGGTCGTCCATGGTCGTCCACCAGAAGTGTCATCTCAAAGTGCGACTGGAACCGGGGTGACAGGCAAAACGGGAGGAGTGACTCCACTGGAGAACCTGGGAACGCACAGTGTCAGGAACAAATAGAGGGCCCTTTATCTGGGTCAGGTTGGGTGCATTGAGCCTCCTTGACCAGGTTTAGGATCTCCCATGTGACTGCACCCACCATGCAGGAAGGAGGGAGAATGGTATCAGGGCTTGGGGGTGCATCCTCAGAGGTGAATTGGCAGGACAAGGCATCAGGTTTGATGTTGTTTACCTGGGGCAGTATGTGATAGTGAAATTGAACAGGCCAAAGAACAGAGCCCAGCGTGTCTGACGAGAGATTAGCCATTTGGTGGTTGTGATGCATTCTAAGTTCTTGTGGTTGGTCCATATGATAAAAAGTTGTTCAGCCCCCTCAAGCCATTGCCTCCACTCCTCCAGCACCAACTTGACCACCAGTAACTTGCAATTCCCAATGTTGTAGTTGTGTTCAACATGGGACAGAAGGTGAGAGAAGGTGGCACATGGGTGAAGTTTTTGGTCAGGGGCTGCATGTTGGGACTGCACCCACTCCCAAGTCCAAGGCATCCACCTTCACTGAGAACTGTCGAGGGGGATCAGGTTGAATTAACACTGGGGCCGAGGTGAACAGCTTCTTGAGTCTGGCAAAGGTGAAATTCGTCTTAGAGGTCAAAACAAAGGGAGCGGAAGTGGAGGTGAGCCTGGTGAGGGGTGCCACTACCTGGCTGTAGTCCCTAATGAAGTGGCAGTAGAAGTTAGCAAACTCCACGAACCATTGTTGCTGCTTCCGGGTGGTGAGTCTGGGCCATTCTGCGACTGCCCAGATCTTCTCAGGATCAGCCTTCACCCATCTGCTCTCAACAGGCAGTTCTCTAGTAGCCATTGCAGGACCTGACAGACATGGAGGGTGTGCTCAGCAGAGGTGCGAGAAAAGATTAGGATGTCATCAAGGTACATAAAAACAAAGCAGTTCAGGAAATCCCTGAGGATGTCATTCACCAGGACCTGGAACACTGCTGGGGCGTTGCTGATCCTGACCAGGTGGTATGTGTTCCACAGGACCAATTTAGTAAAGATGGTGGCCCCCTAAAGTGGCTCGAAGGCCAACTTGAAGAGAGGCAGGGGGTACTTATTTTTAACAGTGATGCTGTTCAAGCCCCGGTAATCAATGCAAGGACAGAGGAAGTAGTCGTTCTTGGCCACAAAAAAGAAGCTGGTACCCAGGGGGGAAGAGGAGGGTCGGATAATGCCAGCAGCAAGTGAGTCATTGATATATCTCTCCATGGCCTCTCTTTCCTGATGGGGCAGGTTATAAAGCCGATTAGATGGTAGGGTAGCCCCAGGGAGCAGGTCTATGGCACAGTCATCAGGCAGTGAGGTGGTAAGGAGAGGGCCCGGTCCTTGCTAAAAACATCTCCTAGGTCATGGTATTCAGGGGGCACAGCTGAATGATCAGGAGCCAGTGGACAATTGAATGATCCAGCTGAATGATCAGGTGGAAGAGACAATTGCAGGCAGGAGGAGTGACAAAAGGAACTCTAGTTAGCTATTTTCCTTGCCAACCAATCTATGTGGGAGTTCCCCCATTCAGCCATGAGGGGAACTGAAGAAGTGGGGTTCCAGCTCACCAGCAGCACCCTCTCTACTGATGAGCCCCCATTTTTGGCCAGAGCGGGCAGGTAGACAGGAAATGGCCCAGCTGACGACAATAAATGCACTCACCCACCTTCAATCTTTGGCCACTCTCGGCAGGGGTGAACTAAGTCTGACCCGACTGCATGGACTCCTCTCTGGAGGAAGGGGGACTGGATAAGGCTTGGGGCCTGGATGGCTGTCAAGAGTCCGACTTGTCCTTCAGGGCCAGCTCATCCGTTACTTGTTTGTTGAGCCCACTCAGAAACACCACCTGGAGCATTGCCTCATTCCTGCCAGACTTGGCAGCCAGAATACGGACGTCCCCCAAATACCCTGCAACACCTTGGGGGCCCTGGCAGAGGGAGAGCAAGCCTATGGCGGCTTCTTTCCCTTGGACTGGGGTCAGCGGCATGAGAGTTAGAAGCTTTGTCTGAGAACCATGGCAAAGGCAAAGCAAGGCTGGGCATAGCAAAGTGCAGGCAGACAGGCAGGTAAGGTGAAACGTGGACATGGAACACAGGGCAAAAACAACGAGCTGGACATGAACACAAGAAAGGGCCTAATCACAGATACCGCACTGGTAGCTGGAACAATCTGGTGATGAGTGGCTGGAGAACTGGGGTTTATATACGCTGCAATCTGATGGAGACAGGAAGCAGGTGCATTCACTTGATGAAGCAGAGGGAGGCATGAAGTGGAGCGCCACGCCCAGAGACACACACAGACTTGTGTGACTTTTTGTTTTGTTTTGTCCTGCGGGATCCATATACACACACCAAGCTTTCTTAAAAGAACAATAAAAATGAGTACTCCACCTACTGTTCATATCTGTATTCATATTAATTTAGGACACTTTCTGTTCAATCTGAATAATGTACTCGTATTAGGTTACATCCCTCATACATATACATATTGATATAAACAACTCTATAAAGTTAACAGCCTATGTCATAATGGCTAAATATATTTCATAGCAATACTATAAACTTGATCACATTTTTTTTGAAGGAAATTCACTAATCATTCATGGTGGTGGGGGTTACAGAGTAAATAATCATTTATAAAAAGACATAAGGATTGGACATTTATGGAATAAACTCAATGAAACTTTGTAGAGACAAAAAAGAAGGTGACAAAATAATGGGGCAAAATAACGACCAGGTGAACACAGTCAGGGAACAAACATATATAATGCTTTTTTGGCCTGAGAACACAACTTTTTGCCAGTTTTTTTTTTAGCCAATCCTCTATAGCACCAATATAACAACATATTGAACAGTATAACATTTGTCTGTGGACTAAAGTACACAATTAATCTTGTCTAAGATCAAAATTCAATCCTTTTGCATGTAAGATTAAAATATTAACCATTTGTGTAACCTCCCCAGACTTGTTAGCAGAGTCCTATTCTATATAACAAATTCATAACCTTTAAGAGTGACTGATAGAACCATAAAACAGAGGTGAACTGAGAAAACTGTGCTCTCTCCTTTCCATGTACAACTGTAACACCACAGAATAAATCACATCACAGACAGATGTGTTTCAGTTATCAGATAAATAACCGGTGAGTGAAATATACGAAATAGTTGATGTAATATCTTCATATTGCATTTCTGGAAGGGGATTGATACCTTTCGATGTAGAAGTAAAATATGTGTAGCAATTTCAGTTTAGCAATTTTAGTTTGGTGAGGCCAGTTAAGTTTAGCCTGTTTAATTTTTTCTTATTAACATTAATGATGATAAATATTTATGTGATTTAATAGAGATGTAACGTGTAGAGTCAGGACAACGGAGTTGGGGATCCAAACGCAAGGCTTTATTGCAATCGTGGTCAAAAACAGGCAGGGTCGAGCACCAGCAAACAGTATAATCTGAGGCAAAGGCAAAAGAGTAATCCAAAACACGGGCAATGGTTAGGGCAGGCGGCAAACAATCAAAAACAGGGAAAATGGTCCAAGGGTCGAAACACAGGAAACTAGGCAACACGGAGACTAGGAAACTTAGAAACACGAAACACCAAACAATCAACAGCAAACTAGGAGCAGGTGTGAGCGACTTTTAAACCGGGGCAAGGAGAACACATGACAAAACTAACCAATCAGAACATGACACACAGACAATGGAGCACATGACAAGATCACATGAGGGACAAGGAACAATAGCCAGAGTCTGAGGTGGAGTGCCCTCTAGAGGAGTTCGTGGGCACTCCAGCTGGTGATCGTAACAAGAGATAAAATTGTAAAAGAGAAAGTTCCATTTAAATTCACAAATTTCAAGGTTCTTGGTTTTTTTATTATTAAATTCCTTATGAAATTCCTTATTTGTAATTTAATTTGGTTATTGGTATTGTAACAGGGAATAATCATTAGATTAGCCTTAGTGTTACAATCAGTCACATTAATTTACCCTAACTGTGATTAATAGATTATTTGTCACCTAATTTACATGAATAATCAGCAATTATTATATTTGTTTTTTTCAGCCCTAAAGATAAATAACTGGTACCTCAAAGGGTTAAATAAGCAATGAAGAACTGAAGTCTCATATGTGCTCACTCCAAAACTGCAATATTCACTTTTCTGATTGAAGGTGGACATTTAGCTCAATCCGGTAAAGAAAGGTGTCATTTATTATTTATCCATGTACAATGGTCTCATTAATTATAGTAGACCAATATGGTCATCCACGATGGGAAAAGTCTGGTTTATATTTTGAGACATTATTGCAGCAGACATTTAAACTATACTAATGCTGGGAGATGTTAAGTAGTTCATAATGTCAATTGCTAAAATTATCATTTCATTTTCAATTACATTAGACTTACAAAAAAGTTTTTTTAATGATTATTATATTTTTTTATGTATCTTTAAATGTACAAATGAGGGAAATCATAATACCATTTCAGGTTCTTTCAATATGTGTTCATTTATATTCAGACATATTTACCCTGAGCTTTGGGGAGGAGTGAGGAGGAAAAGAGATATGACCTTGGCATAGCATTACATCACTGTTATCTCAATATTATTTCAATATCGAGTCAATTCTCCTCCATGGAAAGGTAAAGCAATTACTTTTGGGCTGTGAGCCAAGATTAAAATGTCTTGGAAAAGGGCAGGGGAAATGATTTTGCATTCTTGTCATGCTGCCAGAGGGTAAACTGACTAAGCAACTGGGACCGATGACAGTAAAGACATAAATAATTTGAGTTATGTGTCAAAACACAATGAGATAGGTGCATTCTGACCTGTGTCCTAACAAATGATAAGACTATGTCCTGTCTTATCATTTGCTAGAGCACAAGATGACCTAGAGAGGAGTCTCACTCAAACATCACATTTTGTACCTTTAGAGGTAATATATAATACAACATTTTTTTTTAAATGCTGATCTCATTATCTGTTCTTTGTATTAGCTAAATAAGCATGCAGACTGTTGATCTTGAGCATCAGTTGCTGCTGAGATGATGGACAATGTTTTTCCTAGCCCTAAACATGCTAGCTTGAAAGTGGCATATAAAAAATATTCCAAAGGGTTCTAAAACACCATTACACTGACGCATTTTGCTCCACCCATATCAGTGCATGCTCTTTCACTTCTGGAAATAGCAACTAGGTGAGAACAGAAAAAAACACTATATTAGTTAAATAAGTGTAACATCAACCACTACTGAGAATAAGGTTTTGATTTGAAAAAATCATTCATTCAATGTCAAATTGCTATGCAGCCACAAAGATAAGAGCTTGAAAGTGGAATAGAAAAAATATTCATGCAAGAGATTGCATGGATTTTAAAAGTAGCCAAATAAACAAAGCACAAAAGGAAAAACCTATAGGTAAATAACCAGATATAATAATGAGTCGTGCTAGTTTTTTTAGCAATAGTTTTTTTTTTTTTAGCAATTTCAGCAGCATGTTTTTACATCAGACTTGTAATACTACTGTATGTATATATTTGGAATCCAGCACAGTTTGATAGTTTTCACACTCTAACACATCTAATTCAACTCAAGTTTAGGTGGAGTGCAAAAAATTATGGTTACCTCCATCCCTCTGGGACCACAGTTACTTCTGGTTTAAATCCTCATTATAACATACAGTATAATGTACTATATTTTTGCCTAGATACTTTTTTAAGCACGCCCTTAGTTTAGTTAGGTTTATTTATGAATAACGAAAGAGAACGCACATAGAACTTCAACACGATCTTCACGATCAAACTGCAAGTGCAAAAGACAGAAGGTGCATGTGGGTTTGGCAGCTATGCACTGTTATGACCAACATGAGTTCGGAATGCAGTATCGATGTCATTACAAGGAACATACAGTCAGAATATTTTACACTAGTCAATCTACACTGACTGTCTATAAAGTTCCACTTTAACTAAAAAGTCCTGCTTTTTAAGCTTGTTTAAATCTCCTGAAACAGTTCAGCCCATTCTAACCACTTTGCTTAGCTAAGAAAGAGAAGCTCTTAATCTTGAGGATCAGTCACTGCTCAGCTGATGGAAGATGTTTCTCTTACCCCAAACATGCTAGCTTGAACTCAAAATGCTATATGAATAATGATGACAATGATGATGGCTGATGGTGATGATGATGATAATGATGATACCAAAGGTGTGTAGGCACCCTATTGTTATTCTACCTTTTCTTCTTCTTCTGTTTCTTCTGGCTGGGCTGTCTATGGCAGCCCATAGAACCATCTGGTAAAAAGTTGTGAAATTTGGCACATTGATTGGAGAGGGTCTAATGAACATTCTGACCAAATTTGGGCTCAGTGCTGCCAACATTCTAGTGCCACCATTGTGTCAAATTTTGGTCTAATTTGGACGTACATTTATGGTCATAACTTTTGAACCATGTGTTTAAAAGCACTCAACGCACTCTATGACGTCAATTTCTGCCTAATTAGATTTTCTGCCATCTTGGATTTTGACAAAAACTATTTTTTCACTAATCCTCCTACGAATTTTGTCCAATCATCACCAATCCAATCATCACCAATCATCACTAGAGTCATCTTCAGAGTAAGCCTCACAAAAGTTATCAAAAGAATTTTGATTACTCCAAACAGTTTGCCTGTAATGGGCCAGTGAATCTGATGGCGACGCCACCAAACAGAATGTGGTGCTGTATCTCAGCAACAACATGCTCAAAATATGCTTTCATCTAACTGCCATTTTTGGTACTCCTCCTCCCAATTTTGTCCAATCTTCACCAAATTTGGCTCAAATCATCTTGAGACCTGTCTGAACAAAAGTGAAAAAAAATCAAAGAATATTGATATTCAAACGGTTCTCCTGTAACATGCTGGAAAATGCAAAAAACAAGATATGAGGGCGTGTCTCAGCAATGCAGCTACATATCGTCACTAAACTTGTACCCAAGACATTTTGTGACCCTGCCACCTTGTGGTCAAGAACTGTAACAACTTTTATTTTTTTCCTTTCATCATTTGAAAAGTTTGTGCTAAATTCACAGTTCTTTTTTCCTATAATTCTTTAGAGTATGCTGAAGTGAACGCACACCAAGATTCAAGTGTACTTCCTGTCGACCATCTTGGATTTTGATTTTGACTTGGATTTCAAAAACTCCTCACTACTCCTCCTACAAATAATGTCCAATCAATACCAAGTTTGGCATACATTATATATTCAGACCAACCTGGAAAAATGTTCTCCTATTTTTTTTTTATTTTGCTATTCCAAACATTTTGCCAGTAATGTGCCAGCAAATGTGACGCCGAAGTTGCCAAAGAGGACGTGAGGCTGTATCTCAGCAATGACCTCGCACACTGACACAAATCTTGGTAGGCATCTTCAGGACCATGCCCTGAGGCTAACATTTTGTGACAGCACCACTTACTGGTCAAACGTTACAGTAACATGATGCCTCCATCTAACTGCCATTTTGACAGTGTCCAGTCTTCACTAAATTTGGCGAGACCTGTCTAAATTTCATAAAATGGAGAAAAAAGGCCCAGGCTGATGAGAAAAAACATAAATGCTTCCCTGGACCCATTTGTTCATCTAGGCCTTTCTGCCTACAGTCAGAGAATTCCACCACTGTCCATGATCAAAACATACAAATCATGAGTGAAACTACAAATCACTCTTGAATCCCTTTGCCTAAAGGTTCTGCTTTCCTGTGATTGCTTAGGCAACAATTGTAGTGCATCTGTGAATGTGCGGCTCACCAAGTCTAGGTGCTTGGCCCCCAAAAATGCTGCTTTCAGCTTTAATTATTATTATTATTATTATTATTATTATTATTATTATTATTGAAACGTGGTGGAAAACTGGAACTTCTCTTGAAGTCAGGAAAATACTGTTCCTGTACTGTACTGGACACTCTTGTGTCTGCCTATAGAGAGGGTCCCTAGAGGTGGTATCATAATTGTAATATAGGACAAAAGTGGGTTTGAAAATACCACTATTTTGACACATTTTGCTCCACCCACATTATATATAGCACTTATATTTTTGGAAATAGGAGCTAGGCATTAACACATAAAAATACTACAGTGGTATACCATTTACACTTGCACATGCACAAAAATAGAGTCCACAAAAGCTTTCTTAAAGTAGCGTATTTTCAGCATATGAAGCAATCCTTTTCCATCTGCTCCAAAACAGTATTATGTCACTTCCCCTTAATCATAAGGTATCCCATTAATTTAGAGCAGTGTTGGCTCTGGAAATTAGTCTAGTAGTGTAAATACATTATATTACCAAAGAACACATACTGCAATATGGAACAGTATGGATACTTATTTTGTGAACTGTTTGGAATTATCTCAATTTCTGCATGAATAACTCCTAAATTTGCTATTTAAATCATAATTTAATAAAAAACTTTATGATTTAGATAAAGATGAAATCATATTTTACTGTGTATTGTTATAGAAATTCAAATAATTTCAAATGATTCACAGTTTTCCTTGACATCTATGTATTTTGCCAATCAATGATAAATAATACATAAAATATACATTTATATATAATAAAATTGAGTCAGGATCCAATCTTAGCAGAGTAGTAAGCAGTGGGATTTCTAGCTGGAATTTCTGGAATTTGCTCATTTTATTGCACTTAACTGTTTTCACTAAGATGTGTAAAACAGAATTGCAAAAGTCAACTGCTAAAAAAAAAATAAGGAGACATGTTCAGTAGACATACTCTAATTCTTCAAATTCTTCTTCTTAACAGTATTTTGTCCTGGCATATTGCTGAGTCTAATGAGTTTGCTTTCTGGGTCAATCTGATTGATGTCGAGCATTTGGTTACATAAATGCACTTTTATTCGTATTTAACTAACAGACCAAAAAAAAAAAAAAAAAAAAAAAAAAAAAAAAAAAAAAAAAAAAAAAAAAAAAAAAAAAGGTCAAACTGCCAGACAGTACTAATAAAAGCAAACATTGCCCATTCTTCATAAGGTTTCACAGTAATGTTTAATGTGCTTTTTTTCAGGAATCATGCCATATAAGGTTCATTCAGATAGAAATGTACATATTAAGGAGCAGATCATTAGAGAAAACAGAGAAACACAGAGAGAAAGATATTTTCTTGTAAACAAGCACAAACTTCCTACCTGTGAAGTTGGTAGCAGACAGGTAGAGCCACATGATGGCTGGGATAAAGAGCAGGATGAGGGAGGCAGCCAGGAACTTCCTGCGCCCACGACACATTCCCAGCATCCTCTGCGCTGAAGAGAGGGGGCGTTCAGGAGGCTGACAGACCTCTATTTGGCCAGCACGTGTTAGCCAGGGGGTGCATGGCATTGACTGAATAAAAAAAGCGTAAAAAGAAAGATGATCAGCAAATATTAGATGAAGTGTACTGGAGGTGTATGGGATCAAGTTTCCTGTTCATGGATTAAACTGTCTCCTTGTTTTCGCAACTCATTGTGTTACATGACTGAGTGCCTGCTTATGTGTTTTCTCTCTTTTTTTCCTATTTGATCTCTCCCCTGAGTCTCTCCATAGGTGCATCATGCTGTCAATCAGCATTATTGTGGCCTGACCAATTAGATCGCACAGTACATGGGACCTGACCAATTGGAACACAGACATAGCAAAAGGGCAGAGCTTTGAACTTAAAAGCTGCACAGCTTTAGCCAATGACTTGCTTGTTTGCATGCTGACCTGTTTGTTAATACTTACATTTGCTGTTTTTTTTAATCTGCTTTCATGATGGTGAGATGAAGCATTTAAATAAGCATTTAAGTTTTTTAACTGTGTTTAAAAATGGTTAGTTTGTGGAGGCTTCAGTTGCCAAATAGAGGTCTCTAGTGGTGAACAGTATAGGTCTGTGTAGAATGTAAAACTTTTTCAGATGACAGCACTGCATGTTTTAGCAAGTCTTATAAGAAATAAATAGCTGATATAACCCATGTCAAATAAATGATATATATTATGTTTATCATAGCCTAGACTTAGACATGATATACTGGGTGTGTGCAGAGATATTGTTCTGTATGTTGATAGAATTTATAATGCTATGATTTTTTTTGGACCTGACACCCCCTTCCCCAACCTCTGTTCTCTTGATAACTGATGTGTGTCACTGTCAGACTACACTAAGCCTAGTGCACATTACTCAGTGACTCAACGACTACCACGCAGCTCTGTGACTACTCACTGTGCACTCCCACAGCAACCGTTCATGTAGAGTGAATGGTTCAGCAATGCAGTTTTCTCAGTCTGTATCTGATCACAGAGACTTCAATATTTTTAAAAAATTTTCTCATAGTGTGAAACTCTCTGTGACTAGCTGCAAGTACAGTGATGAGAAACAGCCAGTGAAAGTCCTAGAAGAAATCAGATTCATCTGCTGTCATGCACAGCAGGTCCTTAATCTCAGTTTATCATCTATTTATTTGTGTGGGAGGGTGAGGGCAAAATGTAAGCACAATAATATTGTATCTATAAGAAATTATTTGGCATGTCATACCCAAATGGTTGTTAGGAACAGCAAAAATAAAAACAAACAGTACATGATGCACATCATAAAAATATATACCTCCAGTTCTCTGTACAGAACAGACAGTTCTTGTTGCCTGCATTTCCTCAATTAATCCTTCCGACACAATTTCTCTTATTTCTATTTTTTATTGTTCCTATGCAAAATAGACACAAAGTCACATGACAGACAGCTCTCGCATTTATTTTCATGAGAAAACAGGATTTCGGGATCTGGCACACTCATCTGCAATCAAAGATCATGTAGTGTGCATGCCTCGTCTGCAATCACTCATGTAATGTGCACACCACTGCATCCACCAAACAACCGATGACAAGCATTTAAAGTCATGTAATATGAGCGATTATGAGATTTTGAAAGTCATGTAGTCTTCACTTGGTCTTAGTGTGTTAGTGTTTTTGTCAGTGGTAAGTTTACCTGTTATCAGTATCTTTTTTGTCCATTTACAGGTCTATTTTTAAGTTTTTGTCTTCAGTCATACTTCCAAACTCCTACCACTCTTTTAACCTCTACCATCCCATACCATGTTGCCATGCCTCAACCTTAATATTGTAAATGTTCTCACTCTCACCCTAGACCTTAGCCTCTTCTGAGAGAACATGACACATCATCATGGTTTAACTGCATCAAATGATATCTTCTCTAGGTCTGAAGCCAGTTGTACCAAAATAAAATACACACTCAGCAGCACACATACTGAAAAGAGAATGCACAAGTCCTTGGTTCATATCAAAGAAGAGCTTTCAGGCCTTCACCACTTGCAGCTCTGAGCTGAGAGACATAAGTGCACTAAAACCAAAGAAGTGTATAATTCATTCAAACTATTAAAAATGCCTTTCCCATAGGATAAAACAGCAAAATCCATTTGCCTGACAGACATGTAGGTAAAAAAAATTTGCTTCTGCACACAACAAACCCACTGAACCACAAGTAGACAGGTACTGTATCTTCAAAGCTTGTGTAACCCTGAAAATGGTACCTGAAATAATCCAAGAAAACCCACACTGCCTGGCACTTCAAGCAGGCAACTATTGGTTTCATCCTTTAACCTCCAATTGAAGGGACTCACATTTACACTCACCCCCAGGCAAACTCCTGAGACCTGACAAAATGACAAACAAGTATATGGCTGCTGCTGCTGTGTTCCTAAGGTTCTGGCATTCATTCAGTGGCTCCTCCAGAAACATCAGCCATATCAGCTGTATCATTTTTATCTGGAAGAAGTCTAAGTAATTCAGCTGACCAAGGTGCATTGGGGAGATAGTGGGGGGCTATAAAAGTGAATGACATGGCTATTAATTTTAAAGTAGATGATGAGATGGATGGCAGAATCTAGGCTGACCCAGAAACAGGTGCTCAGGGAATGTAGGGAGATAAATTAAGGAGTGCAGTCAGAGCCCAGAGCATCATGAGTAGCAAATAAAATTACCACATCTCTTAGTCTATATACAAGGACTGGCAAAACTCCATTTAAAGATATTTTGATATGTAAAATAAAATACATTTTGTAAGAGAGAAATAAGGTCAGTAGTGCCTCTGCAGAAACCACACTGGTGTTTTGCACTAAATTACAAAGGGTGAATCAATTACTTGTCACTTTCGTTTCTAAGTTATTTTTATTGTACAATAATTGTTAACCTGCTGTTATGTGCTCTCTTGTGTTTTGGAGAGAAAATAACATCTAATAAAAACAGTCTAGATTTCTATATCATGGTAGATAGTTCACACATTGCTCAATCAGTCAGGTGTTTAGAAGCTACAGGTAAGTAGTGGAATCTTAGTTTGGAAGAAAGTAGCTGAGCTATTTTAAAAATAATGTAGTTTTTCCAGTAACAAGCTACATTTTCACCAAGTATTGTGACTATCAAAAATCACTGGCTATGGTGGTGACATCTGTCCATCTCAGGAGAAAATGGAGTAACACCCTGGATCAGTTGCTGGTGGAGCACTTCCTAGAGTGGCTGATGAGATCCATTTTAGAGTGACAGTCAGTTGCAGATGAATGATAAGGGTGCTTGGGATGAGGCTGCCCTCTCCTTCTGTCTAGCCCTTTTGTTGGAATACATTCTGGGTGTTCTCAGATGCTTGGGCCCCTTTCTCTATAGCCAGCCAGGCATGCATCCCTGTCATCAGCCATGCTTTCCCAGTATTTTATGTCAATGTTGCAAGCTTCATGCCTTTCTTGTGGACATCTTTAAAATATAGGTGTGATTAGCCTACTTGTCTTGCACCCTTGGCAAGCTCACTATAAAGCAAGGCTTTTGGGCTCCAACTAAGGCCCATGCATCTGATATGGCCTTACCACCTGAGCTGCCTCTGGCTGAGAATGGTGAACATCCTGAGGATGCCTGTATGCTGTAGGACTTCTGGGTACTGGTAACTGCCATGGTATCTGGAGGAACCTCCTGAGACAGCAGAGATTATAGCTGTTCAGTCTCTTTTCATGACTAGCATGGGTTGTCAAGGTCTCTCTACTGTAGAGTAGTGTGCTTAGGACACAGGCCTGGTAGCCATGAAGTTTGATGTTCTCTGTCAGCTGCATATTTTGCCAAACTCTCCTGTTATCTCAGCACCCAGGGACACGGTAGCCGTTGCAGTCACTATGGCCACCATAACGACTATATTGGTGTCTCTCATGTTTTATGGAACATAGCATTTCTCTGAGTAGAGGCAGAGGAGCTTGTGGAAGTGCAGAATCAGTGCAGTTTTCCCACCCTTCAAGATTTCAGGTAGAATGCCATTGTACCAGGGGCCTTCCTGGCTTTGGTGAGCTCCTCCATGACTGGCAGATCTGGGAAGACATTCAGGGAAGCCCTGGAAACTTTATTCTGGGTTAAATACATCTCAAGATTGACCCAGCGTTCCATCTGTTGGCCATGGTTGGTGATGACGCATCTTCACCCATTTTGCACGTCAGAGTGGCGGTTTTGCTGGCTTCTGGCCATGGCATTCTTAATGCCCTCATATGTTGTTCTTGCATCTCCTATCTCTGCTGCATTCTGTATGCAGTTGCACAAGTTCAGTCAGTAATTGTTAGTGCATCAACGGACAGTTAGTTGGGCTTTGCTTCTTGCAGCTCTCAGGGGATCTCATGTGCTGATGCTGGGATTGTTATTGTATGCCAGCAGAGCTTTCTGTTTTTGCCTTAGTCACATGCTCCAGTACTTCCCAGTTGGCCTCATACCAGTCAGCATTTCTGCACTCCATCTTACTGAAGGCTGTGACAGTAGAGTCATAAATGGTATCATGGAGGTGGGACCATTTGGCCTCTATGTTCCTGTCATATTGAGAGGGGCCTGCTTGTGCATCTTCTACACAGCAGATGAACTGATCTGTTTTCTCTGGGTTGGATATGCAGAAAGAGTTGATTCATGGCCAGCCCCTCTTGAGGTGATGTACCTTCTTTGGCACATGCCTCACTTTGCTGGCTAACAGGAAGTGGACTGTGTTGCAGTCTGCACAATAATAGCTGAAGGTGAGGCTGCCTTCTATGATGCTGTTATGCCAATTTGAAGGAGTTTAAAACTTGTATATGCCACTCCCTGTGTTGTACTGGTGTCATGCAACGTTGCTGAAGTGAACTATCCAGGGTGTTACGTGTCTGCGCAGGCAGTAGGGAGATTCTGGCCTGCCCAAATGTGAAGATCCCCCTCTAGGCCTTGCTGGTAGGATCTAAAGGAAAGGCAGAGCCAATACAATTGGTACCTGTGCAGCTACAGGAGTTGCTGGAAGGATGCAAAGTATGCCGTCCAAAAGCCAAATGGACCCAGGGACGTCACGTGTACAGTACACCCTGGCACTTTGTGAGTTTGAAATTTTTTCAAGTATTCAAGTGAGTTTTCCTTCTAGTAGATGGGGTGCATGACACGGCTAACAAGCTCCATTTAGCTGAGTTAAGAGTCAGAATTTTCCTTCTCCTAGACTGGCTGCCAACCAGTTTGCCCTTTGACCGGTTATACCGTCAGGGCACTCGGTCATGCCAAGACATAGCAAATTCTGTGAGAACAGGGGTACCATGTGAAGGTGGTGCTATGGGCACAGTAATGTAGGAGAGGCCATATGCTAGCGGCCTCCTGTTTGGTAAACCAGAAAGTGGTCCAGTTGCAATAACTACATCTGGAAGGGAGAGGCCATCCACATGAGATGGATCACTTTCCTAGGTGAGTTGGTTATCCAGCACAGACCACACCACCCCTTCAGCTATATTTTCAACATATATAAGAATTAAAATGGCAACAGATTAAAATGGCAACAGATACATGTTTGTTTGTAACCTATGCAGAAATGTGGAAATGACAATACTTTAATACAAAACTTTATTTACCAATTTAAGGGCACACATGGTTGGTGGGCAGCTTGTTCTGTTTTTGGTTATTGTCGTTGTTTATCTAGCTGGTTAAGTTTAGAGGGTAATGATGGCATTAGGCATTGACTATTTTCTCTTTTTAATTAATTCTTAATTAATTCAATTAAGTAGTGTATTACAAAATAGCTAACTGTTTTATTGTTGTTTTACAGTTAAATAATGTTAATTGCTTGTTAGTGAGAGTGGTTTACAAACAGAAAAGCAAATGGCATACTCTGCACAAATCATATAATTTTTTGTAAGTAGTTTGTAGCTTGACAAGTTACAATTGCAAAGTAGCTACCCCAACACTGCACTTTACATGATGTTTCCATGTTATAGTATGATGTCATAGTATGCCAACTACTCATAAATACACATATATCAGAATTAATGGCCATCCCTGCCTGTAAAAAAGACCAGGATGTCTACATTCATGAAACAACTGAAAAATGTAAGTAAAAAAAGCCAGTAAATTCAATGTTTTTTAAAGTAAATTTATAAGCCTGATCACTTTCTTAAGAGTACTGAATGATTCTCCTCTTTGCTTAATTAGCTCCTAAAACAAGGCCACATGGAAGCAGCACAGACTGTATAAGTAGGTCATGTTGTGCTGTGGTGTCCTAACCAGCATATTAAGCCTGTCACATTTACTCCCATACAACACTTCCACCATCTGAGGTAATTGGAGAAGTCTATTAATCTCTTTCACAGTAGATAGAAGGAAAGACTGTGTGGTTTTCCTGGCTTCAGAGTGCAGTTCTGTCAGGCAGCCAGAAAGAGAATCTCAGAGATGAAGAGCCTCCTCTCAGGATCTTCTCCAACAACTGAGGATGAGAGAGTCCTCTCCCTCTATCTCACCCTGGCTCTTTTTCTCCATGTCTCTCTCTGGCTCCTATTCTGTGAGTTCCCCCCACCCCATCCTCATCTCTCTCTTAATCAAGTGGAGCCAATTATGCTGAGAAGCGCACTTTGATGCTACGCTGGGGAAAAATGGAGCCTGGCTCGTCCAGAGAAAACATATTGATTAGAGATGTAAAGTGGTTCATTTTCCATTATCTTACTTAGACTTCCATTAACATGCTATAGCGTGTTTTAACCAACATCCTGTTGGCATAAAGGAGATTAGGGTACTCATCCACCCAAAACCCACCCAGATATTAAAAAAGTACTTCACAAAAAATACTGGTCTGTGTCAGTACAAAATATCTTCAGGTTCGGAATGCAAATGGGCATCTTTATAAAGTAATTAGCCATTGTGTATTAAGTACAATCCTATGACTGTTATATGGCAAAAACGTTGACTGAAATGGCAAAAGTTATCCCTTCTGACCAGCATGCATTTATATCCTCCGATTCAACAGCCCTAAATTATTTCTACCTCATGTAGGATTGTAATGGAATTCATATACATTTACAGGGCCCTTCAAGCTAAAAATGAGATTTTTGAAAGCATAAGAGCAACATTAGCAATGTGCAGATGCTAAATTGATGAAAAATAACTACATATTATAAATAGGTAAGTGAGTGCTAGCATGAAAAGCAGAATGAGTTCCCTTATTAACACCACAAACTCAATAAGAATTAATGAGAAAAAGAAACCAAAACCGGGTATAACCATAAATATAATCTGCACTGGGGACACTAGGGTCATGTCCTCCCCACTTTGTGAAATCTCAAAAATGTGTCTCCATGACTTTGTGAAAAAGTAGTCCATGCAGAATCATGCTTTTATAATATAGTGACCACAGAAATCAATGTGAACACTTTCCAAGGCACTATAGCCTTATTTGGATGGCATTCATTTTCCAAGGTGGCGTCTGTAATAAAATACTTGCATCATCTGCAATAAAATTCATACATCTAGATTGTTAGGAATTAATGAGTGAGTTGCTAGCTGTTTTCTTTTTCTATGAACCTGTATGTTTGTGTAACACATGGTGATATAATCACATTATTGGATTACAAAATTATTCATTGGAACACACAATCATATTGTAGCATATGCAACTATAAAGTGAGATGGAGTTTTTCCTTTTAATGGGAAACAGAATGGAGTCAAAGTGAGGCTAAAATGATGCTAAAATGCATGTTAACGTGAGTAAGCGTTCATCACCACAGTAAAAGTAAGTTTAATTTTCAACATTGATCTTTTCAGCTCTAATTTAGAATGTATTGTGGAAGTTGCTAGAGTAGTTATATTATAAATATCATAAGCAAGAAAGGGCAAAATAATCCATCTGCCTCTTTCTACTTCCTTCACTAGCATCTACTTCCTTCTTCTACATACAAATTCTTAAATCTTCAAATACAGCTTAAAAAAATTGTCCAAGAGTTGCACTGAAGACTGTAAAAACTGTAACTTTTATTAAACCTGAACCACATAATCCACATAAACAGAACAAATAATGAATTAAAAAGCTTCGCCACCATTAAAATTTTAATCAATTTCAAATCCTTCAGCCATCTGTTGAACAGTCTGCATTTCCCCTGCTTCTGTTTCAGACAACAGAATCAAAGCACAGAGAAGCAAATTTTGGCAGTTACCACTGTTATGGAGAAAGCTGTAAATGAGATATTATGGTTATTACCAAATAAATAAATTAATCAAGACTTTAATCAAGTTCAGAATGTTAAAACCAAATTAATAAAACCATACCAAATTGGGAAAAGCACACTCAGATCCTGAGCCGGTGTGCCGTCTCAGCAAGGCTTGAACAGTGATACGTATGTCAGATTTGTAATCTCTGTAGAACCCTTCTATGAGCGAATATTAGCTGTCAGTCATAAAGAGAAAAGATTCAATCTATCTATAAACAAGGTCTACAAAGCTTTAGCAACACCATCATTGCATACAGTCTGTCAACAAAAGTCTGATCAAATATGCACTGGCACTGAAGCACACGCACACACACACACACACACACACACACACACACACACACACACACACAAATACACACAACACAAGGCCTGTCTAGCCTTATGAGGACAAAATAAATCCATTGAGAGACTGAGAGTATGCTATCCGTATTTTGGCTGCTGCTTTTTTTTTTTTTTTTTTTTTTTTTTTTTTTTTTTTTTTTTTTTTTTTTTTTTTTTTTTTTTGTGATTATAATTTTTTTTGTAGTTTTCCCAACATAAAGCATGTGTATAGACAAATGCTTAGAGACAGTATGCCCCCAATACTATAAGTGAAAAAGGAAGGGATGGGTGGCAGATCATATTCATACAAAAACTTGAGGATGTCATATTCACACAAATTATTCATCTGTTGGAAGTAATTATTTAAATCTTATCATAAAGATCCTGCCTTGATTGTATAGTACTGATACTAGCACTGTTTATATTAGCAGTGGTTTCTTCTGGTTTAAACCACGATTGAATTATGGCTCTTTTTTTTGGCAGCAGTAAACCCAGCTTTTAGGCTGCTGCTTCTACAAATCAGAGATTTTTCTTTTCGTTCTTTTTTCTTGCATTTGTATGTTTGATTTCTGTTTTAATGTTTTGCTGTTTTTGTCCCTTTGTCCACTGGTGGTAGGCCTTCAGTGGGACTATGAGCAACTATGCCACCGAAATTAGATCCTGGCAGCTTTTTGAGAACTTTGTGTTTTTGTTTTTTTCTTTGTTGTTGGTTTTTTTTTGTAATTTTAAAGCAACCTTGGGTTTGAGAAAGGTGCTATATAAATTAAACTTATTATTATTATTATTATTATTATTATTATTATTATTATTACAACAATAATAATTAAAGCTGCAAGCTGCAAGCTTATTTGAAATAAAACAATCAAGATGTGATCGAAGTGTAGACTTTCAGCTTTATTTTAAGAGGTTCCACAAAAATATGGCATTTACCATTTAGGAATTACAGCCATTTCCAGCAAAGTACCTCCATTTTCAGGGGCTCAAAGGTCCATTCCCTCATTACCTTTTATTTGGCAGCTGTTCGACTTGAGCTACCAATATGAAGTCCAAGGAGATCTCAATGCAAGTGAGGGAGGCCATCATTAGGATGACAAAACAACAGAAATCTATAAGAGAGATAGCAAAAACCTTAGGTGTGGCCAAATCAACAGTTGGGTTCATTCTTAAAAAGAAAGAAAGCTCAACAACATCGAAAGGCCTGGAAGACCACGGAAGACAACTAAAGTCGATGATCGCAGAATCCTTTCCTTGGTGAAGAAAAACCCCTTCACAACATCAACAGAAATCAAGAATACTCTGGAGAAGGTAGGTGTATCATTGTCAAAATCTATAATCTATAAATCTATAATCAAGAGACGCCTTCATGAAGGTAAGTACAGAGGGTTTACAACAAGGTGCAAACCACTGGTAACATTCAAGAACAGGAAAGCCAGATTAGACTTTGCCAGAAAACATCTAAAAAAGCCTCCCATGTTCTGGAATAAGATTCTTTGGACTGATGAAGCCAAGATTAACTTGTACCAGAATGATGGGAAGAGAAAAGTTACCAAAGTAAATGGAATATTCTTCAATGGCCAAGTCAGTCGCCTGATCTCAACCCAATAGAGCTGCTTTTCACTTACTGAAGACAAGAGTGAAGGCAGAAAGACCCACAAACAAGCAGCAACTGAAGGTGGCTGCAGTGAAGCCTGGCAAAGCATCTCCAGGGAGGAAACTCAGAATTTGAGTTTTGAGAACATGGGCTCCAGGCTTCAGGCAGTCATTGACCGCAAAGGATTTTCATCCAAGTATTAAAATTCTGGTTATATTTACAATTATGTCACTTTGTCCAAATACCTTTGAGCCCCTGAAAATTGAGGTACTTTGCTGACAATTGCTGTAATTCCTAAATGGTAAATGCCATATTTTTGTGGAACCTCTTAAAATAAAGCTGAAAGTCTACACTTCGATCACATCTTGATTGTTTTATTTCAAATCCTTTGTGGTGGTGTATAAAGGCAAAATCACAAAAACTCCATCACTGTCCAAATACTTCCGGACCTGACTGTGTGTGTGTGCGTGCGTGTGCGTGTGTGTGTGTGTGTGTGTGTGTGTGTGTGTGTGTGTGGACAGAGAGAAAGAAAGAGAAAAAACAGAGCATGTCAAATGTCCAATTCTCTTACTGAGGTTTGCATACTTTTTTTCAGTGATGACCTTGATTGTTTATATTTTTTATTAATAAATATCAAATTAAAATCCAATATTAGATTTTATTCACATATTTAATTATTATTGTGAATTAGTTCAAGGTTAGGTCATACTTAAGGAGTTCATTCAGACTTCAGGAGAAATTCAGACATTTCCAAAAGCAGGATTCAAACAGCTGTTTAAAAGTCTAAAAAGTCAACTTTCAGGGTCTGGATTTGTTGCGTGTTTAAGGTTTAAATGTGTTTATTTTTGACTA
This sequence comes from Pangasius djambal, assembly GCA_022985145.1. Taxonomy (NCBI): domain Eukaryota; kingdom Metazoa; phylum Chordata; class Actinopteri; order Siluriformes; family Pangasiidae; genus Pangasius; species Pangasius djambal. The sequence goes on from CM040992.1 coordinate 15,673,638, forward strand.
AAGGACCAGAAAAGGCTCAATTTGTCTATTGTAAGTAGACTAAATAAAAGTTAGTAAAAAACTTTAACATGTCATTGTTTCCTAATTTTGCATCTTATTAAGTTTGCCTTTTGTTCCCAGCCAAAAACCATTAGCTATGAGGTTAGACTCTAGATCTTAGAAGACTCTACGAGAAAAGAGTCCAAAGTGCCTTATAGCACTTTGGAGCATAGTAATAAAATAATATGAATTAGCTAACCACCTCATGGCATTTCAACACATTCGGGAACAAACATTATATAGTGGTTTCAAGTTAGGAACTCAAAGTGAAACTCTAATTTTCCTACAGTGGCATTCAGTGAAATTCAAGATCCTTCTAAAGTAAATTTCAAGCATTTTCCCAGCACTATCAAGGTGAATTATAGTTTCACTTTGAGTTCCTGCACAGGGATTACAAAGTATTTTTCCTCATAACTGTAGCTGAGTGATAAAAGGAAACCAAGTGTGGTGATGGAACAAACTAATCAATTTGTAGTCATATTACAGTGCAGTGAGCCACAGCAACAGCAGAGCCCATTATGATTTATAGGCTATCAAATGCCACATTAAAACACATTCCACTTATGCAAATCGTTCTCTTGGAAATGACACATAGGTCTACTTGACTCCTTAATAAAAAATTTTTTTTAAAAAACACATTACACATCTACAGCCTACAACCAGTGAATGACCCATCTCAATTTGCATCATCTTAATATTTGTAATGTATACTTACACATGCAGGCTGAAGGATGAGTCCACACTTTTAAACTAAATAATTAGATTATGGCCTAAGAAAATGCAAAGAAAGGTGGAAAGGTAAGGAAAGTAAGTAAGAAGATAAAAGGAATTACATAGATCAATTTGAGAGAAACATCTAAACAGATAAAGACTTTTCTAAAAAGAGAGATTTTGTTATTATCCTGACTTGAAGAATATGTCTATCTGCTCAATTTGATATGAGCTCGAAAAATCCAAAACAGGTGATGAAATGCTTCTTTAACAGACAGGATTTCCACAGAGGCAGTGTGAACAAATACTAAGTTCTAACGGGTTAACCTATGCAAGATCATTCAGCTCCAGCTCTAACGAATTGCAGAAGCCATGTCAGTGAACACATACCCATTCACAATCAAAGAAACTGCTGGAAGAAATTGCTGAAGTTTCCCTGAGTGAAAATGACTCTAATTTGCTGGAAAGGATGAAAAGGTTCCTCTAGCCCTGCTTACAGCAGTAATATATTAGTAGTCATAATAACCCACACATGCTCACCTCAGAGAGTACTAACCTACTTTGTCATAAGGTGAGCAAGTAGTCTCCAAACATACTGAGCTGCTTGCAGTGGTTGGCTTCCCATGCTTTAGAAAAATGTGTGCCTTTGTGCTATCATGACTATACAGTAGAGGAAAATAACCAACAACAATAGAATCCTTCTTCACCTACCAGTGAAAGAGAAAATGGCCAAAACCTGAAATCGCAGTTGTTGCTACCATCCAGGTACGCTGAACTGTGATTTGTTCAAAGGTCACACACATGCAGAAATTAGATTTGTGACACTGAATGCCCCACTGGCAACATGACATCAGACACATCTGACTCATTCGACCAACTAAGGGGGAAAAAAACAGAACCAATTTTTCATACTGCCTTTGTGGTTTTGTTTCAATTTTGTTTCTTTTTTTTTGTATTTATCTAAAATGAAAAACACAATTATTTTTTGCTCAGTAGTGTAGTCACAGTTATTTTCAATCATCTATCTTCAATCATCAACCATCAATCATCTTACATAATAGTTTTACTGCATTTTAAATGAAGAAATGAGAAAACAGCCTTTTTTACATTATACATTATAAGCCTATATTCCCTTAAATGTATAAATCTTTATACCAGAACAAGAACTCTAATCAGATTTTAATGTATTAGTCGGATTTTTTAAATATGCAATAAATACACACAATCACTCTAGACAAATAAATACCTTGATGGATGGATGGATGGATGGATGGATGGATAGGTCTGTGTTTGGGAAAGTGGGGAATTGTTTGGTTTGTTACTCAGTTAAAACGTGAAAGGGAAGCTTGTGATTTAATGCACCAAATGCTAAAAGTCAATATCTAATATCAAATAATTAAATAAAATTTATTAAGCTCACCAACTGCACTGTCAGTACTATTTAATTAAAGACATCAAGAACTGTGATTAAAAATACAACTAATTTAACAGAATCACTTGAAAAATTTGCATGAATTCAAATGTGCAAGGGGGATTCAATTCAATTTGAAAGAAAAGCTACAAATGCTAACACAGAACCACTAACCATGACCTCATTCATCGATTTATTGATTCACTCATTGATCTTCAGTAACCACTTCATTCTGGTTAAGGTCACGGTCGATCCAGAACCTATCCCAGGAACACTGGGTGCAAGGCAATCTTTGATGGTATGCCAGTTCTTTTCAGGGCATTCAATTTAGAGATCCAAACCACCTACAAGCATCTATCATGTTTTTTGGAGGTGTGAGGATACTGGCGTGCCCAGAGGATACCCATATGGTCACAGGATAGAACAAGCTAAATGCCACACATTAACTCAAGTTCAGGATCAAACCCAAGACCCTGGAGCTCTAAGTAGCAATGCTACCCACTGCTCCAACAGGCCCTCACCTTAATAACTTTTGAATACACATTGTGTTGTGTTATTGCTTATCATGAAGGCCTAGACCTTGGTGCATTTATGGCAGTAGGATGTTATGTAAGTCTTGTACAGAAAGTAAGTTCTTTATTATCAGGATGAGAATGTAGTTTTCAGTGTATTCAATTCCTTTACTAAGGAGACTACTGTACAAAGATAGCCTTGAAAGACACGTCTGAAATAGCTTGTGTGATGCAAATTGTAAAAAGATTTCATCATGAATAAACCCACAAAGAAAGTAAGTGTTCTGCTGGGAGTGAGTCATGCAGTGTGTGTACTTTGACTCCTCAGTTCTCTGAGTGACTCATGTGGGGTCACAGTTAGATTAAAATGCATGTACCTACTGTGCCTGCACTGAATTTATTTAGCTACAATTGCTTCACTTATTGCTTATATCTTCTGCTGATGTCACTGATGTCAAGGTCTTTTCCACAGCACTGAATACAAGTAAACATACTGAATAACTGAGATGGAGAAAGGAAAGTGAGTACTGGGAAGGAAAGAACAGTAGTAAGGAAGAAAGAATACAGAATATTGCATATACAGTGGATATAAAGAAAAGTCTACATACCCTTGCTCAAACTGCAGGTTTTTGTGATGTAAAAAATGAAACCAAGATAAATCATGTCAGATCTTTCTCCACCTTTAATATGATATAGCAACCAACAAGATTCAAGTGAAAAACAAGTAGAAAAGTTTTTGGGGGAAAAAAGGAAAAGAAAAAATGTACAGTAACTTGGATCCATTAGTGTGCACACCCTTTTGTATGGGGGCATGTAACTGTTCTCAGAATAAGTCAATCACATTCAAACTCATGTTCAAAAGAATAGGACCTCCCTGGGCTGTGGGGTAGGCTAGATGGATGCCCTTTCTCACAAAAAACAAACAAACAAACAAACAAATAAATAAATAAATAAAATAAAAATCCAAGTACAGCTAAACCATGTGGCAAAATGTGTTTTGGTCTGATGAGACCTAATTGGGCATAATTCTAAAAGATATGTTTTGTGCAAAACCCAGACAGCTTACCACTCAAAGAACGCCATACCCATGATGAAGCATGGTGGTGGTGGCAGCATCATGCTATGGGGCAGCTTCTCTTCAGCTGGGACTGGGGCTCTAGTCAGAAGATAGAGGGAATAATAGATAGCTCCAAATAACAATCTATTTTGGCACAAAACCTGCAGGCCATTTTTAGAAAGCTGAAGATGAAGAACAATTTCACCTTCCAGCACAATAACAACCCAAAGCACAAATCCATCTCAACAAAGGAATGGCTTCAGAAGAAGATAGTCAATGTTTTGGAATGGCCCAGCCAGAGCCCAGATCTAAATCATATCAAAAACCTGTGGAATGACTTGAAGAGGGCTGTGCACTGGCGATCCCCTCACAATTTGATAGATCTGGAGCATTATTGCAAGGAATGGTGGAATAAAATTGCCAAATCAAGATGTGCTAATGTGGTGGACTCTTACCAGACATGACTGAGTGCTGTATTAAAAGCAAAAGGTGCTTTAACAAAGTATTAGTTGAGGGGAGTGCACACTTATGCAACTAGGTTATTGTGTGTTTTTTAATTTTTTTCTTTTTTCCCCAAATAAATTCCCTTCTTGAATTTTGTTGGTTGCTATATCAAATTAAAACTGAAAAGAGATCTGCCATAATTTATCTTGGTTTCATTTTTGTACCTCACAAAACCTGTAATTTTAACAGGGTGTATAGACTTATATTAGACTCTGTATCCTCTGTATGGTATTTGAAAGTGAACAGTGTCAGTGTTAATGACATAGTGCATGTTAAAATAGGATGAACAAAACCACATTAATAGGTTAAAGTTAAAATCTTTGGGTGTTTACCACACTGCAAAGACACAAAGCATTTCTTACTGCCTGCTGCTCACAGGTTCCCACCTCTGTGAGTCACTGTGATATGAGGCTTGGGGAAACCTAAACACACATTTGGAGAGTCAGGGCCCACATAACAGTGTAAAACAGCAGGCAATCATGCAGTGCAACTGAAGAAAAAACCGGGACAGAAGTACTTGAATGCTTGCCCATGTGTCTGAGAGTAAGAATGTGAGAGTCTATTCCTGTGCAGTGGAATCAGCACTGTGTAAATGCAACACTAAGGCAAAAACTCAAATGCAGCACACACAAAATAACAGCAGGAGAAAGAGGGATGAACCTGGAGAGCCATACAAAACAACTTTATCAGCTGCTTCATCTGAATAAATTACAACTAAAACTCAGCAGCTTAGAACATGGGATTTCACATCTAATTTGTGGTTTCCTTTTCCCCAAAAGTCTCTGGCTTAATAATTATTAATTAATTCATCTTCAGCAACAGCTTCATCCTGGTCAGGGTCATGGTGGCTATGGAGCTCATCCCAATACACTAGGCACAAGAGGGAATACACCCTTGATGGGATGTCCATCCATCACAAACCACCATGCACATGCAGTTATTCACACCTAGGAGCAATTTAGAGTAGCCAGTCCAAATTGTTTTGGAAGGTGGGAGGAAACCTGAGAACGTGAGGTAAACCTAGCATGGTTAAAACATGCGAGACAGTAAAAAATCAAACAGGAGACCCTTCAGCTGTGAGGAGACGACAACACAAAATTTCACCTTAATAACAAAAAAGAAGCCTATTATTCAATCAAAGGTCATGGGAAAATGAGCTCCAGGAGCTCATGACAACCAGAGGATGGAAATAAGGTCGTGGAAGTAGAACATTCATTAAATTCCTCAGCTACAAATAGAGTCTTTAGGGATCATGATGCTTCCCTATTTTTATTCTCAGAGAGAGGGGGAAAAGAGCAGAGAGAAGGAAGTTTAGACACATGGATGATGTTCAGCTTGACCATGCACACAGGCACTTGCTCATCTAAAGCGTCTACTTAAACACCATAATTATCCATCCAAAGCTCCTGACCTCATTCTGGTCATTTTGATATTGAACAAGAAAGGAATAGCAAGCTGTCTTGTTGCTTAGTGGGGTCTAGAAATAAGTCTATGACTGTGTTAAAGCATTCACATGGAACAGATTTTACACAAACCATCAGTTTGGATTCCGACTAGTTCAACAATTCCGACTGAAGTCCGACTAGTTCAACAATTATTTCAGAACAAAAATGTGACCTTTACTGTGGCACAAAATTAGACATCATATATAAAACATTCTGAAAACATACTGGACCATCTGCAGAGCAAGCAGAGCAAACACACACACACACACACACACACACACACACACACACACACACACACACACACACATTCATTTGAAGACTTTCATTCATACAAAATGATACATGCCTACATGCAATTAGGCTCACTACTCCATATAATATTCTTCAAATGTATTTAAATGCAGGAATGTGTATATCTATGCGTACATTCAGGCAAATATATATTGCATTTTTGTATATCTGCCTAAACATATTATTTTTTGCCAGAATGTATTTATACAATATATCCTTCAGAAACAACATAAATGTTGACATGGAATAAATTCTGACATAACATTAAATAATAAGTAGTAATGGATCATATCCAAAATCAGTTAAAGCATCTTACATGTATATACAGAACAGCAACACAATGGAAAGAAGGTCATGTGAGAGAAAAAGTGAAAGAACCCTAACTCGGTAGAGGTCATCCATGAAAAGTGCAAACACAAACATATACCTGATCACCAATTTCAAAACATTTTAATTTACTTCACTCAGGAAGCTACTGCTATCCTAAGAGCATGGATGCTGTTGACTGTTCTGTATATATGAAGGATGCTTATAAGATTTTGTAATATACTTCAAAATGTATTGTCAATTAAAGATATCCACTAGCTTATTGTTAAATATTTTTATAAATATTTTAATGACAAGATGTTGGATGTCTGATGGGTTTATTGTGTATATATTGCATTTAAGCAATATATATATATATATATATATATATATATATATATATATATATATATATATATATATATATATATATATA
>CM040992.1:15685278-15724610 GCA_022985145.1 Pangasius djambal
CTTAACTGTACATTCTGTTTATTTACTACTGTTTATACTGTACATTCCCTTTACTGTTTATACACACTGTTTATATTGTACATACTGCACTTGCTGCTTTTTGCACTTCTGATTAGATGCTAAACTGCATTTCGTTACTCTGTATTCATACTGTGTAATGACAATAAAGTTGAATCTAATCTAATCTAATCTAATCTTCAGGGTCACAATTTCTTCTTGGTAATATGCATTTGTATTGCTAGTTGTTGTATTGCCAAGAATGAAAAATGCATTGGCATAAAAAATTATCTGAAAAGCTGGGTCAATCAATAAAACTGGCTGCTTTTTCTCTTCATCATTGGTGGTTTTGGTCCTACAGGTGGCGGACATAAGCAGTGTTCTCCGAAGATAAATGAGACGTGTCTGTATACATACATACACGCAATATCACAGGCCAAACATGTTCCAAAGTGATGTACTGCCTCGTTCACAATTTTCTGCAACTATGCAATTATTTTACAATAACCACCAATAAAATTATCCAGTGGTTACAACTGGATGATTTTACACACTGATGTGGTTTAAACAAAGCAGTTACTGTTATCTCCACGATGTAGATTATTTTCCAATAAGAGTACATGTAAAAGTACTATGTACTTTATTCCTCTTAAACCACAGTGATTATTACAATTATAATTTTTGATTTATTAAAGCACACTAATTAGAGTATTAAAAAGAACATCTCACTTTTTAACTAGTTATTGTTACATTCAATGTTATGAAACATCTGTGAGACAAGTTAGTTCATGTTATCAATTACGTTATAGTAGCTATAAACATTTCTTCTCTCACCAGCCTCTAATTTTTTCTCTCTCTTGAAAGTAATGAGACAAAAATGCAGCTTTTCACGTTAGTCCTGTGTCCTGAAGACTCTCCCATAACAGAAAACTTATTAACTGTTACGAAGCACTGACACTGGAGCCTCCTTCCAAAAATGTACATTTTTCTTTGCTTCATAACATGTTTTTAAATCTGTTTATTATTATGCATAGATTATGCAGAGTGTCCACCATTCAAGTCCCTGTAAATGAACTGTCACATTAATATTATAAGAAGGACATTAATGTATATCTGTCATTTGAATTATGCTGTTATAGAAAATTAATTCACACTTTCAGATTTGAGAATTCAATAGCACAGTGGTATAACATAAAATGAATTCCCCATCTTACTTTTTATTTTTTGAAGGTCACAATTGAAAGGTTAAAAGTTCAAGTAAAAATTCTTGAAACAGAATCGGTTGCCATTGTGAAAGAGCATAAAAGAATCTTCCCACCATCAGCAACAACTCCTTTACTCATAAGCTATAATTAGAAATCAGAAATAGAGAACAGAAACATTGGGAAACAGTGGATCGAGCTGGGGAAACTCTCAGTGGACTTTCTTGGCTGATACAGTCAGAAGGAATAGACCAGACTTGAGAAGACATGAGAAGAGATTCAACTGGGATGTGAAATCCCATTCTTGAGCTAATCATTGTAATAGAATAGTGTTGGGATACTTTACAAGCCAACACTTGGTAAGGTTAGTCCAGGGCTGTACTCATGTGCAATATCAGCTTTCCCTCAAGGAAAGAATGTTTATTACCTGTTTTCTGCTAGACTGCATGGTGGATGGCATTGCTGTAGACTCTCAACCGCTTATTATAGAATGACTCTAAAAATTCACTAGATAGAAGCCTATAGCATAAGTCAAGTCTGATAGCCTCTCAACTTATATCTGTTTGAGGCTATGTCATTATTATTGTCATCCTGCCCCAACAATATCTATGGTTACAAGCCACTACTAATCAGGAGCATTATGTTCTTAAGTTTATTATGTTTTATGATCTGTCTGTCATTTGGGTTTTATGTCAAACGAGTGCCACTCTGCCCCATTTGAGAAGATATCACAGTAATCAGTCACAGGAAGTAAAAGCAGGGGAAAACACATAACCCACAATGGCTATACATATAATACAAATAAAGTGAAAAACTATCAGAAAATTATATAGGGGGAAAAAAGAAAAGTAAAAACTTAAGTGACTAAGAGTCTATCAGCTTGGCACATCTTGGCTTGGCAATATTTTCCCACCCTTCTTGCAAAAACATTCTAGATCCATCAAATTGTGAGGGAATTTCTTATGCACAGCCTGCATCAGGTCACCCCACAGATTTTTAGCTGGATTCGGGTCTCGGCTCTGGCTAGATCATTCAAAAACATTGATCTTTTGGTTAAGCCATTCCTCTGTTGATTTGGTTGCATGCTTTGGGTCATTGTCATGCTGAAAGATGAAATTCCTTTTCATTGTCATCTTACTAGCAGGCACCTGAAGGTTTTGCATTAAAATTGGTATTTGTAGCTATTCATGATTCCCTCCATCTTGATAATAGCCCCCGTTCTGGCTAAAGAAAAGTAGACCTAAAGCACGATGCTACCACCACCATGCTTCACTTTGTTCTTTTAGTGATGTGCTTTTTTTTTGCGCCAAACATAGCTTTTGGAATTCTGGAATTATTATTATACTTTTTGGAATTGGTCTCATCAGACCATAACACATTTTGCCACATGGTTTGGGGTGATTTAGTTGGGCTTGGATGTTTTTTGTGAGAAATTTAGGAAGGATGTCCTGTTTTTGGTAATGTCACTGTGGTGCTCCATTTTCTCCAGTTGTTGATGATGGCCTTCACGATGTTCCATGGTACATCTAATGTTTTGGAAAAAGTTTTTGTACCCCTTTCTTGATCGATTCCTTTCAACAGTGAGACCCTGTACAGGCATTGTCTTTGCTCTTTGCAGACCATAGCTTCAGCAGTCAAATGAAAGTAAGAAGATGTCAAGAAAACCCTACAGAAACAGCTGATTTTTATTTGGGGTTAATCCTGTCATCAATGAAAATGAGCCACATCCCCGTTTATAAAAGGGTGTGCACACTTATGCAACAAGGTTATATGCAACAAGAATTACAGAATAATAACTCTCAGTGTTTGCCCTGAGCATGTTTTTCCACACACATCGTTTATCCATGGCTGTGTTTTCATGCTACTCTGAGTACCTGGAGTATCTGCATGATTTGTTTTGCCTGTCACATCCTATAATGTATAAATAATTGCTCTGTGTGAAACAACAGGAGAGAACAGAGAGCACATCTGTGTGAGTTCCTCCCCAGAGGCCGGACTGACAGCTCGCTCCAGGATGAAGATCTGAATGGAATTCTCTCCTTCTTTACTCTATCTATTTGAAAATGAGGTTTATATAGAAAAAAAGATGCCATGTGCTAAGAAGAAATCATTGCAAGCAAATGAGACAACATCTTATACTTTGCCAACTACAGTGAATTGACTTTCAATAGGAAGGCAGACAGTATCGCTAAAGAGAACATGTGGTGAATATCAGCATGTGGTGAATATCTTAATAATGCCAAAAACTGTCTCCACGCAGGAGATTAAGGGAGCTCAACCACCAAACATATGCCAACTTCCTTTGGCTAATTCATATGCTCCACTGCACCTTGAGAAATTCAGAGCCACAAACCACAGTTAAACTGCAGCAACTTGGACCAGTCTTCAAGGGCACAAGAGACACACTAGATCAATAGTCGATATACTAGTCAATATACTATACTAGTCAATATACTCTGAGAAATAAAGGCACCAAACTGTGCTTTTCCTTGTCACTGGTGTAGTACCATCAATGTTACACCTTTTGTATTCTAGGAAGGAGCTTGAAAGATGTATGAAGCTTACTATGCTTAGTAAAACCACATCCATGAACATTTTCATTCCATATGGAGAGTCATTGTTGTTTGCCAATTACAGAGAAATTATCCTTGTGATTTGTTTTTTGGGGAACAGTAATAAATTAATTGATGCAATTAATGATTCTGTCCTTTTGCATTCAGAAGTATTTCTGTTTCCTCATTGTTTGCACATCATACATTCTTATCAGGGACTGAGCCTTTTTAATGGTTTAAATATAGAAACTCATTTCCTGTGTTTACAGAAGTGCAAACCCCTTCTCGCTAATGGCATTTAGTTATCATTATGAGTATTCTTGATTATGCTCGTTAACTATCTGTGGTGAAATATCACTTGAAAGCTGTTGTATTTTGCCACAGTGAAGTACAGCTGTTGGGAAAAATGTAAATGCCCCACTTAATGAGAGTTGCGAGCCCTGATTAATATTGATTTAATATTAATTAACTAATATTAATTAAAAGTTCATATTAATTAAATATTAAATCACTGCCACTGCCTCAGTCTTTAGTTGTAGTTATTGTCATGTGATCATTACTGTAACTGTTGACAATTAAATAAACATGAATCTTTTATCCAATAAATAAGGCTAAGCTGTATGGGTGTAAAAACAAATCCAATTCAAAGTCTGGATCTGGTTTGAATCAAAAAGGAAAATGGTTAAAAACCGATACTGGTTTTTAGAGAGAGAGAGAGAGAGAGAGAGAGAGAGAGAGAGAGAGAGAAACCTTAAACTTTGGAATTACTGGGGATTCGACAAAGACTCAACAGGAAGTCTCTACAAAAGTTCTGTTATGTGCAAGACTTGTACAACTGCCATAAAATACACAGACAGCACCAAAAACCTTGCTACACGTCACACGCCTATGTGATGGATGAAAAAAATAAATAAAATAAATTTGTAAAAATTAAAGACAGTAAAGAAATGTTTCAAAATTGTTGTTCCTTTACAGAGTCATTTACAGAGTCATTTACATCATGTTATTTGATCAGACTTGAATTGAATCATACCAGTGCTGAACTGAAACAGATCAGGAGTGAATTAAAATGTATGGAAGTGATATTTGTTCAACTGTATCATTTTTGTACTGTATTGTACAACATGTACTGAGATGCTGTTATATGTCAATATAGAAGTAAATCTAAATATGAAATATAAACTTTGAACTGAATTGCAGTTTGAATTGTTTTACGTTTCTATTTATTATAGTAATGCTACTTTTTGGGAATCTGTCAGCAGAATTACACACTGACTACTAAATATTCATACAATATCTACTGTAATATGCCAGAAGAATTAATGACAGATGCATATTTATGTAAATATGCATCGCTACATCAACATACCAGAAGGACTAATTATGTTAAATTACTTTAGCAAGTGCAGTAAGTTTACTGTAATGGGCTAATTACAGTAATGGACTGGCAGTATGTTACTGTTAAAAAGAAATAGCCAGTGGTTTTGGCTGACCCTACTCTTCCACTGACAGTCAATGCCACACATGTTTATGCTGACTATTATACAGTATCATTTTCCCCTAAACACATACTTTATAATGTTACAGAAAAAAACTATTTAGTTTTCAGATCCATGCTGGTTCATATGGTTGAAAAATTCATTACAGTAGCTGGTTTTGTGAGAGCAGATGGTCTTTCTGGGCTCTCCTGAGTTCCCTGTGACAGAATGAAGAATCAGGTTATTGTTTATGGCTGTGAAGATGGAGCACCTCTGTTTAGCATAACAAATTAAACTCAAGCTGATAGGCACTGGTTCATAATTACACAGGGGGCCAACACATTGGACACTCCAGCATTCACCAGCACAATGGAACATGTTGTTCAATTCAGCCCTCAACAGGAAAAACATGAGTGGGAGGCTACAGCTGTTATAAAAATGGAGTCAGGTGTGTAGACATGTAGCCTTTTATCATGCTACATGTTATATAAGCTGCACATGCAAACGAACAGCAAGAGATAATGACCGGTGCCTTAAAATGCAGTGAGCAGTCGGAGTTCATGTTATGAGGCTTGCTAAAGGTTATTGTAGCTTTTTCAATGGCGACAAAAAGAAGGATGAAAGGGGTCTTACATTAAAAGGGTAAAGGTGAGAGTGAAGAAGTGTGGGACTTGTGTAAGTGCAAGTGTAAGTGGGAATCATTTGGGAGGTCAGCTTTATCATCACTTGCAGGCTACAGTAGGCTACCAAATTGATTTAATTAATCACTTGATTTAACATGTCATTTGCTATTAAATGGGTGATCAATTATAAAGATTATTCTGTAAATGAACATTCAAGCATTTCCAAGAGTACTTTGTATGAAGAGAGAAATGATGTGAACAGCAAAACCTAATAAGCCATAGAAATACTATTATGCTTCCAATAATAGACAACGCAGTAACCAGGTCCCAGTGAAGCAGTCGAAAGAACATGCTATTGGCTTGTATATTGAATTGTAGTTGTATATTTTGACAGTTCATCTGATTTGTCCAGGAAGGAAAGACAAGTGGAGGACAACCTCCTAGAAAGTGGCCAAGTTGATATATTAGGTAAATTTGCTCAGCCCACAGTATTGTTGTGTTTAATAGTTATATGTTTTAAATAAAAAGCATTGCTAACTTACACTACAGGGTGTCTCAAAGGTTATGCCTTCGTCAGTGGATGTTCGTGGACTTTTTGAATTTGTTAATAAGTTTGGCAACAGCGTCATGTGTGATGTGCTTGCCATGTTTCCTGTTAAAGTCCATCGCAACCTATATATAATATAAATTTAAATATGAAAAATGTTGGAAGACATTTTGCTAAAAGAGTTCATTTCCCCTAAGTATGGAGACAGTTGGGACACCCTGTACACTAAACACAATGATATGGTGGCTTAACAAATTTACCACATTTATCAACCTGGCTACTGCCATTTCTAGCAGGTTGTTATCCACTTGTCCTTTCCCTTCTCAGGTTGTGATCTTCGCAAAACCTGTGGAGGCTAATGGTCGAGCATTTCTCTACAATGATTTGGTCCAGATTTGCAGACATATATGTATGTCATCAAACATTTTTAACAATGATCATATAAGGTCGTCTATATATATGGCTCCGATGATGCCATTTTTCCAGCATCTTTTGCTATGTTCCCTGTTCAGAAATCTCCCTTTGCTAGTGACCTTCATGTGTGGATGAAATGACTTTAAAAAGGGTATTTCCCATTATGTTAAGAATGGAAAAGGGGAACTAGAAAATGAGAAAAAGCAATTCAGGATTTGAATGCTTGGGTTTTTGTTTTTTTTTTTTGAAAATAAAATGAAAATTTCATTTTCCATTTTTTTAATTAAAAATGGATAGGGATTAAATGAATGTTACACAGATTGTTTTGTCAAGATAGAGCTATGAGTCAATTTCACATGTTTCAGTAAGGGGAGGCATGGTGGTACAGTGGGTACCATAATATTTTATTTCCTGTACTGAATAATTTAGGAGGTGGCTCCACAACAAATGTTATCAGACAACAGAAAAAGGCACAGAAGCCCTGACACTTTTACTCTCAATAATAAATCCAGATCCTCTATGTGTGCCAATTGAAAATGCCCCCAACTCTACACATTCCCAAACCATTTCCCTGGTAAACTGCATGAGGTGCCTTTGCATACTGTAATCTAATATGCCATTTTATGTAAGCAATAGCACTTTGCCGGATCAATATTAACTTAAGTTATTATTATTATTATTATTATTATTATTATTATTATTAACTTGAATTAATTCCCTTAAAGTATTTAGCCACAATAATCAGATTTTGTAAAGTTTAGGGTGATAATTAAAAAGATCAAGTACAATCTCCTTTCAGTCCACTTGTTTATTGACACTGTTTTTTTGTTGTTTTTTTTTGTAGATAACTGCTGATAAACAGGTATTTAGTTAGAATTGTTTTTAGGTTGCTAAGGGTTCAGTAAAACACAAAGAGATTTGAATATCCTGAGAATGAGAGGAGGCACTCAGCACTAATGCAAAATGTCAGCAGTGCTGCAAATTGAATCCGAACTTTGCCAAGAGGTAAGACTATACACGAAATGGTCTGCAGTAACCCAAACAATTTCAGGCTTTTTTCTTGAATTCTCCCATGGCATTCAGGTGATATGAGTTTTTAAAATCATTAGGCTTTATTGTTTTTGTTGTTGTCGTTTTGTTGGTTTTTACAGACACTGAGGCCATTGAAAAGGCAATATAATATAATAAAGTAATTGTTAACATATTGCAAAGATTATTCCATAGAGAATGTCAAACATTTGCAAAATTCAACCTCAGATTCAATCTATTAAGCAAAAAAGTACCCATAAGGCACAAATAATTGGACTGTTTTGTGTATTGTAAGCAGCCTGTCAGTCTTTGTTTCAAGTTCCCTGTAGTGCTGAGTCAGAAATGTATGTAAGAGTATGAGGTCTGAATGAAAGGCACTGCTTGCTTACTTTTTGCTAAATCTTTGTTAAAGTCCCTGTCAGTTTATTTTCATAATTTGCTTTTTACTATAATAACTTACAATAGCATCTGTGGTGCATTTACTATCAACCACAAACAAAAGAATAAAGTTGGTTTGTCTCTCTTTTTCTTGCCATTTTCTTCTGGCTGGTGATACAATCCTGAATGTATTATACACACTTTTGCACTCATTTTTTGCATTCTTTAGATTAGAAAAAAAACATTCCCCACACCATTACACCACCTCCACCAGCCTGGATTGTTGACATAAGGCAGATTGGGTCCATGGATTCATGCTTATGGCACCAAATTTTGACCCTACCATCTGTGTGCCTCAGCAGAAATCGAGAATCATCACACCAGGCTACGTTTTTCCAGTCTTCAACTGTCCGGGTTTGGTGAGTCTGTGCCCACTGCAGCCTCAGCTTTCTGTTCTTGGCTGACAGATATGGAATCCATTGTTTGAGACCATCCGCCTCAACAAAGTGTTGTGCATTCTGAAATGCTTTTCTACTCACTGCAGTTGTACAGAGTAGTTGTTTGAGTTACAGTAGCCTTTCTGTCAGCTCCACCCAGTCTGGCCATTCTCTCCACAGTGCCACTCACAGGATGTTTTTACTTTATTGCACCATTCTGAGTAAACTCTAGAGACTGTTGTGTGTGAAACTCCCAGGAGATCAGCAGTTAAAGAGATACTCAAACCAGCCCATCTGATACCAGCAATCATGCCACAGTCAAAATCACTGAGACAACATTTTTTCCCCATTCTAATGATCGATATGAATATTATCTGAAGCTGCTGGCCTGTATCTGCATGATTTTATGCATTGCACTGCTGCCATGATTGGCTGATTAGATAATTGCATGAATAATTAGGTGTACAGGTGTTCCAAATAAGTGCTCAGTAAGTGTATGTATAGCTCTTTCCCATGGACACACTAATACAGAATATATAATTAAATAATTAAGAGAAAATAATCAATGGATGGCTAATTGTAATGTAGCTGATACAGATATCTTGGATTCAGGTTAGAGGCATTCCACTCCACTGTTCACTGATTCACTGATTAACTGCACTCTGAATTAAGCCCATGCACGCATCACGTGGACATTTTCTCTCCTTAAGAAGAAACTTATTGTCCTTAAGTTTAAAGAGATGTTGCAGCTATCACAGAATAATCTGACTCAGCCTGGAGTACGGTAATCTGCCTTTTATGATATTTTATCTCTATTTTATTCCACTATTTATCTCTGGAATCAGTCTCGACTCCATGAACCGTTGCTAATGGGAAGGTTTTATGTATGCTCAGCCAATTACCATGCTAATGATAATGTTAAACAGGCTGCACATGCAGACTAATAACAATAGACAATGACTTTTAGAATAAGGTGCTTTTAGAATACATTGAGGACTCATACATACAGTAGGTTATGAGAAATGAAGCTCTTGCTATGACTTGCTTTGACTGTGGAGGCAAGTAAGAGTCTGAGAAGGGTCCAGTGTGAAGAAGTGTTGAACTTTAAAGTGCAAGTAGGAAACACACTACAATATGCTGCAGAATGACTTAATTATAAACTTGACTTAACATGTTATTCACTAGTAAATGGCTGATTAATTGTGTGTGCATGGTGCCCTGTGATGAACTGGTGTCTCATTCAGGGTGTGTCCTGCTCACAATGTTCCCAGCAAAGGCTTCAGATCCACTGATACCCTGACAAGGATAAAGCAGTTACTGAAGATGAATAAATGAATTAAGTGTTCTTAGTTTCAAAGAAAAAAAAAAAGGTTTCTACTTGGAACCTCTTCTCATAAGGAGACATTCTGCTTTAGATTTGTACAGAGATCCTTCTATACATTTTTTTTTTTCATTCTTATTATTATGTGTCTTGCTGTCATATTTGTGTATGTGGAAGCTTCATCTACAAGCAAACTTGGCAATAAAGCTGCTTCTTCTTCTTCTTCTTCTTTAGGTTTCCCCCAGAGGGACAACCAATGGACCCCTAAGGGTTCTAAACTTTCTAAGAGTGTATGCTCTGTTAATGAATGTTAACTGTGATATTCTATATTTATATCTATACTAAAGCATCTTAGTCTAAAGAATCAGAGATATCTCCTCATCATAGTCAGACTGAGGAGAACCCAATGTTATCAAAACAAACATTTGCATATGCATTCAAAAAGAACTGACTCCTGAAACATAGCTGCTCCTAGCTGCTGTATGCTGAATTAGCTTTCTTCCTGTACTGACACGCTGCTAGGGCATAAAGAAAATGTAGTTTCCAATCTCATTACGCTAGCGGAAACTGATCCTGACTCACTGTAATAAGCCCTGATACATTGTATGAGCCTGCATAGCACCGTCCTGCTCAAGAGAAATGAAAAGCTGACTTTGTGGAAGTCGTATCTGCACAGTGGCGTAGTAAAAAAATAGTGGAGCCTTGTGTTGGATGTTCCTGTGTGTGATATCAAGACAGAACACATTAAACTGTGGGCACTCATGTGGGGAATTCATGTTGGTATTGATGGCACTATTGGGGCAGAGTTTTAGAATACTGAGCATACTGTATACAGTATACTTTAAATTAAAATACACTCAATCAGTACTGTTGTTTCAGAAAGAAACTTAAGTGATCATAAAATTCATATGTATGTAGTTGGTAGGTTTACGTATTATTTACTTATTATGGTCAGGCATCTGCAAATGCAATGTGGATTAGAACCATTATGCAAAACACATCTATTTATAGATGTGAAGCAAGAAGTAAGTGAGTGGTTAGGAATAACATGAAATTATCAAGATATGTAGTATTGAGGGTGACACATTTTGAAGAAAAGTAGTAAGCAAAGTAAAGAGAAAAATGTCCAGCTTAAGTAAAAGTAAAATTACTACCGTATTATGGTATTACTGCATTATAATGTTGCCATAAAACTGTGGTAGAGTAACAGTGGTCTTAATTGTCAATATTGTCAAGTTAAACTGGGGTTTAGGAAGTGGGAAGTCCTATTTTTATGAGTGCTAATGATGTGTGAACAGTACTATGATGTGTTATTATATGGAAATCTCAACACTGATAGCATGGAAATGTGATTTTTTGACAAAAACAAAAGCTTAATTTAAGCAACTACAGTTACCATGTGGTCAGAGGGAAGGCTTTCAGTATTTCTTGTTTGTCAATTCTAGCATCAAATTTATATTAACACACCTAATTACCACACTAACCAGCTAAATAAACATAACGATGAAATATGATAATGATGTATATTCACAACACAGGACCTTGGACTTCTAAGGTCTATCTGACAGTTCTAATTTAACTTTAAATATAACGCAATTTTAAGATAGTGAGCCATAAAGCTTGTCTCTAACTATGGTCAAAGTAACTTTATATTTTTAGATGTTTAAGCAATATTTTAGTGTAAAATTTTCCACAAATATTCAGTGCCATGTAAATAATATATGTAAGTACATTTAAAAAATTCTGAAATAAAAATCCCTTTCTCTATAAAGTAGTGTAAGACTATTATTACCACATTATATGACATTATGATTTATATTTCCATCAAATAATACTAGTATTTGTGGTCAACTCTGCTTGCTGTCATAATCCTTTTCATAATCCTATTTAACCTCTGCTTATTGTGCATTACAGACATCATTCAAATTTTTTGGAAAGTATTCACTTTAATTCACTTAGCAAACAGTCACAGCGTGTGAGTCTGAATCTTAGAGGTCTCATCGCACCAAGTGGTTAGACAAGAGATAGAACATATTTGCCTAGTATAAGATCTACATAAACCTTCCAAATGTTTGGAAATAAAATCCCTTAAAATCATGTACTTAAAGGATCTGTAAACAGTGGATACCATCATAAATTCATCCAGAGTGTGTTTTTCGTTGTTTCGGAGTATATATAGCAGTATTTAGTTCCAGTGCCTTTGCGGAATCCAGTTTTATCAGCAAAGTCAGTAACTTTTTTTTCCTTTCAGTAAAAATCAATCCCTAGAGGTGATATCTATCTTTGTTTAGGCAGGGATAGCAGTACAGGTATGGCAGCTTATAAATTTCCCCTCCACAGTAGAGCTGCTATTACTCAAGAACTGCCAAAACCTCTAAACATTCTGACCAAGAATGGCAGATGGTAAATGCCTGACCTAAAAAGAAACACACCCATTGATCCCGGAGACAGTCATCAAGCCCAGGGCATCTTGTGGAGCAGTGGAGGTCGCTGGCATTAACTGAACTAATCAAATCCACTGCCAAAAGTGTAAGAACAATCTTTGTAAGGTCTTTAATTTAACATCTCATGGACAGAATCAGTCAGAACATGACTTTCCCATTTTAAGAAAACTGGAATATACCTGAAATATAAAGTACTGTGGAAAAAGTCACAGGCACCCTATATTTTAGATTTAGAAACTTTTTTTTTTAATTTCCAGAAAAACAAGTGTATGTCAGGAAAGGAAGAAACACATTAGACTATAAACCACGATTCAGACAAAAATGAATGCTTGCTGTCAGGGATTATACGAAAAACAGAAGAAAGTGTGACAGTCAAAGACTCCAGAAGAACTGTGGCACATTCAGCAAGATGCCTAGAAAAACGAACCAGGGCTCTTATAAAACAGTATGAAGTGTTCCTCAGACTAGCGAAGCATTTTTACAGGCAAAGGGTTGTCATGCCAAATATTGACTTTTGGATTTTATTAATGTTTACTGGTCTTTATTGTAAATTCTCTTAATGCAGAAAATATTTATTTTCATTATTTTTAACAGCACTATAGCACTATAAACTAGTATAAACACCGAACAGTATACTTCACCACCCTGAACCTGAATTTAACTTCAGTAGATCTTTAACTGTGTCACTTCCATGGAGAAGTAAGATGTAATAAATGAAGACTAGAGCGCTAATAAGGATTAGAGGTTAAAAGGTTAGAGGTTTAAAAGTTCAGTCTTGTCTGAAATAATCTAAAATCACAAATGGAAATCTGAGCCCCAAGGTTAAGGCTTATGTAACCTAGTGGTATTTGAGGCAGAGAAGCCTGACATGAACAATTTAGAGGGTAAAGCATTACATAACAGATGCTTGAAAGTCTTAAAATGCTGCAGTATGGCCTTTCCCAGTAAAGAAAGAAAAAAGGACATAGCAAACAAAGTACTCTAAGTCACTAACGTCCTTCATTTGCTTTCTAACATAACAGAAGGTGCATTCAGCATGGCAACCATTAGTGGTGTACATAATCAGGAATGGCTACAAATGGATATATGAAAAGTGGAAATGGAGTTCTATTAACAGTACACAAATAAACACCAAAAAGCCTAGTTGTTATTCATGTATGCATTATGGTTCAGTAGTTTGTCTATTTGTCTGCTCTTAGTTATAATGAGATTCACATATTCAAATCAAAGCAGTATATTGTGCCTTTAGACATTAGTTGTTCCATTAGGTGTTTAATGAAGACTCCATTAGGAGCGGCTTCATTTTTCGCACTGATCACAGTTACTGTTTGTTCAGGGAATTCAGCCAATCTTACTTGGTGAAGCAGAATCCCTTAAAAAGAGGCATTAGGCAGCTGCAGAGTGCATCCTCTGTGCATTGCAGTCAGCTGCTAAAATAGGATGTGACAGATCTGGGTTCTGAGTACAAGCTCAACACTGTTACTTTAGGACTGTTTTTTTCTAATGCTAAATGTGGGCTCCTGTAATAAGATGCATTCTTAACTTGTGAACCAGGGCCCGTATTCATCACGATTCTAAGAGAAGGAAGTTAGTCATAAATGCTCAAAACTTCTGAGACCAGTGTCATTTTGATTGGTCCTAACCTTACACATATGACTAAAAGTAATTTAACAAGATTTCTTATACATGAGTGAACATAATTCCCTGAAAAGGAGAGGTCAAGAGGTGTCCTTTTAGCAAGGAGTTGAGAAAATGATTCAAGAGAGATGCAGAGCAGGCAACTTTCAACAGTGAATGTTTTTGAAATATTTTGAAATATTTTTGTACTGCCTAAATGATAATATACAGATTTAGTGACCATTTAGAAAGAAATTATATTATTTTTGTTACTGGTCTTATTGCAGGATGTGATACAGTGTTTGTAGTCAGAAGAGCTTACTGTCATTTATTGTTTCTCTTAGGGATGGGAACAGATTTGGGATCAATCAATAGAAATCAATAACTGTATGTGAACTGAAAGATTTTGCACATAACTATAATGAACAGGAGAACCCCCCCCCCCCCCCCCCCCCACACACACACACACACACACACATACACACACTCACATACTCACGCTCACAAATAGGTCCATTACCCTGAATGACAATTTTGCCTTTATTACTCCATTAAGTATTTTTCCTGTAAACAACCTCATGAGTCAGTAGAGAATTAAACAGTAAATTATGTAATATTAATAATATCAAAACAATTTAAAAAAAACTTACAGATATATGATATACAGATACAGATACAGTATATGCTGTATATCCATTCCTACACTATAATGTAACTCCTAGGTCCTGCTCTGAGCTGGGAGTACGTTTAGTCATAAGGTCGGCATAATTCTTATGAGTAATTCTGAGAAGCATGATGAATACAGGCCAGGACGGAAACACTTCTAAAGCATTAGAAAGGGGCCGAGTACATCACACACTGTAATACATACAACATTGTCAAGCTGCTGCTGTTGGGCCCTTGAGCAAGGCCCTTAACCACATCTGCACCAGGGGTGCCGTATCATGGCTGACCCTGCGCTCTGACCCCAGCTTCCTAGCAAGCTGGGTTATGTGAAAAACTGCATTTCATTGGTTCTGTACTCTTACTCTGCACAATGACAAAAAAAGTTTAATCTAATTTTATCTAATCTAATCTAATCTAGACATCTTTTGTTCATCATGGGCTATGCTGACTCTTTTAAGATTTTCTGTACTTAATGTTTATTCTTTACCAAGAATCTTAGCACAGTCTGTCAGTAACTGAACAGTAGCCAATGATCATATTTTTTTCTTATTTTAAACAAAATAAATGACTTTAATGAAGGTAAAGTTAAGAATTTCAGCTTTAATTTAAAGGTAATTACTCCTGGGCAATTACTACTCTTTTCGTACATACCTATTTCCTACCATTTTATAAACCAAAATAATTGCTACAAAATCTACGGAAACAATTACTTCATGAGGTCTACGATCCACTGACATTAGGAAATGCTGGTTGTTTTTAAAATTTAAGATTAAGTCAGCTCAGTGTGGTTCAGATTAGGTAACTGACTTGGCCAGTCAAGAAAATGTATTCCACTCTTTGGTGCTGAAAACCTATATAATTGTTTTAGCGGTTTGAACATTTACAATAGTTCTGTTCACTTCAGAATACATCCAGTTGCTGCTATCAGCAGTTACATCATCAGCTAACACAAGTGAGTTGATTCCCTTGGCAGCCACACATGCCCGAGTAAGGATAAGGACTCGTCCAACACCACTGACGCACACTGTGCCATTGTCAAAGGAGCAGAATATTCCTGTCAGGATATTGTGTATAAGACATGTCCAACACACACCAGAAGCAGCATCCATTACCATTCAAACTCTTCAATAAGCCTCAGTTCAGACCTGCTCCTTTAATGTTGCACTCTGGGCTTCAGTTATGCTGGTTAGAAATAGTGTTTCAATATAAAAGACAATCACTTCAGCAGAAATGTTAATGAACGATGGACTAGACTGTATGACATGAGTGTGGGTTAAGAGCAGAGATATTCATTTAGCACTTGGTTTCAAAGTTCAGAAACTAGCTAGTACAAGACTTAAATCAAATCTCTGGCCCTGTTCCATTACATTACAATGGCTTTAATTGTATGCAAATTTCTGTCTATTTATTTATCTATCATGATGAACCACAAGATGATCTAACAATACAGTAATGTATAACATGTTTAAATTCAAAGCCAATAACAGGACTTGTTTTAATTATAGGACTTTTTTCTTTTTCTGGAGTACAGTTTCAACTGAAATATCTAAGATACCTGAAAATCTCTGGCTTTCTGCCATAAAGTATGAGGTATAATTAATTTAGTTGTAAAATATGGATACACAGTGATAGTAATATATTTTCTCTAGCTTTCCTCATCTCAAAGTCAATCAGTGTGGAAAATTACCTCCATTTATTTTATGATTATGTCCTTGGACCTAAAAGATTTCCAATCACTGTGAAATTGAGATATTTTTAAAGTCCATCATATTAGCTGTTTCAGAAGGGCACTTAACGCACATTCTCGGTTTCATCACACACATATTTAAACACCTTAGAGATCATCTACACACTAATGTGTCTCAATTTAAGACTTAGAAAAAGAGGCAAAGGCATATGAACTTTATAATTTCATTTAAAGGGACTTTTTTCTGCACGAACACACCGATGGGGTACTACACTATATGGTCAAAAGTATGTGGACATCTAACCATCACACCCAGATATGGGCCTTCCCCAAACTCTTCACACAAACCTGAAAGCACACAATTGTCTAAAAGTTCTTTGTATGCTGTAGCTTTAAGATTTCCCTTTACTGGAATTAAGGATCCTAGCCCAAACCTGTTCCAGCATGACAATGCCCCATGCGAGCTCCATAAAGACACGGTTTGACAAGATTGGTGTGGAAAAACTTGGAATGACCTGCAGAAAGCCTTGACCTTAACCCCACTGAACACTTTTGGGGTGAATTGGTATGCTGACTGTGCACCATGGCTACTTACCTGCCATCAGTGCCCGACCTCACCAATGCTCTTGTGGCTGAATGTGCAGAAATTCCCATAGCCACATTGTGGAAAGCCTTCCTGCACTGAAAAAAAAAACAAAGAGTGGTTCAGTAAATAAGACAAAAACAAATCTGTCATTTTTACACAAAGAATTACTTAACTGCTTTACTTTCTGTACTAAATTAATTCATGTAAATAAACCCCAAAGTGTATACTTTGCTTACTTTACTGGGTTAAATTTAATATTATTTTGCAATTTCTCACAAAACTAGAAAAAAGAAAGGTTTACTTGAACTGATTGAATAGTAAAGTGGGGGAGTGGTTCTTGAACTTCATTTGCATATGTGTTCACTGAATTAATTTTGAGTATTATGGATGGGTTGTTTTCACTATTTCTTGTTTCGTGTCAGCTTTAAGGCCTAAGGTTATTGTACTATGAAACGTTTTGAAAGTGTTTCGGTAATGTTTTCTTGGTTCACCCTATTTGTGTTTCTCAGTCAGGTGTATGTGTATTTATTTAGTTCATTTAACCCAAATTTGAATACAATGTACTTATAAAACAAAGACAATTTCTAGTTAAATTTACTTACATTTTTTAGGAGAGTAATCGTAGTTGCCACATAAACATTACTTACCTAAATATGCTTAGTTAAATTTTAAAGATCTTTTTTTTTGTGTGTGGAAATTATTACCACACTTTTCTTGAGTTAAAATTCACTCCAATAGTTTTTTCAGTTCAGAAGAGTTGAGGCTGTTATAGCAGCAAAGAGGGGACCAACAAGCACATATGGGTGTGATGGTCAGGTCTACACATACATTTAGATACATAGTGTATTTTCGCAAACAATTAGCCTACGTAGTCCATTATAGTGCTGTTGAATATTGATCGTTAATAATCTCTATTTTTCATTGGATATATTTTAATTAGTTTCCGATTTAAATTATTTATTGTATATATGAAGCTTTTATGAAGCTTTTTCAAGATAATGTCTCTGAGGTTTGGTACCATGCAAGGTTTTATCCTATGCTACACCTAATAATATAAAGTCCCCCCTTAGACAGTGTAGACAAATGGTGGAGGTCTGGGCTTTGGTCATATAATCAACCCTCCATTAAACCCCACACTCGAACACTGGAACGGTCCAACAGTCTCAAATGCAGCAGGTCTATGAGACAGCTGTTTCATCTCATCCTCAGGGTATGATTTAAAAGTCTGAATCACTGCCCAGCTCTCTTAGGCAGTCAAATGCGTCTGATTAGAAACGCTTGCCAAAATAAACAGAGGCATTTCTTTTAGACTGCAGTAAAATCATTATTATTGTTTCATATATATATATATATATGTTATATATATTTGGACAGAAATAAACCACTTTTTGTTCAAGGCAGATAAACAAGCTGGGTCTCATTTCCCAAAAGCAGTGAGCATCACATTGAACACTGAACTCATTCTCCCAGTTAAGATCATCTTCACTTTGCGATAGTTTGGGGGAAACTCAGCCACACATGCTGTATGCCAATATAGTTTAACCATGCCCACATATGCACTACACTTTTGATAACAACCATACGTAATAAATAATTTACCTAATTTTTATTCATTCAGAGTATGCCACTTTCTGTGTAATTTTCTGTGATATTCACTTAATACAGTTAGATAGAAATTTGATGAAATAATCATATTTATTCTCAGCTATAGTCTATATAAGCTACAGCCACTCATTCGTCTTTACTCTTTCGCAGATTTCATTGCATTTGTGTCAAGTGGATGTTTTATACATCGGGGTTAAATAAGAGAGTAACAGCATAAATAATAATGATCACGAATGCTTCAAACATTTCAAAGTGTTATTACTAATTGTACAACGCTATTTTTTATCCGATTAATATTAAATTCTACTATTTTATTATTGGAAGGTCTGTCTTTCTAATTCCTGTACCATTTAAACATTTGTCATAATTAAAAGTGGGCTGTCCTGTATCCAGCAACCACCTGGGATAACATAGAAACCGGCTATCTGCATGCGACAAACCACATAGCAACATACTAGCAACCACACTGGATTGCCTAGCAACCACCTAGGAACACCCATATGGGGCACCCTAGGGTGGGGTATGTAAGGTGGGTGAATTATTACTATTAATTAAAATATTAGAATAATTATTGTTTTTAATAATATGAATTCTATTAAACAGGGCACCAGTCCAATGGACAAAATAATCCCAGAATGAGATACGACTTGATGATGGTTGCATTACCAAGATAAGAAATAGTAATAATTTGCCTATTATCTGAATGGTTTGATTTACATAAAAAGGTGAATCCATGAAAGGCACAAAAGTAAAACATACAGTGTTTAATAATAATAAGAAGTTTATGCATCAATATAACAGAAAACATACAGCAACTGCAAATACAGTATAAATGTATTGGACGTATTTGCTAGGCAATTGGATAATGAGTGGAATTGGCTTAATGGCAGGAATACACAGTTAGTGTAGACAATTGTTTGGATCTTATTATGTGAAATGGGCAAAAGAGAGGATCTATTTTATGTACTAATTCTAGCTAAACTACCATACCAACATTAGAGAAGGTGCCTAGAGAAGCTTTATAGTTACTTTCTGATGGTGTCTCTTTGGTTGCTCCTGAACCATGAAGTGACTTGTCAGCTGCTGTATCAGTGGAGGATTGCAGAGAAAGAGTCTTCAGTACGGCATAGTTCAGCAAAGTTTGTGCTGAATGTCTAGCCTTAGCCTCACATCTGCTAATTCAACACTGGGGATTTTTGCTGTGTGTGTTTTGCAATGGTGTAGACTCGGCTGCGATCAAGGCAGGATCAGCCAGAATTAAGAGTCGAAAAAAATAAGACTCTGAAGTTGATGATCAGAGATCCAAGTGGATGGAAATCTAATACTAAACTCAAATATTCACAATCCTTGTCTTCTCCCAGCCAATCAGAAATTCAGGTATGTTTGAAAGTAACAAGGTGCCCAAGGTTGGGGAGGGTCTCTGGAGCCACTGGAATACTGTGCTCCTGCATTATAACAATAGTGTAATACTGAATATTAAAAGCTGTATAAAACTATAGTAGCTATCTGTACCCCAAGCTGGAACACACCAACTTGCATACACATGATGGTTTCTCAGGGCCAAGTCCAGTTTCCTCTCCAGTGGTGTGGCTTTGCCCAGAAGCCCATCCTCGGCTCAAGAGTGTGTGCGTCTGATGTAAAAGGTCCTTTATCCTTTGAATGGAGTACCCTTTGTATTTTATCATGACTATTTTTAAACGCATGTTCTTATAGTCTACTATGTGACACCCATGGTTCGATTATATAGCTTTATATAGTCACATGAATTAATAACATGGGATGATTAAACATGTTAAAGTTGTTAACATAATGTCAAGAATACACTCTCTGGCCAAAGTTTTGTGGACACCTAACCATCACACCCATATGTGGGCCTTCCCAAATTGTTGCCACAAATGGACAGCACACAATTTCAGCACATGTTTTGCATGGTGTAGCTTTACAATTTCCCTTCACTAAGGGGCCTAACCCAAGCAAGTGCCAACATGACAATGCCCAATGTACAAAACAAGGGTCATGAAGACATGGTTTGCCAAGGTTCCAGGGGCGGAGCCACAGGGGCATTGGCCACAGTTGAAATCTGACTGGCTCCTGAAGTGCCCCTTTTCCTGTCACTTGTCACTTCAGAGCATTTCATTGGCTGAATTTTGAAAGATTCATAAACATCAGAGTTCATTTGATTCACTTTGAAATCCAATTCAAATGCATCTTCCACCTTGATATAATACAGTTTTTATCAACCATGCCAGCTTCACACTGTAAAAAAAAAAGTTGGTTCTTTTAACCAAGCCACTGTTGTGTAGTATTTGGGTTATTTGTTTCATTGTTGGGTTAATTTAGCAACGACCTAGCATGTTGGTTTAAATGTTCTGGTCTCATGACAGCATTTTAAATTTTAACAGCTCAGCTTGTAATGGACAGAATGTGCTGATCCAGCCTGCTGCTTTCCTTAAAGAAAAAGTTAGCAATATACACTCACTGAACACTTTATTGGGAACACCTCTATTCATGCAATTCATTCATTCATGCAATTATCTAATCAGCCAATCATGAGACAGCAATGCAATGCATAAAATCATGCAGATATGGGCCAGCAGATTCAGGTAACGTTCACATCAGCCATCAGCGTGGGCAAAAAAATGTGATCACAGTGATTGATTGATGCCCGTAG
Source organism: Pangasius djambal (assembly GCA_022985145.1). Classification (NCBI taxonomy): domain Eukaryota; kingdom Metazoa; phylum Chordata; class Actinopteri; order Siluriformes; family Pangasiidae; genus Pangasius; species Pangasius djambal. The sequence goes on from CM040992.1 coordinate 15,706,533, forward strand.
CATTGTTGGTGCCAGACGGGCTGGTTTGAATATTTCTATAACTGCTGATCTCCTGGGATTTTCACACTAGAGTTTATGGTGCAATAAAGAAGAAAACATCCAGCGAGTAGCAGTTCTGCAGACAAGAATGCAGTGGTTGAGCTGGATGGTAATGTTACTGTTACTGTTAACGTTAAACAAACAATGTAGCTTTTTTATGGCAGCATATTTCCTAACTTACACGGACTGCTTCTCTCAGACAGTAGAAAAAAGTTATTGTAGACTGTTGTGTATTAATGTTAAACCAAAATATATTCATGTTAAATGTGTGTCCATCCAGTCCAGACATTTGCTTGAACTGCACTGACCTCAACCCCACTGAACACCTTTGGGATGAATTGGAACATTGACTGCGCACCAGGCCTCCTCACCCTACACCAGTGCCTGACCTCGCTAATGCTCATGGGGCTGAATGAGCACAAAACTCCACAGCCACGTTCCAAATTCTAGCAATAAGCCTTCCTAGAAGAGTGGTAGATAACAGCAAGGGGTGGGACTAAATCTGGAATGGGATGTCCCAAAAGCACTAAATGACTGCTAACAGCTTCACTACTTTGACCAACTCAGTAAAAAAAAAAGATTGTTAAAAATCTTTATCTATTTCCCTCCTTTAATTTAATTTCTAGTGTAATTCCCTGGTTAATTACTTTTTGTACTTCTTTATACTCTGAAATATTTTGTTTCTCTACTGTTTGTTTGGTAGTTTGTTATTACATGAAAAAAAAAAAACCTGCAGAGGGAATTTATCAGTCCTGTTTGGTTCTCTTATGCATTCCTCAGATATTAACAGAAATGACAGTCATCTCTTCTTGTATTGTATTGTAAATTTATTAATAGATTGATTGATTAATTAATTAATAGATTAATAATCTAATAAATAAATCTAATAATCTAAATAAATGGAGTGTTGTCTTTGAAAGCCCAAGTTAAAGTGTCTATTTTGGTTTTGATAATGTATTAACATTTAAAGAGCTCAAATTGGCTTGAAGTGTCTCAAAGGCCGAGTGTCTTTAAAACATTAACCCCAACCCTGTTTCTTTTCCAGTTGCTGTCTCAGCCATATACCTGCAACTTGCTGCTGGCTACTAACCTACACCATGCCGTCCTGCCACTCCACATCTATCCCCCACCCTCAGTCACGGGGGTGAAACAGCATCCCTCCTTCATCCCATCTGGGCAGACAGAACACTATTTATTCTAATAAAAGGGCTATTGATGTAAAGATATAGAGGTCTATGTTGGGAATCAACAAAGCCAATTTGATTTCACACAATTACAATACAAGTGGAATGTGCAAATGAAAATATGCGCTCAAGCGTAAATTAAAACATGCAATATGCGCTTAGGTCCGTCTCTAAATACACGAACTGTCCAGCTTTCTAATATAAGATGCTAAGTGTGCATCCTGCTGTCATTAACATTCATGAAAAGCAATAGTCAATTTAGTTAGCAGTGAACTGGAGAGCTAAATGAACTTATCTTAAGTTAAGAGGGCTTAAACCTGTACCTGAACCTCCTGTCAGCTTTGTGTGGGTCGCCTTCACAAAGAACAGTGTTCATTTTTATCAAATCACTTATCCTCTGAAACACTGCAGAGAAATTAGATGACCGGCAGGATTATATAAACAATCTTTCTTTGTATGTGATTAAGACTTGTCAATCATGTATTTAGAAAATATGTTTATAATATAATATAATATAACATAATATAATATAATATAAATGTAATTGCTCAGCATAAGTGACTGTTTACTGTATGTAAACAGATTTTTTCAGTTATCTATGGAAATCTCTGGCAGTGATGTTAGATATTATTGACTTTGTTAACTGCTATCGGCTAAGATGCTTGTGTAATTTTGCGCTGTCTGTTGTTTTTTTCCCTGTTGATGTAGTGTGTTATTCACAGTGAATTGCCAAGTACATCCAAGAATCCTTACAAAAATTTTGAATAAATGTCTCCTAACAAAATACATCACTATACAACATGCTAAAGAAACAATAACTTATTAGAATGAGCGCATTAATATTAACCTGACCAATCAGATTTGAGAATTCAACCACACTGTGGTATAAATATATCAATATTTTTTTTTTTTTTTTATAAATGACTCACGGCAGCAGTAGGCCTAAAAGTGCTATGCTAAATAATCAGCCATAAAATTCCACTTTAGTCATTTGGAATTTTAATTAGAACTGAAACAGAGGTTTAAACATTTATAAATGATCATCATTAAACTTTACATTTAATAAGCGAGGTTTTTGGCAGCAACCATAATTGCTTTAAAATCATGGGTATGCAAGACACTGTCTTAGGTTTATGTTTTATTCTTAGAGTAGCCTAATCGTTTTTTATACAACCACTGAAAAAGCACAAGGTAGATTTCTACATAGGGTCTTACAGTAGATGTTTCCGATTTTTACGTATAAGGATTTTATAAATAAAATGGTAGAAAATATTAATTCAAAATCAAAATATAATGCACTCTGTGTTGCCAAGTATTCTGTAAAATGCACAAATTCTGCAGCATGTAGCATTGCTGCCTCCCAGCTCCAAGGGCCCCGGGTCAATCCTAAACACGGGTTCTGGTCTGTGTGGAGTCTCTATGCATGTTCTCCCCATGTTTGAGTGAATGTGTGTGCATGCATGTTGCCTTGCGATGGACTGGTTTCCCATTCAGGATGATTTCCCACCTCACTTCCAGTGTTCCCAGGATACACTTTGGATCCACTATGACACTGACCAGGATGAAGTGGTTATTGAAGGTGAATGTATTGCATGGAAGATTTGTATATATACTGCAAACAACCTGAATGAAGTGTTTAATTCAGTTAAATTTATGCATCTTTTTTATCAATTTATCTTGCATTAACCAGTCCAATAAGCTAATTAGAGTAACTGGATGTAACATCAGAAAATTATTTATTATCGGTCTGATACCTCTAATACCTCATTAATTTAAAAAAAAAAAAAAAAAACCTTCCTAAAGGGCTTTTTCCTACATTATTCTTTTCCTTTCCTACCATCAAAACTCATTCCTGCTACTCATGGATCTTAATACTTAAATCCATGCTTTTACTTTAAGTTTCACCTAATGTATTTTCCTTTTAGTTTAACTGCTGTTTCATTTCCATTTTCATTCACTTTTTTTTTAAATCAAAGATTTCAGTGTAAAAGCACAGTGTTTGAAAATGCTTCTTTACTCCTTATTTCCTGTCCCGTCAGCGCAAATTGAGAATGACAGGAAAATATTTAAAATGTATATTTGGAAGGTCTGTTAATAAAATTGTTAATAAAATTTGTTTTAAGAAATCATCTTCAGTGAGGACTAAAGGATTGCTAAAAAACGGTTCATTAAAGGTGGAAGAGAAAGAAATATTTTGTGTCTTTAATAGAAAACTTCAGATGTATTGAGCGGTAAGAGCTGTTGGGAAAGGTTTTCAAAGGAGAGACAGAGCATCTTATTTAATCAATGGGTAACTCAGGATTCAGTGATCACAGAAAAGTGAATGTGTTATTACTGAAGAGGGCTTCTTTTTATATATTAAAAAATGTGGTGCAGGTTTTGCCATATGTAGTAGCAATATATATGATTTCAAACTTTATCACATACACACACACAAATTTAAGGCAAAGTACAGAATATTTGCTTCGTACTTACTGAAGTCTAGCGATTTTCTTTTATTAGGATGATTTGGTCCAGGGATTTACAGTACAATTCTATGGGCTTTGTGTGGAAAACTGACATTTTGCTCAGGGCACATTAATTATGATTAAAGTCGTCCATTTTAGCCATGAGGTCATGATCACCAGGGAAACTGAATTGACTTTCAAGGACTGTACTCAGTAAAGGAATGCCAAGCAATTATGTGACTCACTGGTTTGTACATTCTCATCGCATGAAATTAATTGACACATGGCGTTTTATGGTGGCAATGTATGATTAAATGTAAAACTAATAATTGAAGAGAAACATTTTTATAAATATAAGCTAGAACGGAGGGGAGTACATGACATGACATTGGCGATTCTTCAGTCAGTGGCATTGCAAATTGGTATGTAATAAGGTAATGCTACATACCTCCACCTGCCAAAATCCCTTGTTGACAGTGTAGATGTTTTTATTTTGAACACATTAGGTATATGTTATTTCTGAATTGTGCAGGACATTATTTGTGTTTCAAACACTGGTGCAAGGATTTCACCACTTTTTCAATCAAATGTGGATGATGTCCATATGCATTTTGAATAATTCATTTTAAAAATTCATACATTGTGCTGATATGGCATTTATGTTGAGATGGCATTTTGGAAAGCTGCCATTTTGAGATCCTAACGCTTTCATCTCTGTTTAAATGCCTTAAATGCCCTGTCAGCAGACAGTGTACTGTCAAAGTGACAGGCACTCTTTCCATATCAGCTAGAATGGCCATCTTTCTGCAAAATGGCACAAATCTTGCCTCATCAGTCAAAATGACCAGCTGAAAAATGGCACAAAGCCAGCCTCAGAGGAAGTGTCCATCGTTCCATAGAACAACTCAAAGCCTGCTTCTGTAACTGAGCAGAATATAAATTACAACTAAATCATATTTAAGGTTGGTAATGACATGAGTTGTGAAAAGACATAGATTAATAATGTAGACCAATGTAGACATATTCCAAAAATAATTCTCTAATACAGTTTTAATTGGGCATGCTATTTACGTAGATTTTATTAATAAGAAAGCTTTGGTTCTGTGGTATCTTGTCCTTCTGTGTCCTTGTTGATGGTTGATAATAAGGACGGATTTGTGTTAATGATGACTTCCTCCGTCTGACACATGTCTCTTAAAATTTTTTGCCTGTCTCACTTTAGCTTGACAGGTGTCTGGCTAAAACAGTCCAAACCTTGTCACCCACAATATAGCACATTCTTTTCCAATAAGGCACACAAGACTGTTTAGTTCATTCAGTGTGAATTAGACATGTCTTTCCGAAATGGTGGTTAATGATGTTTCTAATATAAGTGCATGACTTGATTCAGTTCAGTTAGGTGACAAAAATTATTTTTGCACACTTATGCAACCAGGTTATGGTATGTTTATTTCTTTTTTTCTCTAGAATGTTTCTACTTGTTTCTCACTTGAATTTTCTGATCACATTAAAAGTGGAAAAAGATCTGACATGACTTATCATGGTTTCATTTTTTACATCACAAAAACCTGCAGACTTATTATATCCACCATGTGTATACCTATATATTGCAAAAATATATATACATACAGTATATCATAAGAAAGCTACCAACTGGGGAGGGTGAAGGCTAACAGGCTAACACATGCCTCCTCTGAGACTTCCTTTTTTTGGACTACAGCTCTCGCTGTGTCACAGGGCAGCGAAACACACCTGGAGGAAAGTGCCCCCTTCGCTACACATATGCACACAGATGCCCAAAATTTGCTAGTGTCTCTGTGATTGACAGGGGAGAGAGTAACGCCATCCATCTTGGCATTGTCAGGATTTGAACTCACAGATTATAGTTTGAACGCTTTTTTCTTGCGACACTCAGGAGCCACAGAAACTGTCATTTTAATTAGCTCCACAAAGAGCTACATTGAGTTCAAACTCAAAAGGCACTCATTGGTTTGGCTTGAAGGATAGCATTTATCAACTGACTAGAGAAAAATATTAGGAGAGTGTCAGAGAGCGCATTCTCTCTCAGACTCTTTCCTAATATTTTTTCTCTAGTCAGTGGAGAAACACCCTCCTTTCTCCACCAACAAGAGAAAAATATTAGGAGAGAGTCAGGGGGGCACACTATCTCTGACTCTCTCCTAATAGTAAGGAAAACGCCAGGTAAGCCAGTTGCCAAATCAGTTGGGAAGTATGATGCATTAAAGCCAAGCTGTGCATGTTTCATAGTTTGAGCAGTAAATTGGACTAGTACAGTAAATAACCACTAATCCTTCAATAAAGGAATATTAGCTAACAATATTAGCTGCACACTTCTGTCTAGCTAATCCACAATCTTAGCTAGCAACTAGTTAGACAGATAGTGGTAGGCTACCTTATCTTCTTTGTCAACATACCATGTTACCATAAATATGTAAGTAGAAAAACCTTCCAGTGAAAGAATACCACACCAGTCTAATGTAGTCACTATCCATTGAGAAATGAGAGGTAGGCATGTCACTTGTAGGCATTAAAATACAGAGCCAAATTGGGATTACATAAAGGTGTCAGGTTTGGCATGCTGGATTTGTGATTCTGAAACCTATGTCTCTTAATACTCAAGATCGTTTTGGTGGCAGGCCCAAAGAGTTATCCTAGCATGCTAGGCAGATTCAGCTGGGTCAATTTGCATACACCAGACAGAGTGGGTTGGCAATCTGTATAACCCAAGTTAGCAGTCCATGTCAATGCCCCTCCACCAGGAGTGAGGTCTCAGTCTGATCCCTTACTTCAGCAGTTTGGAGGAACTGCTCCATTGCTCCCAGCAAATGCAGAATCACAAGTCCTCATCAAGGCCTCACTCAGTATTTGAGCAGCATAATTTAGATCTGGGCATAAAGCTTCATCTAGTGAAATCAACATCACACAAGCATAAGTGGCAGGCATATGGTTGCATCCAACCTGCTTCTGATTCATGATTTTAGCCACAATATTCCCCACAAAGTTTGGCATGGGTGAGCAGAAGCCTGTCCAAATGCCCCTTGAAACCTGCCACTAGTTTTCTGTTGTCCTTTTGGATGCTCCCACTACAGGTCACCACAGCGGATCATTGGTCCACATATTTGATTTGGCATTTGGAAAGATACCCTTCCTGATGCAGCCCTCCCCAGTTTTATCTGGGCTTGGGACCGGCACTGGAAGCACACTGTCTTGTGCAACCCCAGTGGCTAGGGTTGGTTCTCTGGCCAGGAATCGAACCTGGGCCATGGCAGTGAGAGCACAGAGGCCTAACCACTAGTCCTCCAGGGATCTTTCCACTAGTTTACTAATGCATGGAATTTGTGAAACCTGTCACAAAGTCCTTTGTGGGATAGTGTACTGTGTAGCAGGTGTCATATAAAAGGGTGTATTCTAAATAAGAGTCTGTGTTAAGGCCATCCATCTCTGCTATCTATATTACAGTGGCTTCTACATCTAGTTTAAACCAGACACAGACCCTTCCTCAGACATTGGTGAAACCAGAGTTGAATATTGTGGGTCAGTTGGTAGGTTATTATCAGGCTGGAAGAAACTGTAGACATAGCATCTCCATGCTCCTCTTATAAGGAGCAAGAAAAATGGCCGGCCATTGAACTGTGAGGTGGGCTCTGTTGAAAAGCACAAGCTGACGACTGTATATCACCATACCTACTGTCCAATACCTGATACTAGTTCATTCTTTTATCACCTCTACGTTGTCCATAATGCAACTGCCAGAGTCTTCACTAATCTTTACTTTAACCATAGCACACTGGATCCCAGTAAAATTTCACATTGATTAAAATATTACTAATAACCTAACCACTGACTGGTCTCAGCACACCTAAGCAAACCTAAACAAATCTAAGCAAACCTTTGGTCTATTATGATCCACCATATCTGCTTTGCTAAAAATCTGTAGGCTCTGTAGAATAAATAAATCTACTGCAAGGGGCAGAACCTTTTCCTACAAAGCCCCCCAGCCAAGGAATAGCCTTCCTTTTAGCAATCAGGACTCAGGAGTCTTGGTTAAAAAAAAAACTATTTACTTAGTCAGGTGTTTGCTGCTCAAAATATACACCCTTTTAGTTTTCTATATGCCCTTATCATACTATCATCATGTCTGTTGAGCTGTACGTGTTCTCTTACTGCTGACTTAAAATTTTATTTTAAGTCTTGCAGCTTGGTTATTTGTGGCTATCCAGCTAGCAACACATTAGCCACAGGCCCACTAGTAGGCTAGATAGCATGTGGATGTGAAATATTCCGAGGAGACTAACCAACCCAGTGGATAAGTCATGGGAGGAAAATGCTGCTTACCAGACAGGAAATAATACTACAGAGTGCAGACCCAGGGAGACAAAATAGCAAACAGAGCAGTAAGTGAAAAATTGGAAAAAGTGACACAATGGGAACTATCTAGCTTTCTATGAAAAATGCTAGTAATATACCAGAGAGCACACTAACTGAGGTAGGAGAGAATGTGAAGATGGTTTCTCCAACTTTGGAGACGCTTGTAGCTCTGATCATGGTCACAAGCTGCACCATATTTCGGACATGTGGTCCAACATGCTCACATGTGAGTAGAAAGGAGAAGAGGGCATTTATTTCAAATACTGTGTCATATGTCAATAAGTGACTTTGTTGTTTGTGTACTCACACAAGGAGGTATCTATGTGCTTCACACTGCCCCTGGTAGATAAGGAGGGTGAAATAGAACTGTGTTTGTGCAAGACAACTACAAGTGACTTTGCATATTTTGGTTTAATGCTTTAAACTCTTTGTTTGAATCTACACATGGAAATATTAAACATAGATTTTCAGTCCACAAGTGGAGTGTTCCTGGAATTGGATCGAATTAATAATTCTAAAAGAAAGCTTCTAAAATAGTTAAGAAATTTGATATCTAAAACAAAATTGGTAAAGGTGTTGAAAACAAAAGAAACATGTATGATATGATTCTGGATAGATTTTAGATTCCTGACCTATAATGTAGAGTTTAAATCTTCTCCATAAAACAATGGTAAGTGGGCATGGTGGGTCCCTAGTTTGATCCTGAGCTCATTGTGAGAAGTTTCATAGGTTCTCCCAGTATCCGTGTGTTCCAGGTTCTAACAATATAGTAACCAGAAAAAAAACACTGATCATCTTCTAATGATGTGTGCCTGAGATTTTCTGAAACAAAAAAAACTCTCATTCAAACCTCTGTACATGAGCTGTGGATACATATTTGACATTGGAAGCCAAACAAGCACAGCTCTTACTTACTTATTTAAAAAGACTGAACAAAAAAATCAATCAGAAAAAATCCAGCCTTTCTTTTACATACAGAATCATCTGCGCTGGAGGTACATAGGAGGACATGACGTGAAGCAGATCTATAACTAGGACAAATGATTAAACCCCAGCAATCTGTCAATCACAAAGGAGATTCAATATGAAGCAGGATTTGCTCTCTCAGGTTTTGGGTTGTCATGGCAATTTCCTCCTCTGAGCTTACAGGATAAAGATGTGCTGCAGAGATTTGGGGGGATCGAAGGTACAGTATTTGATATGTACAGTTCTCTATGGGTGGGTGCTGGTGTGCGAACAGGGAGAAGAGTCTCTGTTGGTGGGAGTGAGATTGTAATGCTGTGCCTAGATGGATGGTTCCTAAAAGCAGGACAATCATAGCCTCAGTGGGCAAGGATTATGCATACTGAGAGCAAATTAGGCCTGCGTCTAATGCGGTTTAATCTAGCATGAAAGATGAATGACCAGAGGGACTAAGATAGGGACAGGGAGCTGTCACAAGGTCTACCACACATTTAACTGTGAAAGGAAGAATTAATATTAAATATATACAAAGTCAGAGAGTGCGGTGTTTGAGGATGAGCCAGTGTGTCAGATTACAGAGTAGAAGCAGGACTAAGGGTTGATCATCTCACATGGCATCTTACTAAGTCACAGGTTAAAGCTAATATATTGTAAGAAATACTACAACTGATAGCTAAAGTCAAACTACACATTTTTAAACCTTCTAAACTAAACATTTGCAGTTTATAGACTGGAATGAATTGACATTCTATTTTCACATTTTTGTGAAATAATTAAAAAAAAATAAATGTAAAACATCCCTTTTACAAACAAATTAAATAATGCCACCAACTACAATTTTTTTTTCAATTCTGCTGAATGAATCATTGTGCATTTGAAGACAAAAGTTTGCATACCCTTATAGTATAAAAATATTATATTAAATATTATGTTTCAGATATATAACAGATAATATTACAGATGTTCTATCATCACAAGTAGCAAAATATTCAAATAGTGCATGATAAGATATTCAAAGTCAAAATAACATCAGTCCAGATGTGCATTTCTCATTCTGAATCTGATGTGTATGCTTTCAATAGCTCAAATGTCCTCCCTTTACCTTTATACCTACCTTTTGTATCTTAAGATGCTTTCACACCTGCTGGTCCATTTGCCAAGTTCAAAACAGCGAAAAGTAGGCTTGGTTAGTTTTTAGTTTGGTTTCAAGATGCAGATTAATTATTAAATTATTCATTATTAATTATTATTTAATTAAACCATCCACTTTTTACTTGTAAAACTCATGCTTTTCATTCAATGGTCAGAAATACCTTATTTAAAACATTTTGTTTATCACATTCAGCATTTATTTTCTCTTTTTGTTCATTTGTCCAATAACTCAGTAATAATATGGTAAACCTTATCATCCACCATATCATCGTAGCCAACAAACTGAGCCTTTTACAATGACCTCATTTTCCACTTACTGTAAATAAGACCTAAGTGTGTTACCAAAATCCCTCATATGAACATTGCAAACATAAAAAGCACACAGAACTGGAACACATTTTTTTAGCCAAGATGGTGGCATTAATTACCCAACAGCTAGCACTGACTTTAGGTACAACTGGAGGAATCTAGACTTCCTCCCTCTGTGTATTGACTACCATTCTGGACTATAGCCAAAACTGAAAAAAAAAAAAAAAAGTGTAAATCCCGTAGGACTGAAATACAATAGACCATATTTACAGCAAAGTGCTTGGAATCCATGTGTATATGAAGGAAAAATTGTCCACCAGCTGGCTGTACCAGCTTCCCTCCCCCATGATGTGATTTCGCCATAGTCTCATAGCGGTGTGTGAGGAAGGCCTGAATATGCATGAGCTTATACATCATAAATCATCCTTTGTGGATTTGCTGCCTTAAGTGATAAAGTGGAAGAGAATAGAAGGTTATTGTTGTTACATTGACATAACCTTCAGAGGCAAATAAGAATAGCATATTTAGCACTTTTTCATGTGAAAGATAAATTAAATGCATAATAATTTGGTTTGAAAATATTTTTCCTCATTACATTTCCTGCTTATATCTACAACTGCAACACAATATACTGTACTTCCTGCACCTTAGCATAGCTATAGATGTATATGATGCATACTATATGGGCAGGCTTGGGGAGTAACGGAATACATGTAACAACATTACATAGTCAGAATACAAAAAAATGGTAACTGTTAGCTATTACAGTTACATCAAAAAACAAAGTAATCAGATTACAGGTACATTTTGTTAAAAAAAAAAACGGGAATACTATCAGGATTCAAATTTTTTCAGTTAAAACCAAAGAAATTAATCTTTTGACATAATGCAATATAGACAGCTGCTTGATTATAGATCTGATTGTCTTTTGCCAGTAGTGACTCACGTGAGCCACCACCTGGTGCATGCTCAAATAACATCTGTCTCTAATCATTCTGCTCTAGAGGCACGTTGAAACGGCTGTTTATTACGATAATGTCCACTGGAAAAAATGTGTTACAGCCATGGGAATTTCAAAATAATTTTTTATATAAAGGAGAAAATAGAAAAAGCAACATCACAGTACAGTGTAAACTATGCCTTCCAGCTGTGAAGACGCTGACTTTATCGAAGGACTCGACATCTATTGTAACCAAGCGTGTAAGCTCAGAAATCATGGTAGCTAGGTTCGCTAAAATTGTTTAGTGTTAGTTAGTGCTTTGAAATTCCATGGTTTGCATGATCACAGTTGTGGGGAAGGTTGCCATGTTCCTGTATTTTGGTAGAAATCAACAATCCCCCCCCCACTCCAGCCACTCCTGGTAGACACTCCAGGCCTACTGTCAAAGCCAGTAAGGGGAACTCCAGCCAACCCCCCAAGGTTGATCGGTGACATGAAGAAAGATCATGGCCTTGATCAAAATGTATTTTGAAAGAGCCCAATGTACATTTAGATGGTATAGACTTTTTTAATGTTGTGTGTGATGGTAATGACATTTGTTAACTTGTACTTGTTAACATTAGTTAATGAAATTTGAATGTATGAGTACAAATTGTACAAAGAATGTACAAAGAACTGGATTTTTTTGCTGAATCATAATTCTAAACAAATAATAATGTGTTTTGTAAGGACATATTGTATAACAAAGCTTCTAAGATCATGCTGCAAAATTGTAAAAATTATTTTCAATCTTTTCGATTGGTCACTGCCGTTGCAGATATGTGCTCCGCTGTCACTTCTCATTTCCATCATAACTTCAGCTGAAACTCTAAAGTTGTTCTCTGAAATGCTTTTGTGATGTTGCTGATGTTGTTCATATTGCTTTTCTCCTGACTTTATTTACATATGTGGCCTTGACGTAATCCAAAAGTAATCAGATTACATTACTGATGTAAGTACTGATTACACTTTTTTATGAAGTAAATTGTAAGTGTAATGGAATACATTTTTAAAGTAACCCTCTCAACCCTGTATATAGGTTTACTATTTATATTATATCTATGCTATGCATACATTTCGATATTTTTACCATTAAATTTAAATTTTCAGTAGTTTCAATATTTATTTTACTTTATCTTATTTTATCTTTATTTTATTCGTACTTTATTTCTTATGTGTATTTGGGCATTGTCTTTTATGTATGCTGCTGGAGCACTCTAATTTCCCCTTGGGATCAATAAAGTCTTATCTTATCTTATCTTACAATATGGGCAGCTAAAAGTATTGAAAGATGTGCTTGACTGTCTCTCTCTACAGGAATTAAAAACAATAACTGGCCCAAATGGGACCCAGAGAAACTTGCGGTTCTAGTTCATTGTCTGTAAAATCGCTGGAACCCTCAGTGATGAGAGCGCATTACAATTAAAAGTTAAATCTAACATGGAAGATGTGCTTAGATTATACATTGGTTACATCTGGCATTTGTTTTAACTAGCAAAAAATACTGACAAAAAGCTTCATGTTGAACTTTTTTAAATTTCATCCACCATGACAGCAGCAAGACAAAAGATCCACACAGTAACGAGTTAAATGTATTTCAGTTTCAACTCATTGGTGACAAAAATACAGGTAAGTGACAAAAATAGCTAATAATAAAGAAAAAATTGCATTGAAGGATTTTATCAGTGCAATGTATTTGTACATCATACAAATAAAATGGCATTTCTGTTTGTTTATGCTAATTCCCACCCACCAGCCAGCTCTCTCTTTCATGCAACAGCTACCAACCAGGGAGGATGAAGGCATCTTTTCGAACTGCTGCGCGTGGTAGCGTAACACACTCAGAGAAAAGAGCTATCTGCCCTCATCTGAATACATGAGCTCAAACACACACACGCTCGTCAGTGTGTTTGAGAGGGTAGAGAGATTATGCCATCCCTCCCACCCAGAAGTCATGGCCAATTTTGCTCTCTAGACTCCCAGCCACATGGCTGTGGCATCACCAGGATTCAAACTCACAATCTCCTAACAGTGAGGTAAATGCATTTCTGTTGTGCTACTCGAGAGCCTGGAATAAACCTTTATGGTATTTGTGTGTATGGTGCTTCATATTGTAACATGATACAGGGAACTTATCAGCACTAAACAGTTATGCTAACCCCCTACCAAATATCATTATTTTGTGTGGGTACTAATGATGATCAGATACCAAAAACTATACTGGAACCTTTGTGGAAAGCACAGTTTTAGTTTTGGGTGCCAAAAACACTGTGTTCACAAGAAGGCCCTCTAAGAGGTCACATCAGTTGTTCATGATTCTCATACATTAACCTGAGGATCTTTCACTGTTTGCCTTTCCAGAATTACGCTTAGGGAATATCTTTACATAAGATGCCCCTTCTCCCCATCTTCCAGCTTGACCTTTCATTCAGAGGAATATGGAGAATTTAGATTTTTTTTTTTTTTTTTGCCATTTCATCCTACTCATCTTCTGTTTTTGAAAATAAATTGATTACAAGCTGAATAATAACACTGATGATAACGTTAATCCATGCTAGCCACCAGATTAAATGTTACTGCTGTGATTCTCTGTGGCCCCTGAATTCAATAAACTTCTAAAGGCACACCTTTTAAAATGAACTACCTGAGCATATAAATGGATCTGGATTGCCAATTAACTGGAAGAAGCATTGTTCACAAACTTTGTGCTTTAACCTTGAAGATGTACATTCATTTGTTTTGGTGCCAGGATATGAATGTTCTCAAATCATACAAACCTCTTTAAGATGTTCCTCATTCAATTCCACAGACACAGCAAGTTTGCTATTTAATTTTGAACTTTTCAGAAAGGGCTAATAGGATTTACTTTCAAAGTAAAAATAAATCTAAACACCAACTCAGATAAAGCTGTAGTAGGCAGAATTTTGATATTGACATTAATGTAATTGTAAGGGCTATTCCAGTTCATAGCCTAATAATCACCATAATATAAAGTCTGGAACTGTGATATAATCGATCAAATGAATCATGACATTATTAATGGAAATTAATATAATTTGCATTTGTATTTCTACAAACATCAGTTGGATTGCTTCCACACGTATATTTGGTACCCATCAGAAAACAGAAGTTTTCTGTACATATGGAACTGTGGTTCTATACAACTGTATGGCGAACTGCCAGGACAGTTTCCTTCAGAACTAGTGATGATACTCCAGATGAGTAAGTTTAATAAAAGGTCCCATAAAAGGTCTCCACTATGCACCCTCATACTCTGACCATTCTTGTCAACCCAAGTGACTCAGGTGGCCTGGTAGTCCTCCACTCAGTCCTAGAACCAGGGCTTCATGTGAAATTTTCCATTGTACTTTCTTTCCTTCTGAAAAAAAGTGGAGACCACAGTGTATTAGTGAAGATCACATGTCCAAGTCATCATGAGGATTCATAAAGTTCTGATACGATACTTTTTTGAGACTGAGAATCATTCAAAGGGCACATTTGGGCAAACGGTGCAAATGAGTGAATCCTCTAAATGAACAAAATCAACTAACCTTAACATTCGCTTAACAGACTCAAGAATTTCATCTTTGGTGGTGGCAAGGTAGCCTGCTGCCTCAAAATGTCCAAGTGGTATTTCAGACAGAAAGAGGAAATGACCTAGTGCCTGGCAGGTGCAGTTTGTTTGTACTATGCATCTGTAAATGGAGCCCACCAACTCAACTTCGTTAACTATTCCAGTGATCTACTGCAATTTACTGCCATGTTTCCCATTGTTTGCAAACATGTATGATTTCTGTAGGATTGCACCTGCAGTTATGGGCATTATCTCATTCAGGGCCAGGGGCCTCATTTATTAAAGGTGCATACACACAAATATGGGTCTGAAATGTGCATACGCAACCTCCCGTGCAGAAATCAGGATTTATAAAGAAATATTTGGCGGAAAATTAGGTGTATATGTACGGAAGCTTTGACCCATTCGTAGAGCCATCCACAACATTTTAGAAACCACAAGAATTAGTAACACCCTGTGGATATGTGGAGAATTACAACCACACGTTACACTTTATATCAAATTACGGAGCTCCATAATAACTGTATACAGGCTACTTGAACATAGGAAGTATTAAAGCATAACAATAGTTCATTTATTTATTTGTTTGTTTGTTTGTGTGGACTGGTTAATTAGTCTGTTTCAATGTATTGATATTTATTGCTCCTCCTAACTATTTGCCACCTACAGTTTGTTTAATTCCCTCTCCAGACGAAAACCATCATGTATAGTATATCATCAAATAGTAAATCATCATGTGTTGGTATTGTGTATTATTTATCAATTGAAGTAATTTCACACATTCACAGATCTATTTATAGGCTACATAATGATATAAATAGGCTAGAGAATGATCCATTATCTATGGCACAGTGGTGTTTTTGGTATTGTTAGAAAACCATGCCAACCAAACAATAAGGCGAGAACATGTTTTTAGACACCACAAAGATTTCCTTGCCATGATGACTGGCTAATGAGCCAATTTAGATTTCCAAGAGCCATTCTCTTGGAACTATGTGTTGAGTTGGTCCCAGGATTAGAGGACCAATGTGAAATACCTTCACACTTATAGATCTTAACAACCCTTGGATTCCTGGCAAACGAAAGTCAAATTATCTGGTGGGTCGGGGAAATCCCAGCCGTCTTTAGGCATCATCATGCCAGCTGTATTGGTTGGCATAATTAAATTGACAAATCGGTGCATCAGAGTTCCTTACACGGTTGGCGAAGAGGCCAACAGCAAAGCACAATTTGCAGCAATATCCGGTTTCCCAAAAGTAATCAGAGCAAATCACTGCACTCATGTTGCTATAAGGGCGCCTAGTCAGAATTTCGTCAATCAAAAGCAATTTAATTCTGTAAATGAAAAAGTCGTTTAATTCCCTAACCCACACAGCACAGAGGAGAGGCACTACAGTGATGCTCCTTCACTCGCACATTCAGAGCACATTATTGGCCTGCTTAAAGTGCAATGGTGTTGTCTGTATGTGACAGGTGGGACACTGCTATACAAACCAGAAAATGTCTGCTGGATTGTGAGGGCATGTGCTGTGCTGCACAACATGGAAGGGGTGGATCAAGGATTTTTCCAAATTTGGGGCTGCAAAGGAGCCATACTCATCACAGAGGGGCCAAGTATATGTCCTACATTCATGCATTATTCTTTGTTTAGAGAGCTTTTTACATATTTCACCAGTCATACCTTGTTTGCTGTCGGTTCTACAGCCTTGTGCAAGAAGCAGGACACTCAGATCACTGAATGTACTTTGTAAATTGTTCATTAAAGCCCCTTAAGTTTAAGCAAAAGTCTGGACTAGAAAATCTGCAGACACAACACAGAGATCTGAATAAAGCAATTCCATTTTACTGTCCATATATGCCCAAATTCAATACAACATATCAGCATAATAATATGGGCATGTATTTTCCTCTTTGACATAGATCAGTACAATTAACATGAATATATTTTGTTTTAATGTTGGCTTAACGCGAAGACAAGAAAGTCTACACCAGCGACTGACTACTTTCATCTACTGCCTGAAAGAAGCAGTGCATGAAAGTTAGGAGATGTGCTGCCATAAAAATGTTACATTGTATGTCTAATGGCAGCATACAACCATCTAGCTGAACCACTGCGCCTAGCTAGCCAATAGTAACTATCTCAGATAGTAGCTAGGTAGCTAAGCAGTGTAGTTGAAAATGTGTTATGCCAGCTACCGTTACCTTTCAACAATGCTTAGCTTCACCAGCTAGTTTTTTTTACTGAATATGTTTATGTGCATTTTTATCACTCTGAATACTCTTGCTTGCACATTCTACTTTTTGGATTGCTCCTGTAATCTTTGAATTTCCCTCTGCGATTAAGAAAGTGATCAATCTAGCTAGCTAGCTATAGTAATTGCAAATAAGTATGTAAAATGTAAATACAAATACAGTACAAAATGGACAAATGTAAATGCACTGAGGTAACTAAATGTACATGGTATATACTGTGTGTGCAAGGTATGTCATGGACACATTATTTAAAAAGATTTCTTTTTAAATAATAATACAAGTGCACAGTGCACTTACACAGGTGTGATAAAGTGCACCTGTTCAGAGCTCTTAATGAGAGCTACTGCCTGTGTGAAGAGGCATTTTGTGTGTCATGTTGCTTTTCTCATTCTGAATTCATACATGTCTTGGCTATACCCTCAAGCTTAGAGAATGACACACAGTCGCTGAATGTACTTCAGTGTTTGTCTCTGTATGGCAGGTGGTTGTAGTCTGCTATGCTCCCATGAAGTCTGCAATTTAACGTCCTGTTGCATTGCTCCTAACTGCTCTTGCATTTGGTCCATGCCCTCTGCAGGTTACTCTACTGTTGTCACAGAGCCTTCAGCCAATTCAGCATCCCACACTCACACTCAGCCACCATCCAATCACACTCCATACTCACGGTCACAATCCCCGGATTACTAATCACCTACACCTGCAGCCACTTACCAGCCACCCTATATATACCCAGCTCCCACATTCACTCATCGGCCGGTCTCAAGGTTGCAAGCTCACTCATCCTGGACC
>CM040992.1:15738428-15828396 GCA_022985145.1 Pangasius djambal
CCCCCCCTAAAGGCAATTTAGAGTGTCCAGTCCACCCATACTGGCATGTTTTGGGAGGAGGGAGGAAATTGGAGAACTCTGAGAAAACCTACACTGACACGAAAAAAAGATGCAAAACTCATCCGTGAAACTGTGAAACTAGAATAAAAGTTATTAGACAGTCTCTGGTGAGGATGTGACTAAATAAAGACAGACGAGGGAGGGTTGGGTGTCTGAGTCACCTCATTACTCTGATGACTTTAACATTATACCAGTGTCACATTCATACTGAAAAATCAGCCTGTGCATCACTTACCTTGAAGCTTTGAATTTGTGTCATTAATCACCAAAAAGCTCTGGAGGGAAACAGAGGGAGAATTTACTGTCCCAGATATTCACGCTCTCACCACTCACACACACAAAGGACATACAGAGCATTCTTAACTGTTACACTATTATGATTATTATTATATTGCTCAAAACCTTACATAGTGCCGTACAGCATGTAAACATATGCTTATACACAAGTACAAACAAAACACGGGTTCAAAAATCATCACTTCTTCCCAGTGTACGTCACTGCACTCATACATTCATACTATACAATTATAGCACAGAAGTCACACAAACAGTGAGTAAACAGTGACCTTCACAGCTTGACCTCAGACACTCCCACTAAATATGACTGACTCACCATGCAAAATCTAAACAATAACATTGCTGTGTGTGTATATCGTATGCGTGTGTAATCCTGGCTATTAAACTGCATTTATGCTATCATACCCGCAAAGTCTCACTGGACTACATTTATTCTGTGTTAAGATCAATCATTAAATGAATTCCTGGAGCAGAACGGAGATTCACAAGGTCAATTTCAGAGATGCTGAGGCGCATCCTGGGATCAAATGAGATGACATGGGGATTTGATACAAAATGCACTGCTATGTTCTTAGTTACGGCACATGTCCCATCTAATCTCATGTCCTATAACAGCATACACAATAATTTGTGCTGGATCATGCCAAAAAAGGAATCAGCACCCTAGCTTGAAGTGCCTGCCGTCTGGAACTGGATCAGGCACCTCTGCAGCTTTTAATGAAAAAGAACTAACCAGTAAATAATAATAAAATTATTTTAATTGTCATTTCTTAAAGAAGTAAGCAAAGGCAAAGGGGCAAAACAAGATGCTCAAAAAGCAAGGGATGTGTCCTTTCTGTTTCTGAAACCTGTTGGCCCATCGCTCACACGAAACATTCACAGACAAGCAGAGCAAATTGCGAGATTAGGAGGAGACTGTAAGAAACATGACAGCAATGTGACGGAATTTGGATAAACAGGCAATAAGAGAAAATCTCTTTTCTCAGTATATTAAGAAAATCTATATATTTCAGTATATGAGAAAATCTTTTTTCAGTATTTTATTTAGTATTTTTCAGATATCAGTATTTGTGTTGTTATATTTATGTTGTTTATGTTGTTTATTGTATTATTTAGACCCAGTGTTCTGAGCAAAATGTTTGCTGTGAAGTTGAGCTCTTAGTGTAAAGCATCACTGAAATGTTATAGCTACAATTGCTAATTGTTCTATGGTCATACCTCCACAATTAGCCCCTGGTCTATATGACTGCATTCAACACTACAGTATTACATGAAGCCCCTGGATCACTGTTGTGTCTATATGTTCTGGGACCTTTTCCCTCCCTGTCTCACTTAGTGTTTCAGTACCTCATGTTTTACAAATTAAACACTGTGCTTACGTACATATGCATTTGCAAGAGTAAACAACAATATCTTTTATTTTAATCCAAAAATATAATCTGTGGGGCCTCGGACTACCTCCATGTACATATGTCTCTTCTGTAGCTTCCTCACTCTATGAGGAACATGGTCTATTACTGCATTACAGAATTTTTTTGTCTATGTGGACAATTATTCAAACTGAAGAAAAAAAATCAGCTTGAAATGTAATTCTTGACAGTCTAAAAATTTGATGCCATCAGAGGTGCATCCAAAATAGCTTTGACTAGAGCCGAAGGCCTCTAGAGTCCCAATTATCCAGAATAGTGTGATTTGCTGCATACATTTGGATGCCTCCTACTGTGAGTGCATCATATACCTGTATATACAACATGGAGCAGTAATCCAGTGTTCTCAATATTATGTAGGCTCATGCTGACTTAGGGAATTATTTAATTCTACCTCAGAGAACAAGAAATGCAGGAGAACTAAACATGCAATTAGTGGCCCAGGGTTGAATTTAGGGTCAGACAGTCTACTCATTTCCTGCTCTGCAGAATCCATTTTCAAACGTTTAAGTGCACCATTCCACTCTCTACATTTGAATTACCATGTTTATATGAAGAAACTTTTCCAACATTCTGAGAATATTAACTGAGCAGCTCAGAGCTTAGGATACATGACTAAGTGATTAGAGATCAATGTAGGAAGGACTGCCTAAATTCTAATTAGGGAAATATAAATTTTATTAAAAATCTGGATTTGCAGCTGTGTCTATGAGGGGATGAGATATAGAACAGTATTAATTGATGGAAATTGATGCAGCAAATGCTTGATCCTGCTTGACACAAAGTCGAACATTTCTTTCCAAATTTAATATGAAATACGAAACATGAAAAGTGAACAACCTAAACGTTCATTTAAAAAATCTCTGAAAAAAATGTGCTACATATTACATATTACTACATATTAGTACTACAATATTCCATCCATTACACTGGAATATCTTGACACATTAAAGGGGAATTTTATGTGTTGTGAGGTAAACAAAGTCATTTTTTTTTTATGAAAAATCTAGTGAAATTTATCAAGTTTGTATTTAGGCAGTGATAGGAACCTGGGGTCTAAGACTTTTAAATATTCTAAAAATTACAGATTACAGATACTTTGCTTGGTGCATTAGAGGGTGTTTTACATAGATTTGTGATGCAGCTTTTGCTTGCATCTCATTCTGATTCATTTACCATCTACGTTTATTTAAAATTAGTCTTCTTACTGTGAAAAACAGAGTATAAGTATGCCTAGGATGTCAATTTTCAAAATGCCCCTGAGCCATCAATTTAAACCAAAAAATACAGATTAAGGATTGCATCTGATTGAAAAAGAGCAAATGACTGAAGTGAGAGAGAGTAGAAACACAAAAGCCTAGGGCGGATTTTTTTTAAAATGGTATTGTTGATACAGAAAATGTCCTCCCATGTCATCCAAAATTGAATGTCTGTGGAGCAATGATTGGCAATTTACAAAGCAACTTATTCAAGGACTTGATGTGTCTGGAGATGAGACAGTGACTGTGCCGTGCATCACCAATGACAAAAACTTTCAGACAATAGCTAACTTTTTCTGTCTGCTTAGAAAGATATTCTAACCTAAAATTAATTGTAAATTACTCATTAAGACAGCCAAGGACCTCATGGCATGATGTGAAGTGGGACTAATATAGAACGATAGATCAATTTGTTTACATGGATTCACTTGCTATGTGTCTGATTTGTAATTTTCTTTTTAAATTAATAGTCTAGAACAATTTTTTTTTTTTACCTCCACACATAGCACTCACATGCCAATTTGTGGACAAAAGTCCCAAGGACTTGGGTGGAAAGCTTGCAGAGCAGAAGGGTGCATCCAGTACTCAAAACCCCTGACTTTTACAACATATTTTTCCAGCACCACCACACTGAACACCAGGGCTCCCCAGGGCTGCGTGCTCAGTCCATTGCTGTTTACACTGCTGACTCATGACTGTGCTACAGCTCAAATCACGTCGTCAAGTTTACTGATGACACGACAGTTGTGGGCCTCATCAGCAGCAATGATGAGTCAGCATACAGGGAGGAGGTGAGAGAGGAGGTGAATCATCTCAAAGTGGGAGGAGGCGAATCATCTCAAAGAGATGATTGGTGACTTCAGGAAGACCTGAGTAGACCACTCACCACTGCCCATCAATGGAACGACTATGGAGAGAGTCAAAAGCTCCAAGTTTCTTGGTGTGCACAGGGACAAGGACCTCTCTGGGACTCTCAACACCACCTGCCGAGCCAAGGAGGCCCGGCAGCGCCTCTACTTCCTGCGGAGGTCGAAGAAAACCAAATTCCTGCTCCTATCCTCACCACCATCTATAGAGGGACAATGGAGAACATCCTGACTGGCTGTCTCACTGTGTGGTACAGGTGAGACCCTACAGCGGATTTGTTAGAACAGCTGAAAAGATCATCTGCATCTCTCTACCCACCATCAACACCTCATACAACATAATATGTATTTGCACATTATGTAGTCTTTTGTACTGTTATGTGTTGCACCACGGTCCTCGAGAAACGACATTTTGCTCCAATGTATACAATCTATATAGAGGAATGACAATAAAAACCCACTTGACTTCCAAAGTCACATTTATTTTTTATCTATTTTAATTTGCTTTTTGCTGCTTTATTACTCTTATTTCATTTTAATTCATATTGTTCACTAACTGCTATACTATATTAATCAGTAATGAATATCAGAACTAACGGAAAAGGTATGCTGATATGAGAATAAAGAATATAAATTGATGGATCCTGAGAGTTTAAGAGGTTAAGCTGTTTCTAAATAGCCCAGACACTTGACCTTAGAATCCAGTAAAAACAAGAGAAAGCTTCTAGAAAAAACAGGAGGCATTAAGTATAAGGTGTTTTAAGGTTCATTATTAGGGTTCCTTATTACAAGCTTTATTATTCCTTGATTCATAGTTAATGTTCATCAAAGTCAAGTAAATGTCAATACCGGTAAACGATAGAAACAGCAGTGACAACCCACAAGAAACTTTAAATAGATAGATAGATAGATAGATAGATAGATAGATAGATAGATAGATAGATAGATAGATAGATAGATAGATAGATAGATAGATAGATAGATAGATAGATAGATAGATAGATAGATAGATAGATAGATAGATAGATAGATAGATAGAAGAGCTCAGAACTGCAAAGCTCACAGATGAACAAACATTGTATATACACAGGTTAACGAGTCATGATTACAGGGTGCAGATGAAGCAGGAGACAAAAGCAGCAGGACTGTGACAGCTCTTATGAATGAGGATCATCTACTCTCTACAGCCACTGCAGTAAGTGACTAATTCACAGGTCATCTATAGCACAGTGGTTTGTTTTCCTCTAAGACACTGGATAGACAGGGCTTGTTTTCAAACCATAGTGAATGAGAAGTATCAGTAACGTGCATTAGGAGAACAGTGTTCAGGAAGCTGCAATAGGTTTGACACAGACCGACTTAAAGTGATTCAGCTCCCTAATGAAGCATCATCACAAATTACAGAAAGGTCCCAAGTGCTTTTTCTCTCTCTGTCTCTGTTGCCCTTTTAATAGAGAAGAAAAATTTGTCTTTTTCTTTATACTGTGTACCACAAGGCATATTTCAGAAAAGAGATTTCAGATGAAGAGCAAGTTTTTGTTTCCCAAAGAAAGTGAAATTTAGTAAGCTTTACACTGTAATCTGTCTATAACATTACAACACAAGTCTACTTCATGATTATGTGTAATTAAAATAGGCTATAGAGTTGTTCGCATTTATGTACCTGCCTCCTTTGCATGTCATGCCATCAAAAGGGAGAGAAATCCACTGGCTTGTGTTTTTGGTTCCCTGCTCTATGCTTTAATGACTGTGAAATTAAGTCTTCAGTCTATACAGCTGTGTTAATAATTCTGCCGAACGGGAATCATTTAAAAGCTTCATGTTATCCTAGATGTACGCTTCCACAGGGAGCTCAACATTCAAACTCAATACATTGCTTTAATGACCTTAAAAGAATTTGGATTTACAGTGACATGACTGTACTTTTAAAGGTACGCTTATTGATTGTTAACGCCATATGTTAACATCATACAGCCAATTCAGTTACCTATTATGGGTTTTCACAAGTTTTCAAATAACTATTGTTTGTTGAATTTCAGGGTGTTCTTATGAACTTATACAACATCATCTTTAACATCCTTTAACCTGATAATAAATAATAAACAGGATACTAAATCCAGTTACCCAGACACCACATTGTTATTGTGAAATGTTTAAAAGCCTAGTAATATTCTATATTCTAGTGTTTCATTAAGTGCTAAACTCCTGCTGTCCTTAATGTCCTAAATATCTGTTTTCAAAACCGCAAATGAAAATAATTTACATTTTAATGAAAAATATGTGCAGGATCTTACACAGAAGGTTAGAAAAACAGCAGAGGAAATATGCTTGAAAATTAGCAGTAACTATATAAATAAATGGATAAAAATATTCATTTTAGCTTAGTTATAATGTTGGATGCATATGTTGATTATGCGTGAAAGAGAGGTTAGTTCTTGTTACAGATCACAAGCGTAAAGACAGTCTCGCTTTAAAACCACATATAGGAGACTCTATTTTTATGGTGGCACAGGAGTCATTTCCTTACTGCTTTGGTTTGTTTGGATGCAAGGCAATTTTTTTCATGTTTACACTGCTATATCAACTGATACCAACTACATTTTATCAGTCAATTTTGCACTCTCCGGATCGCCTCACCAGAATGCTCGCATTGCGTCTCTCATGACCTTATTTTGATGCTTATTTAGATCCACTCTCAAAATATACACCGATTAGCCATAACATTAAAACCACCTGCCTATAATTGTGTAGGTCCCCCTTGTGTCTCCAAAACAGCTCTGAGCCGTCGAGGCATGGACTCCACAAGACCTCTGAAGGTGTGCTGTGGTATCTGGCACCAAGACATTAGCAGCAGATCCTTTAAGTTTTGTAAGTTGAGAGGTAGGGCCTCCATGGATCATCGCAGAACATTGCCCAGAGCATCACACTCCCTCCACCGGCTTGTCTTCTTCCCATAGTGCATCCTGGTGCAATGTGTGGAAATTCTGATGGGTTGGTATCCCATTCAGAGGGTATTCACGCCTCACTCCTAGGTTTCCAGGGATAGGCTCTGAATCCACAATTACCCAGTCCAGGATAAGGGGTTACTGAAGATGAATGAATTAAATAGCTTAAAAATATAAATCTTATACCGAGACGGCAATATGAGGGCTTTATTTATAGTCTTTATTAGTTTGCAATTAAAAGAATTAAGTTTCCTCAGATGGATTTATCTACAGGAAAAACTATAAAGTGGTGGAACGATTTCATCTATTTCCCATCAGCTGCCTCCTGCTGCTACCACTCATATGATACTTACCGATAAGCAAAATCAGCAGCTCCATCCAAAAACAAAGAAGTGTTCGCAGCGCAGTTTCATTAGTCTGATTAGATGGGAATTGGTCTGAGTAGAAATTGTGTTTACAGAGGCAGCTTAGGAACAATAGGATTGCAGTGAAATGCTGCAGGGTCTGTGGATATAGTCTAATGGTGATTATTTTGATGTCAACTGAAGCGAAGCTTTTGTGAAGTCAGAAGCTTTCAAATACAAATGGGAATCAGACATGTTTGTTATGGAAAGCAAATATCAGTTTCTCTCATATGCACTCCATACTTCCTAAACATTTAAAAAAAAAATTGAAAAGAAACAATGACTTGTGGTTTATGACAGTGGCCATACCCTGATCTGCTCTAAAGGACTTGATAGGGTTTCTGTCACTGAATGAAGTTAGTATCTCTGATCATCTCCTTATTGAGTTTAACATGTTTTCCAAGATGTGAAATGGAGAGTAATAGAACTCTCAGATCCTTTCTTAACTTTAAAGCTATTATTATTTAATGAGGTTAGAGTGTAGGACAACAGGATTAATTGAACAGTACTGTCCATTACTGTCCAATACATTTCCTTTCCTCGACTCTTTGCAGTCCACTGCAGCATAAAGCAGAGCAGCTGCAGCAAAACGAAGAGCAGCTGAATTCCTGAGCAGCTGAGATGATTAATATTTCACTACATATTCTTTCTCATCTCCCTTTAACACTGAGTGTTCATGATTAATTGCCCTTTCTAAAATGGTAACTTCTACATCTCTTGAGACTACAGGCACTACTCTCCCCCATTGCTGAGCTCTTTGGTAAATATGGGCCAAGATCTCTGAAATGGAGATGTGTAAATGTCAGGGAGTCTCTGTTTCAACCTTAGTTTGGCTCCTTTACCAGAGAGTGTGAGATATCCTGTCACATATACTAAAAGGTTTTATACACTCACACAAGGAGAGGGGAAGGAAAAAAGTACAATCAGTTCCATACGTATTTGGACAAAAGTAATTGGACAATTGACTGATAAGCAATTTCATGTCCAGGTGTGGCCTGTTTCCTCATTATTTCGTGACAAATTAAGGTGAAAGTTTGGTAGCTGTTCATGGGAGAGCTCAATATGCAGTCCAATTGGTGCATTCTTAAAAAGAAAGAATGCACTGGCGAGCTCAGCAACACCAAAAGTCCTGGAAGACCACGGAAGACAACTAAAGCGAATGAATGCAGAATTCTATCCTTTGTGAAGAATTACCCCTTCACAACATCTAGCCAAGTCAAGAACACTCTGGAGGAGGTAGGCGTATCATTGTCAAAGTCTACAATCAAGATACGCATTCATGAATGTAAATGCAGACGGTTTACCTCAAGATGCAAACCACTGGTAACACTCAAGAACAGAAAGGCCAGATTAGACCTTGCTAGAAAACATCTAAAAAAAAATAATAATAAAAAAAAACCTGACCAATTCTGATGCAAAATTAACTTGTAGAGAAGGAACGGTTCATGATCCAAAGCATACAACATCATGGTGGAAGCAGTGTTATGGTATGGGCATGTATGGAACTGCTAATAGACATAGCAGGATGAATTCTGAAGTGTATAGAGAGATAATTTCTAAAAACTGATAGGATGGTACTTCACAGTACAGATGGATAATGACCCAAAACCGTGAAAGCAACTCAAGAGCTTCTTAAAGCAAAGAAATTAAATGTTCTTAAATGCCCGATGACCTCAACCCGATAGAGCTGCTTTTCACTTACTGAAGACAAGACTGAAGGCAGAAAGACCCACAAACAAGCAGCAACTGAAGACGGCTGCAGTAAAGGCCTGGCAAAGCATCTCCAGGTGGGAAACTCAGCGTTTGATGATCTCCATGGATTCCAGACTTCAGGCAATCTTTGACTGCAAAAGATTTGCATCCAAGTATTAAAAATAATCGTAATATTTATGATTATGTTCATTTGTCCTATTACTTTTGAGCCTGTGAAAATGGAGGGGCACTGTAAAAAAAAAAGGCTGTAATTCCTAAATGGTTAATGCAATATTTTTGTTAAACTTCAATCACATCCTGATTGCTTCATTTCAAATCCACTGGGGTGGAGTATAGAGGCAAAATTTTAAAAATTGGGTCACTGTCCAAATACTTACGGACCTGACTGTATATATTGTAGGTCAGTGGTGTACATATGTTTTGCGATCCACAGCTAGTGTGCTTAGTTTGTTTTAGTTTTGTTACTGCTATAGTTCAGCTTATAAAGCTTATAAAGCAATAGCTTTTGGCGAATTGCACAGAAAATTTCAACTACAACGCATAACAATATGGGACATACAGATTTGTATACAACTTATTAATCTACTTTTCTCCTTCAAGATGAGACCCTCCTAATAACTGAGGACAATAATTTACATTGTTTTAGAGCATTGTTGCTTGTCAGTTCTTTGAGTAAATTGAGTGAGTGCAGTTTTTTTTAGTAACACTTCAGTATAAGGCATCACATATCCACACCATATAAAAATATAAATACAATTCAGGCATCATCAGCTTTTATAGGCCTTTTATAAGACAATGAAGCAAAATCAATCAGTATGTTGGATTTTAACCTTATACCCTCTTAATGATGTGGGCTATATAAAAAAAGGCATAAAAGGACAAAACAAAGTCATTTTTATTTCAGGGACATTACCTATTTAATAGTCCATGTACTGAGGATGTAGCCGTTAAAATTTAATCTGCAGATCAGTTTAGACAAATGAATAGTTAAAAAATAGAGATAACAAAATATGGGGGATCCGGAGCCTATCCCGGCATGAGGCAGGAATCCATCACACTAGTCCATCACAGGACACTACCAATCTATCATCTAACACTTATTTCATTTTTCTCATATTCTTATTTTATAATATTGTTCCTGTAGGAAATGTAATCTTTACTATCTGGTCAAATAGTGTCATCCTAATAATAACAACTCAGCACCAGAAACTACAAACACATTTTGCCATTCTCTGTCATAATAAGATCGGAAACGCTGCCTCAGTGAACAGTGTAGAATTCACACTTCTTAACACTCCATAAAATGTATGGAAAAAGGACATGTACCCTGCAATCCAGGGTGTATTCCCGCCTGGTGCGCAGAATTCCTGGGATAGGCTCCATATACACTGTAACCCTGACCAAGATAAAGCAGTTAGAAGAAAGAGATGGTAGGCTAGCCACTATCTACCGCAACATAATGAAATTTAACGGCATTGCATTCCATGATATCTACTTTTATAAATTTCAAATTTTATTTGTTTATCAGTCCCAAAAAATGTTTCCATGTTTTCTGCTGAGCTCTGTTTTCTGTTTTCTGTCTGTGTGCTGCCTAATTTAACCTGCTATAATTTAACATTCATGTTGACACTGATTGCCCCTTTCCTAATAAAGTCAGGGCTGCACTTAAAGGTTTAACCTTTATGCAACATGCCCATTTTTCCCAGCTAGTCTAGGTCATACCCTAGACTTATAAGCTTTCTGTCACTGAATGTCAAATTAGTATCTCTGATCACCTCCTTTGTGAGCGTGACTTCAGTAATTTCCTATCCTATATAGAGATGTGAAATGGAGTCTAATAGAACTGTCATATTTCCTTAACACTAAATCTATTATTCCTGCTGCCTTTTGGTATTTCTACAGTCTTCCTCCTTCGGTGAAGTCATCATTTTGTCCAATCCTGACTACATACTTTCCTACTATAACTATTACTATTAACTATCCTACTCCTATTCTGCTGTAATCACCTTACCTGTAACACACACAGTGGCTTTGCTCCTTTTGCTCCTCTTAGGACCTAACGTGTCCCATTTATTCTCACCACTTCATGGTTTACCCTTGAACTATAGCCATGAAAACTGTAGGCATCTATATGTGAACACTGGCCTATCTGAATCAGTTAAACAAGTATAGAAATGCTCTCAACCCTGGTCACACTTCCTATTATTCCTCCATTGTTAATAAGGGTAGGGGTAAGCGAAAAATCCTATTCACCCCCTTTAACAACCTTCTTAATCCACATACAGCAGCCAGCACTAGTTCTCCAGCCCAGCTTTTCTTATTTTTTTAAGTGACAGAATCAGTTCAATTTATCAGCATTTCCCTCTTGTCCTTTGATCCACTGTTAACTCAGAAACACATCATTCTGACCTCCCTAACCCACTTTACCTTTAGAGATTCTGATTCTGTGTCATTTTAAAATCGAACCCCTTTACCTGCCAGCTTCCTGCCCCAATCTTTATTCTTAAAGTTTGCCCCTCTATTATCTCTTTCTTTTCAATCTTAACACCGCTGCTGTCACTCAAATCACACAAAAATACCAACCCCAATGAACATTCTAATTATAGACCAATTTCTAATCTTCACTTTCTGCCTACTGCCTACTGAAAGTGTCGTTTCCTTACAAATACAAGACTATCTTACCACCAACAATCTCTCTGAGCCGTTCCCATCAAGTTTCTGCTCTCTACACAGCACTGAGACTGCTATCCTAAGAGTCACTGATTATTTACTCTTTTCAGCACACACTGGTGCCATCAACATTCAGCTCTCCTACCTTTCTTTCAGTATTTCTGGCATAGCGCCTGTTTGATTTGTATCTTATCTTCATGATATATAACACATTACAACCACTGATAAAAATAAATAATTTATTGCCTGTGTCCCACAACACGTCCTTCAAGGATCAGTCCTTGGTCCCCTCATTATCACCAAATAATATGTTTCCACTTGGTCAGTTTATTCACAGACACTGCCATAGCCATTATGATTATAGCACTGGTAAGAGTTCATGCTTAATTAATGAAATGCATTTATTATCTAAAATCCTGGATGGCCTAGAAATGTAATAAGTTAAAACCTTACCAAAATTAAATTTTGCCTGTTGCTCTACATATCTTCAGAATTCACAGTTGCTATAGATGATATCACTGTTGAACCTTCTACAAATGCAATCATGCAAATTGCAGCCATAGTATAAATTTCAACACATTTAGTTTGAACCCCACTTCCAAGCCCTTACATTCAGCAGATTACTGCAATTGCTTTTTCATTGGCATTTCTGCTATAAACTGTATATAAATTTCAACATATCCTAAGTTCAGCTGCCAGAGTCCTTTCTCATGCCAAATGCTCAGCGGACACTCTGTCCATACTCCAGCAGTTACACTGGATACCTACTTCCCAGAGAATAAAATTCCTTTATCTCACATACAAAGCAAAACATGACTTCATCCTGCTTTAACTCTCAGTGCTCCTGCAGCCGTACACCACAGCTTGGATTCTCGGTTCCCACAATTACTGGGCTACTGGGGGTTCCTAAGACCAGTGTGATATTAATGGGGCAGATCTTTTAGTGCCATAGCCTATAAACTTTCAAATGCCATTCCCCAGGACCTTAATCACTGTTCTTCCTTCTCCTATTAAGTGTCGTCATCATCTTAAATATGGTTTGTTTGTTAAATATGCTTTAAATATGGTTATTATTTTAAATATGTCGATTATGTTGAGGAATTTACCTATCAAGGAAGTCTGGTCAGTACAGATATTGCAGCCCATCAAATCAAGACTGGGAAAAGCCCTCTTCTTGAAAATAAAGAAGCAAATTGTGAGGGAAGAATGGCCAAAATAGTTTTGCTTTGCTCCACTCCACCTCAGATATAGTCCACCTTTACTTTTTAGAGGTATTGGTCTGGTGAATCCAGACGAGTTTTGAATTGTCCCATACAATTCAGAAGGGAAAATTGCTTCTCTGTTTATGTGCTGAATTTCTCCCTTTCAAACCAAACTACTCTGTGTATTCTCTGTTCTTATGTATATGCAGTGAAATTCATCCAATTTTCCTGTCCTTGTCAACAAATTATCACAAAAAGTATAAAGGTTTCCATACACTTTTCACAGAATGAATACATTTAATTTATTGCAACAATTTGTTGCAGGTTCTGATTTACATATATCCTATATCCAGGATACATTTCATTTGCTCTCACTCTCTCTCTCACATACTTTCAGTAAACACTTTATCCTGGTCAGGGTCACAGTGGATCCAGAGCCTATCCCAGGAATACTGGGTGCAGTACAACCTGGAAGGGATGCCAGGCCATTGTAGGGAATTACCAGCTATTACTTATTACTATTTTATTTCATTTTTTCTTATTTTCCCCTTATACTCTAGGTGTTACCTGATTCTGCATTCACACATTCACACACTCATTCACATCTAGGGGCAATTTGGAATAGCCAATCCACCTACAGGCATGTTTTATCAGGACGTGAGAAGAAAAACCCGTCACCAGGAGAACATCCAAATCTCTAGATAGACAGTAATTCAAACTCCGGTTTCAACCCATGGCCCTGGAGGTGTGGGGCAGCAATGCTACCTGCTGTGCTACAATGCCACCGGCCCTCAACCGAAACCCAGAATATATGTTCACATGACAAGCTCTCTCTTCTATGCTTTTGATTTGCTTAATAAAATATTAAATATGCTAGTTCTGGTATGCAGTCTGTTATCAGCATCTGTGATGAAATAGACTGACTTCAAAAGTGTGGAGATTTCAGTTTTTACACTTCATCTGATCTGTACACAAATAGTATGTGTCCATCCACATCATCTTCTTGGTGCTCCTGAAATCTCACATTTTAAACAGACAGGTAACTAAGGATTTGTTTTATGATCTGATTGTTTGACCAATAGATGCTTATAGGGTTTGACAGAAAACCATCTTTCAACCTGTCAAAGTTTTCAATTTATCACAATCAAGGTGCCATTTTATTCATATGCTCACTCCTATGCGGGGCTGTCAGTCTAATTTTTTCCCCGTCTCACTGAGTGAAAATGGAAACAATTTTTACTGTGCTTGTATTTGGGTATGTGATCGGTCTGTTGGGTGTGACGTTGATGGTTTTTGTTATGTGGTCAGCTTGTTATCTTCAAATGTAACAGTAACATTCCACAGAATTTGTCCCATCATAAGTGGCTAAATCACTTCACTAGGTTAAAACATCTTATACATTGACATTTTGTCACTCAGCTACGATAGTTTTGAGTGTGTTGTGCAGTTTATTTGAAAAGCACACAGACAAGTCTATGTAATTCAAATCACAAAAAAATGAAAGAATAATCATTTGTTAAAAATTAAAATTTGATTGTCATCAAAGAGCTAAATGAGAAAATTCGCTTAAATGAGGATTTATTAGGAATAATGAGCCTGTTGTGCTGTCTGAATAATAATAATAAACTTTCTGCCCTTCAATCATCATTAATCAGAGAGTAATCAGTAATCATCAGATAAACCAAAAGATAATAATAATAATAATAATAATAATAATAATAATAATAATAATATGTTGACAAAATAACAACTGTTGTTATGTATTAGTTTTATTATTATGGGTATTATGGGTTAACCCATATATGGAAATATGCTCACTGAGCACTTTATTAGGAACACTATACTAATACTAGGTAGGGCCTCCCTTTGCTCTCAAAACAGCCTCAATTCCTCATGGCATGGATTCCACAAGATGTTGGAAACATTCCTTTGAGATTCTGGTTGACATGATTGCATCAGGCAATTCCTGCTGATTTTTCTGGTGCGTGTTTATGCTGTGAATCTCCTGTTCTACCACATCCCAAAGGTGTTCTGACTGGAAAGGCCACTGAAGAACATTGAACTCATTGTCATGTTCATAAAACCAGTTTCAGATTACTTTTGCTTGGTGACATGGTGCGTTATCATGCTGGAAGTAGCCATTAGAAGATGGTAAATTGTGGCCATGAAAGGACATGTGCACATGGTCAACAACAATACTCAGACCTCTCTCATCAATAAGGCATTTTTGTCTGCAGAACTGCGGCTCACTGGATGTTTTTTCTTTATTGCACCATTCTGAGTAAACTCTAGAGACTGTTGTGTGTGAAAATCCCAGGAGATCAGCAGTTATAGAAATACTCACACCAGCCCGACTGGCACCAACAATCATGCCACAGTCATAATC
Organism: Pangasius djambal; assembly: GCA_022985145.1. Taxonomy (NCBI): domain Eukaryota; kingdom Metazoa; phylum Chordata; class Actinopteri; order Siluriformes; family Pangasiidae; genus Pangasius; species Pangasius djambal. The sequence goes on from CM040992.1 coordinate 15,753,658, forward strand.
ACTGAGATCACACTTTTCCCCCATTCTGATGGTTAATATTAACGAAGGTCAATGAAGCTGCTGGCCCGTATCTGCATGACTTTATGCATTAAACTTCTGCCATACGATTGGCTGATTAGAGAATTGCATGAATGAGTAGGTGTACAGTTGTTCCTAATAAAGTGCTTAGTGAGTGTATATGGGTTAGTTTCAATTCTATTGTATTTCATTTCACTGTATGTTTTATTTCAGTTGATTAGTCATTTAATTAATTGCACTTTCATAACAAGTGATACTTTGATCTATATTCTATATAGATATAAAATATTCTATATTTGTGTCAAGGGTTGAGAAAGTTTTGGTAAGGTAAGTCTGATTATTAATTAAATAAAATTATAACTTACTATAAATAGATCATTAGGTCTAAACGCATATTTAAAAATGTTTTTTTAAACATTGAATCAGATCTGATTAGAAGGTCTGTGTTTCCAGAAAGAAGGGAATTGGTTGAGACTGACTAATCATATCAGTGGGTACATGCTTTTTATCCCCATTCCCAAAATTCAACTTGACTTGTGAGCAAATGAAGATGGTGGTGAGCAAGGGGAAAGTGAAGCATGTGTGTCTCAATCCTCAGTGCTCAGTACTTGCAGACCTGAACTGCTCTCACATGTGGAAGCTTTTCTGTTCCATGCTAGTGAATATCTTAATGTGCGTACAATTCACAGCACCTTGCATTCATTTTTAATGCGCATGCTGCACACTCAGGTTGGCCATCCTCATGCTCTCTATTAAATATATTGTTTAAATGTCATATACTTTCTTGCACAATTTATTTACAGTATTATCATACCCATACGGTATTATCATACCCATACATCATATCATGCTTTATTGTATTATACTATATGTTTGGTATTTGGAAAAAACCCTTGCAAAGCCACTTTTGTCTGGGACAAGATTTGGATCAAATTTTCCAAATGTCAGTTTTTCCCCTTGAGCCTCCACCTGGTCTGGGCCTGGAACAAATTCCCTGGTTTGCTGCCCATGATGACGAGGCTGGTGTTGTATTGTGTACAGAAACTTGAAAGACAGCTTAGTGGAGTCCTGTGAAAATACACAACCGCAGATTAACATAACTAAACCCAGTTAGAAATAGAATCACACCTACTCTGGTTAACATTCACAAGGTTCACATTCATAATGTGCATACTGTCCTCATTCATATATCTGGATATAAAACTAAAACTCTAAACTAAACCATCTGCCGGAAAGGCCGGTTCTCAGTCTACTTTCTGAAGAGGTTCACGCACTTCACAATAACTTTGTAGTGTGCTGGTGGTGGAATCAATTAGCAATTCATAGAAGAGCTCATCATAGGCTTGAATCAGATTGGAACCTAGTACTCGGTAACTAGGTGAACTGATGAGCTCAATTAAGTTTTTATTCTCATAACACTTATATAACACCAAGGAGATGACAGTAATTGCAGCAGGTAATTACATCCTCAGGGAAATTTCATTCACCAAGCTTTGAATACTTGATTACCCTTTCAATGCGTATTGACCATCCACCCAACCTTCAGATAAAGATTGGCACAGCTGACATCTTCCATAAGTTTCTTATAATAGTATATGTTTACTAGACAGGATTCTACATACGTACATTTCCCAAAATTCTCACTGCAGCTTTAAGAAAGCAATTAAACTTATTCTCAGTTACATGTTATCACTGATGTGAATGGCACTTTTTCCTATGATGCATCACAATGTTCCCCTGACAGTATTAGTCATATTATAGGTTACCCCCTGAGAGCTTATTTCTAAAGGTACAAAATCAGTATTCAAGTCCTTCAGCGGCTTCTTTTATCTCTACTCAGGACAGCTTCTTTATTCATTACAGAACTCCATTTTTCCCATCCAGTTACAGGTCTGAATTAATGTAGCAGTGGGAGTGAGTTACATTAATCAGAGTTTATTCAGAGAGGATGATTCCCACTGCTATGTTCAAAAGTGCTTATGAATACCTGCCGCAAAACTGTCATTTACTTCCCTTGAGTTTCACACAAATTGAGTGTCGTTTTTCTACAGTGGAGCATATTGAGCAGATATGTGGCAGATTATGGAAGCAAGCCTGCAAAGTGAATTAATTTAGGTGTTTTCCCATTGTGTCAGTACAGATTTTCAAATGAAAAGGCATATAACGATGTAAATATATTGTTTTCATAACATAGTTTGAGAACGGTGGCAGAATTTAATTATTATTCAGTAACTCCTATGAATGTATTCAGTAACTACAATGAAATTAAGAGGAAGGGTATGTCATTACAGGGGGGCACGATCCCTTAGCACATTTGCCTCACACCTCTGGGGTTGGGGGTTCGATTCCTGCCTCTGCCCTGTGTGCGTGGAGTTTGCATATTCTCCCCGTACTTCGGGGGTTTCCTCCAAGTACTCCGGTTTCCTCCCCCAGTCCAAAGACATCAGTTGTAAGCTGATTGGCATTTCCAAATTGTCCAGACTGTGTGAATGTGTGCGTGATTGTGTCCTGCAATGGGTTGGCACCCCATCCAGGGTCTCCCCTGCCTTGTGCCCCAAGTCCCCTGGGATAGGCTCCAGGCTCCAGGTGACCCTGTGTAGGATAAGTGGTACAGAAAATGGATGGATGGTATGTCATTACAAGAGTGAGGAAAGTAAATCTGGACCCTGGAAGTGTAAGGGATTAAACATTATTTATGAGTAAAAGATTTACATTGGAACTCCAGATGCTGAAAGGTGGCTCAAAGAGGGCTTGAAGTGCCTCAAAGCTGACATCTGAGGACATCACACAATGTTATCTTATATGTCTGTATTAGCAGTGGTGTTGTTTAATCACTGATATCATTAATGATGCAGACAAAGGAGAATGATCATTTAACCACAATTGATTGTAGTTAATATGTTGCGATTTACAGACTGTTTGACCAGGCATGAGTTTAATTGTAAAGATACACCAAACCTGAATACGATGAATAGTAAACAGAAATTCTCAGGTCAGATACTGTATTCCAGCTGTTCTGCTCTAACACATCTAATGCCACTCAGCACTCAGGGCTTTTGATGAGCTGGAGGGCAGCACAGTGAAACAAAGGGTAGTGTTGCCACTGAACGTGTGACTTTAAATTGCCCTTAGCTGTGAATGTGTGTGTGCCTGGTCTCCTACGATGATCTGGCTTCCCATCCACAGTGTATTCCTGCCTCAGGTCCAGTGTTCCTGGGATAAGTTACGCAATCCTGAGTAGAATGAATCGGTTACTGAAGATGAATGAATGACTGATGAGCTGGACTAGCAGTGTTGGCAACAGTGAAAATTCGAACTGCACAACTGAGGCCCTTGTCATAGAGAAAGAACAGATGGAACAGAAACTAACAAACAGCAAAGCCTAGACTGAGATTCTTCATAAATCAGGCCTGATGGTGTCTGCACTAATTATTTCTGTGCATAATGTAACATAGCATTAATGATGAATGTCTGTTGGGACTGAGAATGTGGCTACAGCTGTCATTAGCTCTTTCATGCATCTGCCTGCAGAAGTCAAACTGAAAGCTTAGTCATTGTGCCTTTCGCTTCTCATCTCTGTTTGAAGATGACAACACTTTCTGACACACATTTATTGTTCTGCTATCACAATGCCATGCATCATGATATCCTCTTTCACTACTGACTATAGACATCATGCATATTACACCACCCTAATGCTGAAGGGCACTTTCTTCAGTGGCCTTATTGCACATTGGCGTTTTTTTTTATTATTCACAGCCCTGACAATCTACAGTAATCCTGTAAACATCACTGTCAGGCAGTGATGTTTGCAGGATTGACTTGGTTAATATCACCAACCAGGGGATATTAGAGTAGTTTTTATATTCTTTATTGAACCTTAGTGTCCTCCTCTACAAGTCAGGAATTAACAGACTCTCTCAATTCCATTTCATTCTATCTGAAAAAAAAAAAAGTGAGACGGAAAAGATCCGAAGGCTTTTCATCTTTGGAGATTATTGCAATTGTCTGCTCCCTTGCAAAATGCAACTCAGTTAAACTTCTTGACCTTTACAGCTCTTGGTCTTAGAAAAAAGGTCAAGATGTCAATTTAGTAGGTAAACTAATGGATTACACACACCAGACAGCCGAAAAACAGGTGAATCATGTAGGCTGTCAATAAAACAGATGTCAGTGTGTGAGAAACGACCTGAGTATATGTCTCTATGGCAACACAGACCTATCTATACACATGATCTATCACACATGACTGCACATGGAGCAAACCATCACACTGGACACTGAGTCATCCAGTCAGATGCTCCACACCACCTCAAATGTTGACCTCGAATGTAGTGCCATCCCTGGAGGCAGAAATTTGTGGTTATCTAGAAAGGCACAGTAAAATATTAATTCAAGCACTACAGGTAAATTTGTAGGTATTTGCACGGAGCAACAAAGCAAATAGTGAAATAAGAAACATTTATTGTATTCCAATTTCTTTATGCCAAAAGAGAACTTTTAGTAAAGTCAGTTATTATGAATTATTCAATAACTTTAGTGAAACTACTAAGAAAGGTATATAGCTACAGTACATGAATAAGGTAAGTAAGTTTGATAACAGGTTAATGTGTTTTTGGCTGAGAAGAATAGGCCAAGTATAATTGTGTTGGCAGCAGGAGAGTCCCAGGTGGTGTGATTGTCCTACAGATGCCAAAACCAGCTATAGAGTGCTGCTAACAATCACAGCTCTGGCTACTTCAGTTGCACTATACAACCAGCAAACTCACTGAGAAAATGTGGCATAGCCGGTCATGGATAAAAAGCAGAAGGTGTTTGGGTCTACGGGAAAAGTTCCAGGGAGGTCCTTCAGCTCACAGCTGAGTGTTTAGAAATATTAAGAGGGCTAAAATGGCCAGAGAGGTGGTTGTTAGCAGTAGCTGGTTTTGGAATCTGGAGGAACACCACTGAATCTCGGGCTCTCCTGCTACCAACAACACATTTGATCTTTTTTCCAATCACTCTTTGGGAAATATACTGCCGAGACTCTCCCAAAAATCTCTGAATTGGATAAAGAACTTCAAAGAAGTTTTGCAGAACTTCTATAAAAAGACATTTATATCCTGAAACCACTGGATTCCTGTGGTTGTCATGTGTTGTCATGACATTTTATATCCAGTGTCAAGTGACCAGTTCTGTTATAATGATGTTTAACGTCATGACAGCTTATGTCACATGCTAATTTTTCTTATGCTTGCTCTAGTTAGTAAATGTTTTAAGATTTATGATAGATGTTATGACATGTATTTTATGATAACTGTGATAATGCTTGATGAAATTGTTAGTGTTGCTGCCACTCTGATGTCACAGATGGTTTCATTTGCATAGTGTTCATCATAATGTGTTATGTGTTCTATTATAACGTTATTGTCAATAGCATGTAAAAATATTAATTAGCTACGTATAAATGTACATTTTTTTCTTGTGTAAATCCACAATTTCCTGTTTTCCATTTTCATGTTTAGCAGCGTCTCAATCATTATTTTTGCTTGGTGTCGTGGGCACATGACAGAACGAGGGACCATTCTGGCATCAAACATTATGGCAGCTATTATGATAATCACTGGTATTGGTAACATGACACTCATATCACTGGCAAGTCATGACAGCATATGACATTTTCCATGACATATTTATCAATCCTAACACACAGGATTCAGTGAGGAAGTCAAGATTAGCATCTTCACTGTCTTTGCTTTAGAACTACACAATGTGGTTTAAAAAAAAAAGAAAGAAATGCCCATGAAGCATCTAATTTGTAGAAATGGCATCGTTATCAAAAGAAAACAGCTTTACACTGCACTTGTTTTAGTCACATTCTTATACTTGAAACTAAACTTATTGAATAATCTTACCCCGTGCTGCAGATTTGTTCCGAAGAACTTCTGCTGTAATCTTAAAGACTGTCCTGTGTTTATCCCAGGTCGCTCCTCTGGTTTGCTCATTGGATCTAAACCTACAGGATTTCTGTAAAGCCGCTTTGTGCATAAGCTATACAAATAAAGTTGAATTGAAATCCCTACTCTCAATATATAAATGATCTTAGTGTTTTAGGCACATATTAATGACACTCTCAAGACTGAGAGAGATTCCTCAGGAGCAATTCCTGAGATTACCTGTAATCTCATCCATCTCGTAAACCTGATCAATAAGTACAAAACCAGGCCACACACACATTCACACTTCTAGAGTTGGACATGAAGCAATAGTGTATTTATGGCTGTTTGTGCTCTAACATGTGTAGTCTCTCCTGTTGTGTGGTTGCAATCTATTAAATGTCAGGTGTACTGTCAGAACCCGCCTGGAAATGAGGAAACACATCTGCAGTGTCCGATTTTATGTGCATCTCAGCTGTGGGGAGAGAGTTGAAATAGCCTTGGCGAACACTGTGTCACTGACTGAACCTTGCCAAAGGGAGGAGCATGAAGTCTTTTATATATACAGCAGCTGACAGACTGTGTAGCCTATTATCTTTCAACAGCCTGCAGGACCAGCTGCATTATTTTATATGCATAGGTTGACATGTTCTCAGTTCAGTATGTTTGAATATATTAATTTCATTTGTATTAGTAATGTGCACTGTCAGGATTGGGCTGTCCAGTTTTCCTTGTGTGAGGTGATTCATACAATTAAGTGCAAAAGATTGCATACCCCAGGACAAAATGAAAAAGAATTTATAGCAACAAGATATTCATTGTATTAGGTTTCAAAGATGTTCCTTCATCATTACACTCTCAGAAATATACTGTAGGTATCAAACTCTACATTTCTTTTATAAATAATACCTTTACTATACCTTTACAAATAATTTACATAATTGGATCTTCAGGACTAGTGATGTACCTTTAAAGCTGTATTCTAAAAGCTAATTAAAGGAACGCTACATGCAACTTCTAAGGTAAAAAAAATGCATACTAAATGTGATACCAGCGTACCACCCCTGTACAAGGAAAGGACAGTTTGTTACAAATGTAAAAAAAAAAAATTTTCAAATAGTATGTGTTCAGATTTTGCTACAATTTTGCTAACAAAAGTATATCAGTTCAAAAACTGCATTCCTCCTACTGAATGTGATTTTTTTTTAAATTACTGTAATGATTTGTTTGCCCACCTTTGTGTTCATAACCCTGTAATCTTATCTATATCCTCTAAACAGTTCTCCCTCATATATCTGTTATAAACTCTGCCAGATGTCATACACCACCTTCTTCAAATCAGGCCTGAAGACCTCAAGCAAAACTTTTTTTTTTATTTTTAAAACTTAGTTTTTATTGATTTTTGGATTGTTGTCTTGATTTGGGATGCACTGAAATGTCACTTTTAACATTTTGGAATCCTCTTTTCATGTAGACATACATTTCCTTTTACATGAAGCCACCCAGCACAACTTTTCAAATTGCTGCTGGTGCAATATCACAGGGCAGCTGAACATACTAGCATGGAAAGCCCTAACTGCCCTCTTCTGCATATATAGCTGCCCATGATTGGTTATTGTCACTCTGATTGACAGGGGAGAGAGTAACTTTAGGAACATTAGGGAGAAACCTTGAGGAGAACTGAGAAGGCTCAAAAACCAGCCTACATGATGTAAGCATAGAAGTGCCAAATATAATAAATAGAAGAACACACCTGCTTGAGCTCAGATGGTATTACACAACTGCCGGTAAGTTCAAGGAAACATAGATGATGCTACAGTCTGCTAAAAATGACAGAGAAAAGCCTGTTCAAGGACATATTTGATAGACAATTGTGATAAAGACAATGATGGAATGTGGAACATCTGGAGAAAAAATTAACAGCTAATGATCCAAAGCATCCTATCTCATCTGTGAAGCATGGTGGCATGGGTATACAGTTTATGGCTGCTAGAGGAACTGCATAATTCAATATTGACTGCTGTTTGATAAATGAAGTCTGTACTGTGCAAAAGTATCTGAACTAACCAAAGCACCGCCTTGTCTTATGTTTGACTAATTTGTGTATAGTAGTAATATACACTACGCCAAAGTAAATGTAGTGTTAAATCCATTTATTTGGAAGTCTTGCCATCCCATGACCTAGTCAAATGCACAGAGCTGAACAGGAATGAAGACCTCTGCGAAAGTGTTTGATGATCCAATATTAAAAATCGTATAAAACACTCTGCTGACACATTCACATTGTTCATGCTGCTGAAAGACCGTATAAGAGTAGAGTACGAAAGGTGTCTCTTCCGGCCAGTGCACTAAATCAGTGTGCTCCCGTCTCTCATCTCTGGCCTCTGATAGAAACACGCTGTGAGTCCATGACTGTGGCTGACATATGCAACTCAATGTCAACCCTGACAGCCTTGCAATTTTCACTGTGCATCCATCCAAACTCTCACAGCTCCAAGCAAGGTCTCAGTGAAATAAGATTGCAGTATAACACATCGTTTTGACTCATTTAATATCTGAATTATTCGTAGCATCATCATAAGCTATGTAGAAAAGTTCAGCAGAGAAGAAGAGAGAGAAACCATGGGCTGAGAAACTGAGAGGGTGGAACTCCTAAGAGATTTATTAGCCCAAAATGCACCATGTTCCACTGAGACCTGAATAAATCTTAATTACGAGTTTAGTCTTGGAAGGCAGACTGTTGTATTTGTCTCCCACCCACCAGGACTGTACACCTTCTCTCATCATCCATCAACACACATTCCTATATAGAATAACCACTAAACATATAGAGGCATATTCAGCATTGAGTTACATATATACTGTATATAGTGAGGAGTTAATACGGAAATTGTGTACATTGTTTTTTCTGGAAAAGTGATTTTGTATTGATAAAATTGTGCACAACGCTCATTAAAGTAAGCTGTAAGCATAGCAGGCACATGCTTGTTGAGCGTATCCTTCAAACCATGGGCATTATTAGCATTGGCATTATTTTAGAAACTTGAAAACCTATAATAGAGAATTAAAAGTGTGATAAAGCCTACATCCCGTGCAGACATTGAGATTTCATGACCTCTCTTTTGTATCTCGTGGTTTCATTAAGTTGTGGGCACAATTATCTGTCGGAACCTGATTTAAAAAATAAAAAGCAATATGATAGAATGTTCTGTATAAACTGAATAAACTGCTGTACAATGAGGCCGGAAGACATAGTGCTGGTTACAACAAATTGTTAGACAGTGGTGCGCCAATGAATACAGCTTGTCACTTGCATTCATATTGTCCAAGAAAAACAGACTTAAATTAATGGTCACAATTGCATGTAACTGAGACTCACATTTGTTTTGGATAAAATCCACCCCATGCACATATATAGAGCATCAAATCAGCACTTAAGTCTTTAATGAATTCTGAGTTCTGAATACCAATGTGTATTACTATCAACTGTGCCTGCATTCACTCTGCACACATAACTCATCTCTAAATACACCTATGTGGCAGCTAATCTACAGTTTCATTCAGGGGTGTGAGCTATGGTAGAGTAATTAGAGCAGCAAGCTTGTTAACAATAAAGATCCCTTGAGACTCATAGCACACTGGCTTGCATAAGCATCAGTATAATAGGAATTTTCCTGGTATTAGAGAAAACAAGGGCAAGTGAAAGAATGATTGCACTGAAGAAGGGCCCTGTGTGATTACATGTAATGATGTGAAGCTTGTTTGCAACAGAGCCATTTTCTCTTTAAGGAAAAACATCCATAAGTAGGATTCTTGTTTGTGTAGAGACAGACTGGTTTATAATGCATTGTGTAAGCTATACAAGTCCATTTTCATGAACAGGAGGCTGCCTCAAGCAGAATATAAATACTGAATAGAGTAAAGCTAGACTGGAGAGACAAGGTATCAATAGTCTAGCTACACTTCATCTCACAGTGAGCAGAGCGAAAGAGAGAGGGAGGTTTATATTTCATAATTTTGTCAACATTCGTAATCCTCCAGTGTGCATTCAAAAACATCCTGTCTAGAGCTGGACAGAGTACCTTTGTGGCATGGAGGGAAAAAGTATCGATTTTATTTTCATTGCTTTTCAAAAAGAAGTTAATGCTTGTCTCATTCTGAGGAAAGAATGAGAGCAGTATGCTGGGTTTTTTTTAAATTCCGCCATATTTGTATTTTCCTTGTGCTGCTGCAGTAGACTTTTGTAGACACAAGTACACCAGTGTACCACAGGCAAATCGTGTGGAGATTACTGAGTTAAAGTTTTAGAATCCTGTAAAAACCACTACAAACCACAACTCACCAAGGGTATATCAGTCTTGTTTAATTTTTTACTGTAGCTTTCTCAGAGTTTCTCAATAGTTCACCTCTCCTACAGAGTCCCTACAATACAGAATTAAAAAGAAACCACATGGTATGAAAATCACTATCCTAGCAAACACAGAACATTTCCCTAACATTAGCATTTGGTTCCCCTTTGCTTATTTTTACAGAACCATTTCATAAGGCTGGATAGTTTCTATTTTAGATTAGGGTTTTTTTTTTTTTTCAGCAGAATGTCCTGGGAACACAACATTCACTTATGGTTGTATGACAAGGAACGTTCATCAAAGGGTGGTTTTAGGTACTATTTTTGTTATTTAAAGGTTACCAGAATGTTAGAGGAATGTTCTCCAAACCATTGAATGTTATGGGAACACTCCCTGAACCATAATGCACAACAAAACATAGATAACATACACAGCCTCAACCACAAGCACTACACTGTTTTTTAAGCATCCCACTTATCCATCTTAAGTAGTGGTTCTCCACTTGTTTAAAGTCATGAACTGTGTTTCCCACAGTTTTTTTTTGTCATGAATAGCCTAGTCATCTGACTTGATAAAAACTTTTGCTCTATCTATTTTACTCTTTTCTGTTTACTCCATCACTGTCCAAAGTGTTTTTGCTAACCATGTCATTGTAACTGCTTTTCTCTTTCTCTCCTCTATCAGTTTGCTGCATTTAGGGTTCTGAAGAATGCAGTACAACTCTGTAGTCACTGTGCACCTCACAACAAATAACACTTGCCCTCTGCAAAAACAGGATCACCCTACTCAATTTCATGGGAGATTAATCTGGAAGCTTGCACATAACCCTGAGCAATGTGAGGAGACTACAAGGAAAACACAAATTGTGTCACCCACCAGTTCTCATCAAATGTTTTACACAGAAGGCCACCAGTGATGCTGTGGTGATTCTACTAATGTGCTGGTTTTACTGAAAGGAGGAATCATGTTTGTCAGGGATTTGGATGAAAACGTAATTGAACGGACATGTGCAGCGATGGGGAACTACTCTATGTACTGCAGTTGGTTATTTCAGAGGGTTGTGTGGAGATATTTGATGGCCAGAGACTTTCAGGCAACCTAATGTGTGCCCATTGCTTCAATTCTAACCAGAATTCTGAATGTGAATGGTGAATACACTTTGCATATTTGATTAGAAATACCCAATGAAAAACATCACATGGTCTTTTTCCAATTTTCACCTGTCCTGTTTTGATGAGTCTGTGCCCACCAATGCCGATGTGACCTACTGCTGTTGTAGCCTGTGTTATGTGTTCCAAGATGTTTTTCTGCTCACCATGATTGTAAAGACTGGTTACTTGAGTTACCATAGACTCCCTGTTAGTTCAAACCAGTCTGGCCATTCTCCTCTTGCCTCTTATTAACAAGGTGTTTCTGAATGCAGAACTGACACTCACTGGATGTTTTTTTGTTTTTCACACCATTCTGTCTAATAATGAAACCAGCCCATCTCTCACCAGCAACCATGTACCTAAATAGCGAACGTCACTTCGCATCACAGAGTTATCTAGGTCTCTATGTATATCTCTGCTCATTTGGAAGTGCTGATGTGCTGTTCACAAACTGTTGGCACCATGCAAAGTATCATCTGTTCATGAAACGTTACAAATGGTTCATGCTATGGTGAGAATCACAGGTTAGTGATCTTAGTTTAACTTACTGACCTGTTGTAAATCTTCTACCGTGATGATGACTGAGTATGAGAAACTGAAGTATTACAGTTAGGATTATTTTAATGATGTCATGGTAACTCCCAGTGAAATTGGTACTTCCTTCACTTGACCATTAAATACTCTAAGACAGGGTTATCAAATCTTATTCACAAAGAGTCAGTGTTGCTGCAGGTTTTCATTACAACATAACAGGAGCCACACCTGAGAGTTGAAGGCCAACCCATTAAAGAGTAAATGTGATTTCTGTTTGGTTGGAATGAAAACCTGCAGCTATACCTCCTCATTGCAGATAACATTGGTCACCCCTGCATTTCCTATAGATGACAAGTTTTTTTTCTTTCTTTCTTTCCTAAGAGCTTTCTATTTCCTAGAAGATGGCAGCTCCACAATAGGTGCAACGCATTACTGTATTGGCAGCTGGGCAATGAAGCCATACTGCTCTCTGTCTTTATCTCCTGTGTTATAGCATTGTTTATCCAGACACTGGCTTTAGGCTACAGCACATGTAAGTGTAGTTTATTGATATACGAAGCTGCCAACTTTCAGGAATGGCTAGATGTGAGATCTGTGAGGTGCCGTACAGGTCCAGTTTTGAGTCCTACACCAGCACTGTGAGGAACAAAAACATGAAAACATTATCATCCAGCTGTTTTGAAACAGAAATCTTACTTTTTTTTTTCATTCTGTGTATCCAATTATGGCAGTGGGGGCATGGTCGAGCGTCAGCTGTGGATGGAGAGGAGGTGGGTCGAACTGGCAGGTAACACATGATGATTCTCACCTGTATCTTTTTACAGCCAGTCTACTTATTTGTGTCTCTTTGTGCTTTCAGTGACTCCCCCGTAACCTGCGATAGATAGATAGATAGATAGATAGATAGATAGATAGATAGATAGATAGATAGATAGATAGATAGAGCTAGTGAAGTGTGAACGAAAGCGAAGGCTGTGAATCTGGGACGTTGTTGTCCTCCCGATTCTTCCTCCACAATCTCGGACACCGGGTTTCTACACCCATTGACTATTAAATTACATGGCTTTAACTGGATGAAGAAAAATTTTTTAATTAATTTCTCATTGCAGTGCACTCATAAGTATTAGAAGCAAAACAGCTTAGCTAGCTAACGTAGACTGCATTATGCCCGCTAGCATGTCTCTGCATATTTAAACAGGGAATTTGGCTATATAACTATATTAACTATAACTATATAGACAATGTGTTGCAGTGCATTTGGACTAACTGTAACAGCCACCTTGTGGGTTATTTCATAGTTATATGTATGTTGAAGCACAAACAGTATGATTCCATAAACTCTTTATCAGTGCAAACACTTTCAAGTCTTAGGCCTTCATAGAGCCTAAGTTAAAGGTTAAAAGAATGGAATTAAACAGTTTTTCATTTTGTTCTATCTTGTCTGCTATCCTGCTGCAATGATTTGTGGCCTGTGTGAACGCACCCCATGGCTACCCAAGCGTATGTATACTGTTAACTGAGGAGGAGGATAAACAACAATAAACATCCACATGCACAAACAAACCTTACTGCAATAGACCGATGTTTTAACATGTTCTGCTGCCTAAAGCATTTTTTTACTAAGTGAGCATTTTTTCTTCCTTTTATGTTCCTTCACCTATAACTACAGTATCCTTATACTTATCCTTATATATATATATCCTTATATATATATATCCTTATACAGTCCTTTAATCTGCATGAAAGATAAAACAGAGTAAAAACCCTTTTTTCCCTGCACCTTCCTTTTTTTTATGTTGATTGACGACTCGATTGCCATTAATTTTACCCCCTTTAAATTGTTTCATTTGATTCAGTGTTAATTTTGCACCATAATATTTTGATTATTATTAATGATATAACTTATTAATGCAAAATATCTACTATTTTGGCTGTCTCCAGAAGTGATTCGTATCCTACAGGACCATTTATAAGGATATTCTCTCTTTTATACAATAAATCATAGGGTGTGTAGTATTGCTAACGAGGCCTTTTCCCTTTCATATATAGAGTAATTAAACTTGTTATTAATGAAAAGATGTCTGGTTTTGTTGCTGTGTTTGCACAACTAATCAACCTAATGCTTCCTGGAAAAGAACCATTTTGCTGAATTGTTGCCATCCAAGTTGTTTCAACAGGAACCAACTCATTAAAATGGAGAATGAACACTTAGAATCAATCATGTCTATCATCAGATTGCTAATCATGCCATGTGCTAGGTTCCTACTGCAGCCAAAACAGTCTCCAAATTGTTATTTGTTTAACTAGTCAGTTTCACCTCACACCTTCTGTTTAATTGTTGTGTGAATAATGAGAAAGTTCTTGGTTTGCTCTGGTGCATATTGGTTAGAATGAGAGAGACATTGTAAACACGCCATTCAACCTGAATTGGTATTCACTATTGTCCACGAGCCCTCACTCACTAACACTGACTTCCTGGGATATATCAGCTACAGACAGGTCAGTGCTGGCTGTGAATCACTGCAAAAGGCCACATGTCAGAATATGCTTCAATATATACTGCTGGTTTGCTGTAGCTTTTTAACCAGTCTATGACTGGCTTCTGTGCCATGAAGAGCTCCACTTCTTCAGCTCGACAAACAGCTCCACATTAGTATACATCAGGGGTATTTGCATCAACGGTCAGGTTACATAAAATTCCTTGCTTATAAAGGTCCAGATGTACTAACATGACTGAATGAATGGCCTTTTAAAGCTTAATCATTAAATAGTTTATGGTTTGGTGCATCACGGTGTCATTTATGACTCTGAACAGAAACATCTGTTGTGAATTTGATACAGGAAGAATAAACACATACATTGTCCATTTGTCGTTAAAATTCTATTTTCTGCATCAGCTTTTCTTTAAACAAATCCAATTTATTTACCAGACCAAAAAGATTAAATCTATGAAAGTATTATGAAAATTCTTCCATTTCTGACCTAATATCTCCAATCCTGTAGCTAGTCTCTAGTCCAATGAGCTGCCTTCAGCTAAATAAGTTACATAAATGGTGGGATAAGTCGCAACTATGTCTAGTGGCTAGAGTACAGATAGAGATGAGCCAATGAACTAGGGCTAGTTTTTCTCATATGTTTATCAGCTCTGAAACAGTATATTAAGTTCACTCTGAGAAATACAGGGACCAAACTGCACTTTTTCCTTGTCGCTGGGGTGGTACCATCAAAGATGCGTGTTTTTTTACGTTTAATATTTACTCTTATCCTGGAAAAGTGCATGTGTTTTAAATTTTAATTAACTTTTAAAGTTAATTAACATATTTAGAGCAAATACGTACCTTAAATTATTTTTAAAGGTTTCTAGTTAAAATATATACATACTAAAGATAGAAAACAGGTCCCCTTAATGGTATCACCCTAGTGACATGGATAAGTACAGGTACCTTTATTTCTGACTGTCTGATGATATACTTTGCTGGACCCAAATCTGGACCATAGACAACCCCTGGCATACATATACTATGAAGCATGGCTGTTCAATACTGTAGACATTGATACTGAAGACATGTTACTTCAATGGCATGCATAACCATTTGTGAAATATATTCATAATTACATAGACATATAAATACATCTTCACCAGTTTACGTTATAAGATGGTTTTATATGATACTTTTCCGGATCTGAGACATCTTCAACAGTGTAGCTGCTCTGCTGCAAAAGTGCTTAAATATGGGAAGGAGAGAGAGAGAGAGAGAGAGAGAGAGAGAGAGGATGAAAGTGTCAGTCAAGACTCTCCACTGTTCCCTGTCTTTGGCAGCTTGTAACAGTGCAGTGGCCAGTCCATTCTTTGGTATTGTCCAACTAGGATATGCACTGGCAGCCTCTGCAGCACTTTCCCTCTACTGTACATTGGAGGATGAACTTAGCCAGAGATTCATGGTTACATGACCATACCAGGCAAGCTTGGAGTGCCTGCATGGGTGGTGATGGTCTGCCTGACGTTGGTGTTGGTCTTCTGGTCTTTGTAGGGGATGCGCATGAGCTTCCTGTATCACTTGTACTCAAATGCCTCAATCCGCTTCTCTGTCCCTGACATGAGCGTCCAGCACTGATGTTGCACTTTTAGACAGTGTTCAATCTGGTCAAGGCAGACATTGCCAGGCCGAGTCTGGTTTTGATCTCTTTCACAGACTTGCCATCTTTGGTGAGAACGGACATGATGTACTTGAAACTGTTTACTTCCTCAAGCCGCTGTTCATACATTTACAAGGATTTTGTTTTTTCAGCGCTAACTTCCATAGCATAGGTGTGCCTGCCTGTTCTTCTGCAAATATCTCTCCTGCTTTGCCTTCGAGTCTGTTCAGGAGGATCTTTAGCATTACTTTGCTGGGGTAGCACATCAGGCTGATCGTCCTATAGTTCAGATGATTTTGTACACAGTTATCAAATGATTTTGTTCATATAAATGTGAATCCCTGTGACGCCATGTCATGTCTTAGAGCTATCAGAGTCTGAGCCTCTCACTATTTTTTTGTAATGAAAGTGTTTAGGGCAAAAAAGAGACACATTAGTGTTTTTTAATAAAATACTTCAAGACATGTAACAAGACTTTATGGAAAAGGAAGTGTGCATGAACTTAGTCTTTAAACAAGGAAGTGGTAGACAAGGACTATCTATATACAGGACACAAATGAACCTGTTTGACACTTATAAACAATATGACTAGAAATAGGGGGGATGTGTTCATGGAAGGTCTAGGAAATGATGGTGTGTATCGTGAGTATTTAAGAGTCTGGTAAACTGGTAAAAGGCTGCAATATCAGAAAAGATGGAACAGTGGTAACATGCTGCCAAGGGCAAGGCGGTTCTTTGGACTGGGACTTGGAGTTTCTTCCTAGGAGGTGCTCCAGGGGTAACTGAATCTCGCCTTAAAGTTTACTGTAACCAGTCAACCAGATCCTGGAGCAGATGGCATATCTGAGAGACAGCATCGAAGGGCACCATACACACACACACACACACACACATCCATGCACTCATTTACACCTACAGGCAATTTTTGTGTAGCCAATCCACTTACTCGCATGTTTTTAGGAGGTGGGAGGAAACCGAAGAACCTAGAGGAGATCTATGCAGACGCAAGAAGAACATGCAAAACTCCTCACAAACAGTAATCCGAGTTCAGAATCAAACTGCAGACCCTGGAGCTATACGATAGCAACGCTACTCACTGGCATCCATTACCAATCACACATCAGAAGTACTGATCACAGTGATAAGGACATGTGAAGCCTCTGGGAAAGCAGTAAATCTGCTTCTCAAGAATCTACCCAGACCATGTGGCCACCAGTCACAGTATGTTCAAAATACAGTGCTGCCAAACATTTGCTCTGAAATTGAATCTTGCCAGGTCATGGCTCTGAGTTTTGGGTATGCCATCATTCTTCATGTCAACAATGCCAGACAAATGGTGTGCATCTTAAAGCTGCCAAATCACTGAGATTGAACTTCAAAGATGCCAGACTATTGGCTGAGACGACAGAGAAAGCTTGAGTGCTCATAGCACTGATTTAAAAGTGCTTGAAAAGATTTTTTTTTCTTATGTCTGGCATCTCTTATCCTTTTCAGGAGTATTAAACACTAAATTTTCTTACCCCATACATTATTTATATTAAAGCCTATAGAATTATACTATATAATTTCTCTTTAAATTGGACTATTGCTGAGTCATAGCCAAGTATGTCTGGAAGCTCTAGTACATTCAGCCAAGATTTGTGTGATCACAATACACCAATATTACATTTTCTGTCAGTATTCGTCGGCATATAGATGGAATTGACTAGCTCAAGGATCTTCTTAAACTCAAACCACAACCTCAGATCTAACACCATCTTCCCAGAACTAAATTACATATGATAGGTGATTGTGCCATTTCCTCAGCTGCTAGACACCTCTGAAAAATCCTTCTTGACCACCTAAGAGCCTTTTAAAATCACCTAAAGTCAGTTTATTTCACATTTTCTATATAGTGTTATATCACTTCCTCTCTGTTTTGTTTTGTTACATGTAAATTAATGAACATTATTAATAAAATGCATTATTATTATTATTATTATTATTATTATTATTATTATTATTATTAAATGGCTGTTACAAGACTTTTCCTGCAAATATCCATTTACAGTCTCCTTCCTACACTGAAAAAATGAATTGGACCAATGAAATAAATATTTGATTCATAATAAGGCCATTTGGGTTCTGTGCATTTACATGGGAAGCAGTAGGATGGCAGAATTGAGCTCCTAGGTTTAATTTCGTAGATGTACTCCCAAATTATTCCCCTACTTTTATTAAGAAAAAGAGATGCACAGCAAAGAACTGAAAGTAAATTTAAAAGGAAGCTTGATTTGCAAATTTACTGGCATTAAGCCTGTTCTGCTAATGGTAGCTTTTCAGCCAGACTTCTAGACATTTGTAGACATATCTACCACAGCTTCTGCTGAAGTGGACAAAGTGCTTCATTTACATGCTCGACGGGTGATTTAAATTGATTTCCCTTGCAGACACTCACATCCGTTATGCAAACTTTAGAAACCCTTGTTATTGACTATTAGGAAGCACAAACCCAAGTCATGTTTTTCTGCTTCTCTTGCCTCTACTCATGGACAAGCTGTCTATGCAGGTTTCACCCAGTTCACTACACAGGCTACAATGCACTTCTTTGGCTTTCCTTGCAGTGTATTTGGTCTGACACTAAGCAAAATGTGTAGTTTCTATAATATGTGAAGTCCTGCTTTGCTAAACATTATAATAAAATTAATAATAAAATAACTACATAGCTCATCCCTCTGATATTACATTATACACCTGCTGCCGCTGCTGTTTTCTTTATAGGGTTGATTAACAGAGATTTATTCAAGATGCGGAAATGATGGATCTGCATTCAGCCCATGACAGGTTTTGAAAAGACATAAGTTAGGATAGTTCTCTTTAAAAAAAAAAAAAAAAAAAAAAACAATATTTGAATGCTTTCCTGCTTAAGAAATAGAAAAAAAATCAATGTAGGTTTATATTGCTAATAACTAATCACTGGTTGATGCAGTAAATAATGGCATGGCACTCCATTCCACTCACATTTATCATGTATCCAGTCACAGAAAAGGATTCAGTAGAATAACTACATAGTTATGGGGCCACCAGGGGTCCCAGATAGTTGACAGTATGGCATTCGTTCCCCATTGGACTGCCCCAGAAATGCCCCTGCTCTCACTGAGAAACAGCGTCATATGTACCTTTTTAATATGCATTCTTAATGTATTCTTAATATGTTATGCTTTTATATATTTTAATGTTAATGAATATATTTCTGACAGTGTAATCAGTATTAACCCATCAATATTTTTTCAAAACATTCTTCTCATAATTCCAGGCTGGACCCAATGACTTTATTAGGGCTGCAGTCTAGGGTGGGACAAAATATGACTCCACGTCCATAAAAAAAAGATAACGTGGCTACCCCTAACTGTGTATGGCCTAGTAGGATCCCCATTGGATAGAAAGGCAAATAATTATGCAACATTTTTTGTCGTCTAGCGTCACCACTAACATAACATTAGTCTACATCTTACAAAGTATGCTAGTATTACAAACTCAAAAACATTAGCTAATTATAGCTAATAACAAACAGTAGAAATCCAATGTGATGTCTTCGGTTGATGAATATGCATCCAAATAATGTGGTCAGTGGGCCAGGGAATAGTCCGCTTTTGTGTTAGCTAGCTAAACATGTTTCTGTTAACAATCCTCACCATTGGACAAATTTTAAACTTTCAAATTTAACACTGATTCAGATTTGCATCATATGACATTGGCAATTACACTGACAAAAAGAATCATAATTGTTTTATTCTAAAAATATTCTTATTATTATTTTTATTATTGGCCATCCTTTAGCTACACTATGGCAGGACGACTTTTCAACAAGTCCTGACAAATTAAATGAAAGAGTGAAGGTTGAAGTGAAGTGACTTGTGGTCGAGTATGGTGACCCAAGTGCACACACACCCGGAGTAACCTTTTTTGCTGCGGCGCCCAGGGAGCAGTTGGGGGTTTGGTGCCTTCCTCAAGGGTCTCAAGGGTCGTGGTATTGAGGGTGGAAGAGAGCGCTGGTCATTCACTCCCCCCACCTACAGTTTCACCTTCGGGTTACAAGTCCAACTCTCTAACCATTAGGCTTCAGCATAATCTTAAATTTCTACATTCATAAGAGGAATTGGCAATAAGGCAAATTCAGACAAAGGCTTCTTCAAAATAATCATTTGTACAGAACTACCCTGATGTGTATTTCTCATACAGTTCCTACACTATCCAAAAGCACCTCCATTACTCCGTCACATGGAAACCATCATGTATTGTACCTAATGTCACATTTCCCTAAAACTCAGTAGGAGCCCACCCACATGCGTGCAGAAACACAAAGCTTGATTCACATGGCTTTCGCTGTTCTGGCTGCACTGCAAATCAGTTCACAGCAAGAAAAGCTCACATGCAGGTTTGCACATAAACTCTAATCTTTTGGTCATCGAATTCCAAATGGCACTGCCATGAACAAATGGTATTGTTGGATATCAGTGTACCTCTCAAATACATATCAAAATTACGCCCTCACTAGAACAATACTGCAGTAAAAGACAAAAAGTTTACTTTCTATGTAAATTATTAGAGCATTATAGCACAAAGTGTAGATCTCATTATAGGTATTTTATTTTAAATAACAAATAAATTGGGGTTTTCTGAATTGCAATAGCCTTCACACTTCCTGGGATAGGCTCTGAACCCACTGCACATCTGATCAGGACAAAGCAGTTATTGATGATTGAATTACATTTAGCATGATTTTTATGTTGCTAATGTTGTGCTAATGGGAATAAAATCTTTAATAATATATTGTCTATGTATTTGCTTCAGAAAATCTAAAGTTGTTTTAGGGATCAGTTATGTTCCCACAGTAGCACATTTTAATTGATATACTACGATGTGAGTAGGTTGACATCAGAAAATGTGCATATAATTTATTTCTGAAACAACTGACAGAGTCTTAAAACCAAACACAAATGTGATCTGTTTTTTTTCTCTTTGTGTCTGAAAGGTGAATGTACTCTCACCTTCAGAGCAAAACGGACTACAATTCGTTTTGATATTTTATGGCTATCACTGACATCCACTGTACCCAGCAGTGTGTCTGTCTCCGCACTTGTGTTTGTCAATCAGTGTTTAATATGTGTGTGAAACAGAAATATAGGTTCATACACCATGTGTGAAATGTAAGATGATGATTTTGTCCTACCTGTGAACTTCCACTCAGTTTCTGTGGGCTTTTCATTATCATTTATTTATCCTCATCAGAATCGTCATGATGGAAAATCAATACATTTCTCAGTGTCCGCTTCACACTTTGAATCTATCTATCTGTATCTCGTAGATTATAAAAAGTGCTCAGATGAAGACCGAGACAGACTATCAACATAGTAATCCATTTTCATACCACAGTGAGGTTGAATTCTCAGATCTGACTGTCAGGAGGTGCTAATTAAATTGCTCTAACATCACCGCTTTAACAGCAAGGCAAATCACACATTTATATTAATGTGCTCTTTTTAATGTTAGTGTTTCCATGGTAACTTACACAGGGACTTGTATGGATGCTGAAGTGTAATGATGTGTAATTAGATTAGATTAGATTCAACTTTATTGTCATTGTTCAACGTACGTATACAAAGCCAATGAAATGCAGTTAGCATCTAACCAGAAGTGCATAAGTGGCATATTTACAATAAATTACAAATAAGGATATACAGCTATGAGGGTGATATGTACAGGGGAATGGATGACTTATGTACAGGAAGTGCAGTAGGTATTATAAATAGGGATAAATGTGATCTATATATGTATGTACAATCAGTGTACAGTGGTGAAGACATGTTAAGAATATAACAGGAATATGAACAGGATATACAAATGAATATATACATACATACATATTACATATATATGCACACACATATATACCTGTATGTAAGTACAGTAGTGCAAAAACCACATTATAATTTATGTAGTGTAAAGAAGCAAGGTGAATAAACTGAAAACAGATATTACAGTGTGCAGTGTGATCAGCTGTTCAGTGTGGAAACAGCCACAGGGAAGAAGTTATTTTTCAGTTGCTAAGGCACCGGTAGCGCCTTCCAGATGGGAGGAGGGTAAATAGTCCGTGATTCGGGTGATAATGCTGTTCGCCCTCTGCAGGCAGCGTTTATTGTAAATGCTCTCGATGGTGGGTAGCTGAGAGCCAGTGATGCGTTGGGCGGTTTTCACAACCTGCTGAAGGGCTTTCTGGTCTGTTGCCGTGCAGTTGCCATACCAGACTGAGATGCAGTTGGTGATGATGCTCTCAATGGTACAGCGGTAAAAGTTCGCGAGAATCTTGGAGCAGAGGTGGGCCTTTTTCAGTCTGCTCAGAAAATAAAGGCGTTGTTGTGCCTTTTTAACCAGGAAGGAGGAGTTCAGGGACCAGGTGAGGTCCTCGGAGATGTGGACCCCAAGGAACTTAAAGCTGGGTACACGCTCAACAGTAGCTCCGTTGATGTGAATGGGAGCGTGAGTGTGATTCCCAGAATGTCTGAAGTCCACGATGACCTCCTTTGTTTTTTGGTGTTGAGTTCCAGGTTGTTGTCCCCACACCATGTCACAAGGTGCTGGATCTCCTCCCTGTAAGCCGTCTCATCGTTACCTCTGATCAGGCCTATCACCGTGGTGTCATCTGCAAACTTGGTAATGCTGTTAGAGGCATGTACAGGTATGCAGTCATGGGTGAAAAGGGAGTATAGGAGAGGGGACAATATGCATCCCTGGGGTAGTCCAATGTTGAGGATGAGACTGGAGGAGGTGAGGTTATCCAGTCTGACAGACTGTGGTCTGTTTGAGAGAAAGTCCAGAGTCCAGTTGTAGAGAGGAGTACTGATTCCAAGCTGTTTAAGCTTTAAGATTAGATTGGACAGGCTGACTGTGTTAAATGCTGAACTAAAGTCTATGAACAGCATCCTTGCATAAGTGTTGGGGTTGTCCAGGTGAGTCAGAGCAGAATGGAGCGCTGTGGAGATGGCATCCTCTGTTGACCTGTTGCGGCGATAAGTAAACTGATATGGATCCAGAGTGGGAGGTAGACAGGCTTGGAGATGGGTGAGGACCAGCCTTTGAAGCACTTTGCTACGACAGGGGTGAGTGCGACAGGGCAAAAGTCACTGGGTGTCGTTGCAGCGGAGTGCTTGGGCACAGGCACGATGCTAGCCGACTTAAAGCAGGTGGGGACAACTGCCTGAGCTATGAACAGGTTAAAGATGTCTGTGAAGACTCCAGTCAGTCTTCACAGTCTTCATAATTGTCTTCATAATTGTTGATATGGTGAAGTTTGCTGTAAGGAGATGTTTATTTAGCATTTTTAGAAGGAGTCTCTAGTGTCAGCAATTTGTAACAATCAGAGGTAAAGCTGTAACTTTAAGTTTTGAGACACTGGAAATTCAAGAGAGAGGGAAAAAAAAGGTGCTGATGAGGGAATGACTGTTTATAGCTTTCACAAAGTAAGTGAAATCGGAAAACGACTAATTTCTCAGACATTCCACTACATTAAATGTAACTGAAAATGGATAAAAGCATGACATTCTTTAATAGATAAAAGATTGTAGCTTTGTCAAAATACAGTGGTATAAACACTTCCGTGGTATAAGAGGATATGCTTCACCTCCACTTAGCTTTCTGTAACAGCAAACCCCATCATGTTTTATTCCTTACATATTTAAAACAATATATAACTATAAACACTTTTTAGAGCACACTTCTAAAGACACAATGAAGAAAAGTGGAAATAGAAAATATTGCAATATGTTGAAAAATATTTCAGAATAAAAGTTGAATATATTATATATTCATTATGCTTCAATTTTTAGAGAGTTTCAAAGACTGATAATTATTAATCTGGTCAATTACAAAATACAATACATATACAGTCAGGTCCGGAAGTATTTGTACAATGACAGAGTTTTTGTGATTTTGCCTTTATACTCCACCACAATGGATTTGAAATAAAACAATCAAGATGTGATCGAAGTGGAGACTTTCAGCTTTATTTTAAGAGGCTCCACAAAAATATGGCATTTACCATTTAGGAATTACAGCCATTTTCAGCAAAGTACTTCCATTGTGGTGGTGTATAAAGGCAAAATCACAAAAACTCTGTCACTGTCCAAATACTTCCGGACCTGACTGTATATTATATATATATTTCTCGGATAGACTTTAAGAATGCCTCCAACAAAAGAAGAACGTATTGAAATCATTCTTAAGGCTGGATCAGGAAGCTGTCGCAACGTTGCGATGGATTTTAACAGGAAACATGGTAAGCACATCACACACAACGCTGCTGCCAAACTTATTAAGAAATTCAGAAAGATTGGAAGTGTTGCGGACCAACCATAAAGTGGACGTCCACCAACATCCACTGACGAAGGCACATTCGAGGTGGTGCTGGCGTACATAATCCCCTGTGTAAGCAGACTTTTGAGTAACCCTGTACAATAAGAAGATAGATAAGAAAATATGTAATGACAGAGGCTGTTTGCAAATATTTGCATCCAATCTAGTAATGTAATAAGAGCAATTAAATGATAGCATGAGCATAATTCAACACTCTTTCTACTAGTTAAAGTTTTAGTAAATAAAAAAAAACTTTTGTTACCTATACTTTATGGCTAATGATTTTTCACCTGGGCGGAAATAGACACGCTGCCATTTAATTATATTCTGCAGTATTATTACCACATGGAGAGCCTTAAAATATCTATCTGACATTGATTGCTCTGATTTCTTTTTTGACTTCTCCGTTAGATGCTGTTGGTCATAATAGCCTGAAATAACAGCAGTGTGCTCTGTTATGGGGATTCTTCTACAGAAAAGCTGAATGCTGCTCCTACATTGTGTGCTCGCCACAATAGCCAGGCTATGGTACAAAAGAAGTGGTCCAGATTGGGAGCTGAGGCAGAAAAGTCATGAGAAGAACTCTTTAAGGAGTTCTTACAAAAAAAGGAATGTCATTATCACTCCTTATTGAAACTATGTCTGAAGGATTAAACTGACATTTTATCCAACATTCAAAATATTTCAATAACAACTAATCCTTAGACTCACCGGTTCTGAACTCCTGGACCAAAGAGACTTCATAACTAACATAACAGTGCTCGCTTGCTACTAATAATACCACTTTAGTCCTCCACTTTTCTTTATTGTTGGTCAAGAAAAAGACAGAAGGTCAGAAGACAGAAGCAGCTAAAGCATATATATGATTTCTATTACTGCACATTTTTCATAGACATATAGATGATAGAAACGCCCCTTGCATTTAATAAACCTAGGTTAGCGGGGCCAGCTTAGGCAGATAGACCAGTGTTTTTTACTTTACAGCCTTACAACTGGAACCTGGGCCAAGTATCAGCTGTGCCATTTCTACTGGCTGTACTCTCAGAAAATGAGAGGAATACCAGGGTACTTCCTGTCTCATGGTGCATTCATATTCACTCCAACATGGTCTCACATTCGCAAATTCATAACAATTTATATGACTTATGTTGAATGAGAATTTAGGTTAAAACCATCAAAAAACACCAAACCACTGCTGTCTTCTTCAAATATGAGTGTCTCAAAAATGATGGACCCCATAACATACAGCTAGAGTAGTTACCTAGCTACCTGTTACCTTCTGAGTAATATCAAATCCATTTGAACATGAGTTATCAAAATGAACACTGCTATCATTTAAGTCCATATCTTCCTTGATTAGAAAGGATGTGATTAGCAAGTTTGTATCTATACTGTTATCTAGCTAGCTAAGTAACTAGCTAAGTTGTTAATGTGTCATTGGAATGCAATTATCAGCAAACAGAAACAATCATGATTAACCCCGATTGCTTAAAAATTTATAATGCCTGATTTCAAAAAAGCCATGAAAAATTATGCATCTGAAAGATGGACAAGCTAAATTAATTTACAAATGAAGCAAATTAAACAGTAAGGTGGTAGTGTTATGTCAGATATGTCAATTTTATTAGGTGATTCACCTGGCTTTTAGACCAGACCTTTCTGTTCTCTCATTCTCTCTTTGTTCAAGTTTATTCAATTCTTGTCAACTCTCAACATCCTATTACAGCTCTGAAGCCATGTCCTTTTCCACCAAACTCTATCTATGTCACAAGCCATTCCCGGGGTTAGGTTTGCATTCTTGCTGAGCTACACTGTAAAAAATTGACCATAGATTTTACAGTAATTTACTGGCAACCTCGGTTGCCAATCAAGTATTTTAAAATTTACAGTGAACAATATTTACAGTGTACAACATTAAGATATTACAGTACTTTACTGTATATATTTTACAGTTGTTTATTGTAAATTGTACAGTACTTCACTGGCAACCAAAATTGCCAGTAAATTACTGCATAATTTACAGCAATTTATTACAGTGTATGGTCATATTCAAGATTCCTGGCTCTACTGAAGCTCTAAGCTGAAGCAATCTCCCTCTTCATCTCTTTCACACTTTTCTTTTAATGTCAGAGTGTCAGTGAGCATTGGAGTTAGAAATGTCAAAGACGTAGCTTGACAGATTGAACTTTTTAGACTTGCTTTGTAGTGGACAAACCTCTGTATATCATCCTGCCTCATGATAATCCAGCTTCATTTAAAAAAGCTATTTTATTTGTGTCACGCAACAAATTGTGCTACACAACAAATGGTAACTTGTTAAGCAGTTAAGGTTATTGGTCATATTTACACAACAGTGTGCATTGTATTTAGATATTTATTTGAACTGTGATTCTATGTATACTTTATTTCTGTTCTAGACCACAAATTTACACACCCACTCTGATATATACACATATGTCAACCTACAACTTTGAGCCCAAATACTACTCTGCTGTATTGTGAGACTTCCAAGTTTGAATTTTAAAAAATTTGACCTGCACTTAAGCTAATGTGTGTTCTGACCGCCACACGCGGTGAATGCAGGGGTTTATGTGACTGACATAAATTAGCATGTCATTTGGACTTTCTGTATGTAATCCGATTATTGAGTTATGCTTATTAGTGTCTAATGGTGGTCTTGGTAACTGTCAAGAATACTTTCAAGCTATAAGTTTTACAGAGAAAAAAATGCTGATTCAATCTATGATTAATGTGTTAAATACAACGGTACATCTAATGTCACGAGCAGGAAACTGTCTGTCTAAAAAGTCATTTTTAAATGGAATTTCTAGTATCTACTTCTTTGTTTGTTGACAGACTTGAGATTTTCTACTCCACTGGTTGCAACTACTGAACAATAAGCTGTTAAAACCCCAAATTCTGTTGTTTTTTAAGTGATTATTCATTGATCGTTGTGTTTTGAGCAGTACTTGTGAAAGGGACAATCAACTTACCCGTACAACAATAAAAAATGTTTTACCAAACTGTTGCTTTAAGTTGATTTTGAACGTTTAAGTTTCAGGTTACACAGTATGGTACCCAGTAATTTAGCTCCAGGATACTGTTAAAGGCAATCTCATGTACGGATTCTGATCCATGGGGGTGCTTTCACTCTTTTACACTGCTGCTAACATGGCAGTAGCAAGACCTACTCTCCATTTAGCTGCAGACTCAGCCCTGATTTGGGAGCTCTCAGTCAATGTCAAATCTGTCAAATTCATCAGCTAGGATTCCAGCAAGCACTCTGGCAGCATGAGAAAGAAAGACAGACCAATGTTGATTACCAACTGCCTACAGGAGAATATGTTAGCTAGTAAGTTTTTATTATTGCTGTACCAACATTGCACTCCTGTCACAAAAATTTTGCCTGCCTTGAAGCCCTTCTCTGCTGCTTCATTGGAACATTAATTGGATTAACACATTTTTGAGCACAGTAATGCAAAATACACAAAAAAAATTTTCTGTGTCTACAAGCAAATCTCATTGACAGGTAGTCACATGACTGTATGATATACCAAATTATAACTGTTATGCATATTGCATACTATAGTGCCAGGTACTAAAATAGTTTGTACACTGATATACCGTATGGAGTATAGTATACATGTATGAAAACACAATAGGAGATACCAAAAACAAATCACTGAACACATCACATAAAAATGACTCTAAAAAGAGCTAGATTAGACTGGACAACACTGTAAAAAAGATTTTACTACACTGTAAGAAAACAATTTTGAGTAAACACCTGTAAAACATATTTACAGAAAGTACTGTAATATCATACAGAGTATAAAGTAACACATAGTCCAGGATGTTGATGCATGATACAGCTGAGCTGAAGGGTCTTACACAAGGATCAAATCAAGGCATTTTGGTGGTGCTGGGATTTGAATACATGACCTTCTTATCTTAACTCAAAGTCATAACCATTAAGCTACCACAACTAGAGCAGGTAGCTTGCACTCATTCATTGTAAGCTTTTAGTGGCGTTACTTCAGTGCTACAAGTAGTTGAATCAGTGCACACGTTGTTGTGGTGGCTCAGTGGTTAATGGTTTGAGTCACAGCTCAGAAGGTTGAGCGTTTAAATCTCAGTGCTGCCAGGGTTGGGTAAGACTTCTAACCTTCAACTCAGTTGTATCTTGCATCAGCCAGATAAGCACATGTGCTGGGTTATGTATCATTTGTTGCAACACTAAGATATTACAGTACTTTACTGTAAATATATGTTACAGTTGTTTACTGTAAATTTTACAGTTTTTTTTACTGGCAACTCAGATACCAAAGCCAGTAATTTGCTGTAAAATTTACAGCAATTTATTACAGCGTACAGCACTAGACCTTTTGTCAAGATGATTTACAGTCATTAAACGGTGTGGCCCACACAATGGCAGTAAATTCCTGAATAATTTTGAATCAAAAAAAGAGTTGTAGAAAATTGCTGAGAAACACATTAATGTACCTTGATCAAGCTGGTACACAAATGATGACCACTAAATTGCTATGTGTTTCCAAAAAACTAGGCATTCAGAATATCCTAGTTTTCACCATCTGTATGCATTTATGAAGTGAGGTTTAACAGCGGCAATTAGCAGACACATTATTTGCCCTGCTAACACAGACTCAATGTTGCCATGTGCTATTTGTACACTACATGCAGTCTAGTCTGCATGTTCTCTTACTGTTTTAACTTCAATAAAGTGAACACAGTATGACACACTCAACGTTGGTTTTTCACACGTGAAGCAGCTCCATAATGTGTGTAAAAAGTGTGTAAAATCAGCTCACAACTCATAGACCTCATAAAACAGAACGTCAGAGACACCAGAGAGGAGCTTCAAACAGAGAGAGAAAGTTCTTGACGCTCACAAGGAGAGAGAGAGAGAGAGAGAGAGAGAGAGAGAGAGAGAGAGAGAGAAAGGCTGAATAGGCATAGTGAAGAATTCCTTTGAAGAACAGTCCTAGCAAGAATCAAAAGTTTCTGCTTTGTGCTGCTTTTCCATCAAAATCACACATACATAAATGACTGACACACTGGCTCAGTTGTCTTTATATGGTGCTCTACTGACTTAAAGCAGCCTGACATTGTTATGCCTAGCTGTGACTCTGTGTGCAAGATTGCTACAGTTCTCCTTCAGTTTGATCTCAAGAGGAAACTGCAGGAAGTTGTGAAATGCAAAATATGATCATATGCACTCAACCTCAGTGAATACCCACAGATGTGACTTTGTTCTAGGAATTTTAAATTCCTCCTTGAATTTCATTACACTGACTATTTGTGCATGCAATGTAAACATCTGCACACACTAATTAGTGCACATTATTTTGGTAAGTCAGGGCCAAGTTGCTGGTTTACCTACAATCAGGTACACCTAGCTTATACAGTTAGCCTATAATCATTGCGCACTTTATCAGGTAAAATAACTACATGTGAGTAATTTGTAGGTATATCATTACTGAATGGAGCCCATAGGCCCACCACTTACCAGATATTATTCAGCTGGTGGACCAGCACTGCTGTGAAATGGTAGTGACACTAGTATGAGTGGATCAGGTTTTTTGGACTTTCTGAACTGTGTAATATGTTGATACTCATTTAAATTCACACATATTCATAAGTGATAGCCCCTCCATCTTATAATGTAGAAAATACTCCCCCTAGTGGCAAGGTGTAAAAAAAGTAATATTGGGAGTCAAATCATGAAATTGCTCCAGATAATCTTACTGTAATTACCACTAAAGTTTACCTTGAATGAATAAAATGATTAACAGTTAATGATAGTGTAATAAACAAATAATTATATCATATTAAAAAACCGTGTGCCGACTAACCTTGCAGGTGATATGGTTATATATGGTATATATCTGTATTATGTCCAAACTTATTTCCAAATAAGTGCTTTCTCTTTTCACTTCAGGTTCTAGTTACTGTGTGTTTTCCAGGATTTCATGCTTGAAAAGTACTTACAATGTCATGTTTAAGAATAAATATGAAGAAATATGCTAATTTATTTTTGATATAAAATGTGCTAACTACAAACACGACCACAACAGAGTTTCTGTATATTAAAAAAGTGACTTAATTCTTGAAATTGACCAGTGAACAAAAGACAGAACAAAAGACAGCAGTAATGTGTTTGGAATGGAGTCGGGAGATCTTGTGTTCAAAACCTGACAATGCCAAGTAGTGCCTTCTTCACTTCCTTGGCAGTCTGATGTCCACTGAGCAGCAGAGAAATCCTCCCAGATTGGTAGCTTTTCTGTTATTTGTGGAGAACTAGCTACATTTTGTGACTGATTTTCTATCACTCAAGGCATGCTTTCAAGTGAACATGCTTACTTTCGACTAAACTAATAAATATATGAATAGAGTATTAAGAGTATATTTCTATTAAGTATTTTTCTGAGTAAACATGTAAGATATTTACTTACAGCTGTACTGTTTGTATTATATAGTCAAAAGAAAGAATAGAACTAGTGCATGGATGGTATATAACTAGTAAACATTGATATAATGCACATTTTAGGTTAGAGGTTTTTGAGCTATTGAAATGGCAGTTTTACTTCTAGTTTTACTTTTGTAGTGCATTTTTGAAATCATAAAACCAAAGTCATCAGGTAAATCAGGCAAAGGTCAAACCAGGAAGGACAAGACTCAGACCTGCATGACAAGACTTTGCACAGCTACAAAGAAAGAGACGAACTAATCAAGTACTAACCCCGAAAAGGTAAACACAGTCAGATAACAAACCAATGACAGGACATGGGCAGAGGCAGGATTAGTACAGAAACAAAAACATGAGAGCATGGCATTATTTGTCATGGGATCTGCAACCTGAAGCGGGAAACCATGACAGCTTGTATACCATGATTATATGTTACATTTTGAATACCAAACTTGCAGCTATCCAAACCTGCCTTATGGTCTAGGCTTTAGTGAGTAATTTTAATGACATTGGACTGTTCATCTCTATTGCAGTTAGGAAGTAAGTTATATCTACTGATCTAAGATTAATTTACGAACATAGCATCAGATTGTTCTAAAGTGCCACTGCGGTACTTCAGCTGCAGTGGATTTGGCAGTTCTCTCTTTTATCACAGAGTGGACAGTGTTTTTAAAAAGCCTCCTTTGGGAGAACATTCAGCTCACTTGGTCCTCTCCTTTTAATCATCTTGCACCATTTGTATGCTTTAGGTCAATTTTCTCAGGGTTATTTATTAATTTAATCTGTCGAGAGTAAAGCGCAGGGTGTCTAATGCGCAGACACACACTCATTAATCTAAGTCTGAGTCTTCATTAAAGCAGACAGTAACACAATCCCTTTCTCCTTCATCCCCAATTTAGCCAATTACTCCTATTTTATCTTTCCCCCACATCACTCTTTCTTCTCTGAACAACTCCTCTCTCTCCATCTCCTCTCTACTCCCACATGACTTCTACATCCAAAGCAGGAACTACGTGTCTGTTGTTTATCTCACTGTAGCATTTTGGTATAAACAGAGTAGCAAAGGCTTTGTCTATTATCCATGGACCCATGGGAAATAGAAAAACAACAGAAAGTCCCATTGGGTAACTTGTGTGGAGTAATAGATAGTGAAATTGATTGGATTCTATTACAACTGCTTACTTGTCCCTGCTTTGTTTTCTCATCTAAATCAGCGTATATCTACAAAGAGAAATGTAGGACTTTGGCAATGCAGACGCTCTCTGAAATGAATCCCAAGGCTGTTTTTTTTTTGTTTTTTTTTGTTCTGATTGTTTTTTGTTTTTTGTTCTTTAGGGCTCTAATACATATTGCATGAAAATTTGAAAACTTTCAAAATACTTGCATTTAGTGAAAAAAGTTTTGGATTAACTTATAACAATTATCACTGCTTTTAGTGAATGTCTTTTTGCTGATTAATCCTGAGAAATGTATCTGAGCACTGTGTAGTTCCCACTGCTGTTGCAGACATATTGCTTATCTTTGGTCACATTGCCTTAATTACCGGTTAATATGTGTATCTAATGAGAGCAATGCATATTTACCTGCTTTAGTCTCATTAGTTCAGAGCGGAAACTTTACCAAGAGAAAAATTAATCTGAATACCCTTCATCTAATCCCGTTCACTTCTACTAGGCACAAGTAAGGTGTCTTTGAAATTATGGGATTTTATTTCTCATATTTCTTAAGATCTTTCTTTCTTCTCCTAAGAAACAATTCTGTTTGTTACAGTGTCCCACTCCGATCGCAATAATAAATTACTCTTCTTTTCACAAAGTTCACATTTTTTCACAAGTTTACATCCACAGCATTTAGCAGACACCCTTATCCAAAATGACCAACAACAATTAATAATAATAATAATAATAATAATAATAATAATAATAATAGCTAAACCAAACCATAATTTTTAAAGCTGTAGGTTTTCATAATTGGTCTCATCTAAAAAGTTACCTCTAAATGTTGGCTCACAAAGGTCTTGACCAGCTTACGCTGAACTCTTACTGGCACAGGATGCTTCTTTCTTTTGTTTTCCTACATATCTGAACTCAGTAGTCAGCTATCTGTCAGTGTAGAATGAGAGATTATAATTTTACCATTTGTCTCCAGGACTCATATGTCTACAGGAGAGTCAGGTTTTGTTTACAGACAGTTGTTGTATAATAGTTGACAGGACCCTCATTAAGGGAAAAAGATACAGTAAAATATGTTTATGTTGCAAAACTGTAAAATTGTTTTCATTTTGATGGCTGCCGCCATAAGCAGTGTGGTTAGCTCACACTTCGATGGCACTCCTTCCTCCAATCTGCTCCTGCTCATCGGCAGAACATTTCTGGATAACACTGTCGCACTGTACTCAGGTTTTATCATCTTCTCTTTCCATAAGTTCTGAAATAAGAGGTCATTTACACAGTGAGTTCAATTTGAATACATTTTCTCTACATTACTAAAGGTTGTTTACAAATTCCTCTATAAAAGCTTTTATAAATATGATCAATGAACATTACTTGCCAGAGAAAGCCATATATAACATAAGTATTTATTAACATTTTTCTATTGTTAATGATTGACACTTATAACTGGTAAAGTAAATCCCTTATCATAAATCCAGAAGACCGGATAAAGTCAAAACAAGAAGACGTGATGTGCTCGGTAAAAGATTATGGCCCCACCTGTTCTCCAGAAAGCAAAAAATACTGAGCTTTGAAAGAATAACACAGCACTGCGCAGGAGAGGAGCTAAGGGGTGTAAATAAACTATGAGACAAATTGAGACTAATGATGAGAACAGGTGCAAACATGGGGTGTGTCGAGAGCTGAGCTGAAGCAAGAGAAAGAAAGGTTACAGGAAGTAGATAACAGAAGGCAGAAACAAGCAGGAAGACAATATAAACAGCAGACACCTGTCACACTCGAATCTACCCTGGATCATTTCACTCATTAGTTTCTCTGCTCCTTTAGTTGAACTGTTACTAGGAACTATTTTAAAGTTGAGTTAAATTTGTTCGGGCCACAAGTAATACACTAAAGCCATGAGTTAAGTTTCTTGTGGCCAGGAATTAATATATTGAGGGAAAAGTTACGTTTTTCCTGGCCAGGAAAAGGTAGAAACAGAGAAATCATTTGAAATAGACCACTGTGGCCGCAGGAACCTAAGTGTGTAAATGATTGATAATATTACACATTACTACAATATTGGAATGACGCATAAGATATACTGGAGTCACACATAAGATATATTAGAGTCACGTCTTAAGACCTGTTCTAGACAAATAATTAACTAGAGGCCACATATTAAGATATAGACATAAAGTTATTGGTTCAACATGCACAGTTCGCAGCCATGACTTTGATATATCATGGCCACAATAGTTTGTGTCCTCAAAATATATTCATTTGTGGCCTTAATTTCACATCAGTGGCTCTGTACTTTTTCAGTATTTGTCTGTTTTTTTTTTTTTGTTTTTTTTTTTAGTATGCAGTGCATCTATTGCTGATGGCCATAAGTCAAAGATGGGAATAAAAGATGAGATATGAGATGATTTGCTCTTCTAGATATTAGGATTCAGAGGTAATAGAAAAGATGGAAAGGCCTTGGTACATCTAACACAGAGATTTACTGCAGTGGACACTTGGGGACATGGAGGGGGTAGTAAAGCAGATGATGCCTATCGGTCAGTGGTGGAGGAAGTAGGCTAAATAAATCTTTGCCTTCTGTAAATCTGAAAGTAATTTGAGGTAATGTTGGTCTTTGTGAGGAGCCAGCCTTCAAACATTTTCCAGTACAAGTACTAATAAATCAACAAAATAGTAAATTATTAAAATAGAACTTAATAAAATAATAATTATTATATCCTGTAGACACAAAGAAGACAATATGGTTCTTGTCTATTATACTGACCATTGCTTCTTTAATTCTGTGGTATATTTCATCAGTGGTTGTAATGGAAATAGAAAATAATACAAATAATATTTGACATAGCAAAATCTGGAATTAAAACACTTGTAAATATAATACATGGATCATATTGGTCAACTGTTTTATATATTTTACATATGATTTATATAGGATTTATATAGGAGAAATACAGTCAGAAACCATTTTACCTACTACTAGACCACCATTGTCAAGACAAGTCCAAGACCAGGACTAGCCAAGATCCAGTCAAGACCAAGTCTTGGAGTCAAAGCAGAGTCAAGATCGAGACAAAACAATGAAATCTTTTTAGAGCCTGACTTCATTCTTGCATTGCACCAATGATTAGGCTATATTTTCCAGAAGAAGGAATTACTTCTTGTCAAGCTTTATGCATGCAAAAACAAAAGACAACATGAATATTATGTTTCCAAATTCTTGGTCAAGACCAAGACCAAGTCCAAGTCAATACAGAAAACATCTCAACACTGAATTCACGTCCTGTACCCTAAAGTATAGGAAGGTAGATGTACATTTACTGACTGTAGTCCTGAGTTACTGATCTGTTGCTGTGTCAGCCACAATCCACCATGTCCACTGGGGGAAAGAGACTGCCGTAAGATTGCTGCAGCCTAGATCTTATTCAGGCAGTAGAATACTTTGTCCACACATGCCCTGTGGCACTGATTCACCTCCCAATAAGAGTAAATATGTAGTAGTAGATCTTCTATATCATCATGTTTATGTATGTGTGCCAGGGAAACATCACTATAGGGACTCCAGCACGCCTATTGAATAGTTCTTTTCTCCTTGAATTCTTATTACAAGGACAAGCACAGAAATGACAGTAAGGGTAATCTCCCTTGTCTTCCTCATACTACAGTCATTCTAAATTTCTCAGTTGCTCTCTAAAGGTTTGCAGCTTGCAGAGAATAGGAATAGAAAAATAGAGCACACAGTAAGCTGATCTAGTCTATACTACAGTAATACATGCAGTATTACATATATTACAAACTATTTAAAAACATTACTTTAAAGTCCATTGTGTATGTATGTATCGACATTTATTGGTAAATATATTACACAGCATTTTAGTATTTTCTAATATATTTTTGTGTAAGGGTTTTTTTCTCAAATTTGACGATGATAATCTTTTTCTATGATTTCAAAATATTACACTTAATTTCTCTGATCTCCACAAAATGTGTATAGTATTGTGTTAAGAAGCAGCAGTCTTTATTACAGCACAGTGAAATTCTTCTCTTCACATATAACAGCTTGTTAGGAAGCTGGGGTCAGAGCACAGGGTCAGCCATGATACTGCACCCCTGGAGCAGAGAGGGTTAAGGGCCTTACTCATGGGCCCAACAGTGGCAGCTTGGCAGTACTGGGGCTTGAACCCCGACCTCCTAAGCATTCACAGACATTCAGTGACATGTGAAAAATTCAGATACAGGATTCCCCTGTTACTATATAAAACTGTTTGAGATCCCATTGTTTCTCATATACACCTTTCAAATCTCTTTCTATGAATTCAGTAAAATTCGTGGATCAGACAGAGTCAGGTCACTAAGAACCAGCACACTGCACTCTGTGCTGTGGTTGCATTATATATGCTCTTGGCAAGAACTAAAAATTACAGTCTTGTGTTTTCTGGAGGACAAACCATGGTTGTAGATCAGCAAAGAAGAGTGGGGCATTTACACATTTATCCTCTACTTAAGGTGAAAGGACATGCCAGGTCCTCTTACTGAGTCTTTAAATCTCCCTGGCAATGCTAGTGCTAAGTAGGATAGTTTAAAAGTGAAGTAATTGAAGAGCCAAGCAAGCAAAAGTGCAGATAGAGAAAATTGCTCATTTCCTCCATAGTGCCTCAGAGAAAGTGCTTTTAATCACAGAAAGCTCAACAAATGACAGATGATCATGGCTGTACTCATTAAAAGTAGTTGCCTTCTTTTCATATTGAGTGTTGCAAAAAAAATATGATGGAAAAGTTTTGATGTGGCTGTCTTTCTCATTTATTGAATGGAACACAATATTTTCCATATTTTCCACAAAACAGGGAAACATTGTGACTTCTGTGCTGTGGCTAATATTAGACTGATATAATTATTATGGGAAATTCATTTTTCATGTGTTTTTCATGTGTCAGGATGTACAACATTCAGGACATTATTTTCATCATTATGCAAGCTCAAACAAGATCATGGAGTTGGTGCAGGCGGTATCCTGGGGCAGAGCTGCAAAATTGTGAAAATGGGTTTGGTAATAATGAATACATTATTAAGAGGTGTGGCATGCCACTTCCAAACACAACAGACCCAGGGTAAAATCACAGGTGAGTTGTTTATTTAGGATCATGCCTTTGGCACAGTAGTCAGTAAGTAATGGAAAATATTTCAACACAAATAATTTGGCAGCTTTCCAGCTCACTAATCGCTTTGCTCTGCTCTCAGCCAATTACACACACTAAATTCACTGCTCAGAGAGAGAGATAAAGAAGAGAGAGATCACATTAATACATGTGGAAAACAGGGCTCAGGTATAACAAACTCTGCCTTCCTGCTACTTGACTTCTACTAAACCAAAGCCCCACTTGCTACAGTGTGCTGCTGTTATAAT
Source organism: Pangasius djambal (assembly GCA_022985145.1). Classification (NCBI taxonomy): domain Eukaryota; kingdom Metazoa; phylum Chordata; class Actinopteri; order Siluriformes; family Pangasiidae; genus Pangasius; species Pangasius djambal. Next base: position 15,791,216 of record CM040992.1, read on the forward strand.
CAAGAATAATTAGTAATAAAATAGTCAAATAAACTCCTCTCGTTTGCCATGTGTACACTACTGACTCAGCACAGTGAGATTTTTGTAATCATGTATGTGCTACTGGATTTCATGTACAGAATTCATATTGATAGTTTTGTGGTAGAAATAACTGGCCAGCTGCAGTGTCATTGTTCACATGTGCTTGTGGGTATTCACACAATTATATATATATATATATGCCTCTAAGACACTGAGATGATATTGGCTAATTCCAGCCAATTTGGTGAGCCTGGTATTTAATTGATTCTGTTTCACACTTTTATTTGCTTTATTATTTATATGACATACCTGATATGAAGAATCATCAACTGTGTGATTCAGCACCTCACAGTGTGGGTGTCCTTCAGGTTCTCCGGTTTCCTCCCATCTCCCAGAAACCCTCCAGCATGAAGACTGTTTATTCTAAATCTCCCCTAAGTGTGAATGTGTGCATGCGTGGTGAGCTGAGTTAGTTGGCGGCCCATCTAGGGTGTATTCCCACCTTGAAATGAGTTCCTGGGATAGGCTCTGCCTCCACCACAACCCTGACCAGGGTGAAGTGACTTACTGAAGACGAATGAAAGAATGAACTGTCAGAGTCACATTTAGTAAATCTTAGCTCTTATTTCTTACATATAAATTGATGACAGTAATAATTAGTTACCATTGGAATGAAGTGGCCTATTTAAGGTATATTTAGTGGGGTGACATAATAGTCTTAAAGTAGTATTTTGTCATAAATGTATGCAAACATAAATTTGCATACATACTAAAAAAATCTCATGAAAATGGAAAATTATCTTGTGTGCAAGATTTTTTGTCTGAAAGTAAATGAGAAAGTAAGTGGTACTCACGTGATAGTACATGGTGCACAAGCAATAGTAAGTGGTGAGAACTTTCAGAAAAGGAATCTTGTGAAAAGGACCCATTTTCACATGGGAGGGAGATAATTTTCTGCTTTTACAAGGGTTTTTGTACGTTTTTGGTTTGTTTTTGGGGTTTTTTCCATTAACTTTAGACAAGAAAATTGTTGTCCTCTTCTCAAATAAAAAATATTGTGATTACACACAATTCACTATCTATTTAAACATTGTGGTTTAGGAATGAAATGTTACTTATGTCTTAGAGACATAAAAATCAAAGGCAATATACAGTATATGTACAGTATAACCAGTGATATACAGTAGAAATCCTTCTATGCCAAAAGAGGGCACTATTTTTCTTAGGTTTTTTCTTATGGGAGTTCAGGGCACTTTGGAAACAAATTCATCCACAGAAAGGAAGAAATGGGTTTTCTGAATGAACACAAATATTTGTTGTGAGATTCAGAACATAATTTAAGATAAACTGGCATACAAAAGTCTCAATGTGGAAGTTAGATATACAACATGTCTAAATATTCAAAACATGTGAGAATGGATGAAAACTCCCAAGTCTAGTTTATTCACCAGTTTGCCAGAGGCAATAAAATCAGGTATTCAAAAGCTTACTGTGTCACCACAGGGTACAGAATGGCTTACCTGAGAAAGACCCCCCCTGGCATTTTTGTTTTAATCTGAATCACGTTTGCTTCTGTGTTTACTTGACTAAAAACATCCATGCAGTGTGACGTTTCAGGAGACAGCCTGCCTCTTTACACATGTAAGACTGGAGAAATGAGATGGTCTCCGCCCACTGTAGTGCCGGTATCAGTTATCAACTTATCATATCATCTGTACCCAGACGTGAGCAGGTTATACTTCATAAAGATGTGTCTTATTTTTAAGACCACACCCACTACTCCAAAGCGTCCAGTCATGTAAAATTCCCGAAGAGAGGAACAACTTGTTGGCTTGGACACTAAGGAGTCCTTAGTGGAGATCAAGTATCTATGATTTACACCAACTCCAAGAACAACCGCAAGAATTGGATAGCAGTTTGTTGCAAAGTAAGACAATCTTTTTTGTCGTGATTTAATTTGCTTTATGTGAAATTTGTGAATTTATCTACATTTCAGAAGGTATAATATTTCTCTTAGCAGACAAATGGCTGCTGACCATTTGCAAGACTTTGCAGAGCGAGGGTCCTATTTGCAGCCTTTAACTTTTGGCCTGTGCATGGAGCACCAGCACTCTCCATTCAGAGATGCACTAAGCCTCCACTTTGAGCAGACTTATTTAGAGCCAGTCTACAGTCACAGATACAGTGGGCGCTTCTCCTACTTGCACTTCCCCACACACCTGAGCATGTACGACTGCTCCTTTGAACCAGCGTTCATCCGTAAACGTAACGAGCGTGAAAGGCAGAGGGTCCGTTGTGTGAACCAGGGATATGCACGCCTCAGAGAGCACCTGCCTCAAGAGTTTGAGGATAAAAGACTGAGTAAGGTGGAGACATTACGGGCGGCCATCAGCTACATCAAACATCTGCAGAATCTCCTGGAGCTCCGGCTGCCAGATGCCATGATGGAGCTGTCACCTGGGAGTGAAGCTACGAGGCAGCTCACAGAGTCTAACAGTGATGGAGAGTCTAAACACAGCCTGAGTGACAACGGGGAACCATGCTACTGAACAGACTCATACAGAGCGCACAAATAGCAGCATAGTCCATATGAAGCCCATAATGATGGACTATTCTTTTGTTACCACATACAAATAAAATCTGTGGAAAAGGATGGTTTATAATATATAACCAGAATAACATGAAAATCCAATTTAGAATTATTTTGTTCTATTTTAACATGCACCTTGTTGTTGCATTAGTGCCATGTGAGTAAATCAGGTGAAGAAATTGAGGAAGAAAATAAAATAAACAGGACTGGTATGCATTTTGTGGGTCGCTATGATGAAAAAAGTACAATTTTAACACATTCACAGTGCAGAAGAGCAATTAAACTATGTGTGATATGCTTCAAACCAGAGTTGCACTTATTTACAGTCAATTTTCATTTCATTTTCATTTCATTTTCATTTTCCTTTCTTTGCATGCACACAATATCCACAATCTACAGCCCACACAAGCTCTTGAGTGTCAAAAGTTTCCTGAAAAGCTAAAGGCTGAATTAGTTATTATAAAGTTCTTATCAGTTTTGGAAAAGGTCAGGCTGTTTTTGTTGTTGTTGTTGTTGTTATTGTTCTGCTGCTATCTCAGAACCCAACATTAATGAGAGCGTTTATAATTTGCTAAATTAGGTGGAAAAAATAAAAAAAATATATATATCATAAAACATACTGTGCTGTTATATTTTGTGACAAGATCAGGGTTCTTCACTAAACTGGAAGGCATACAGTGTGAAATTCTCCGTTAGGTCAGCTCATGGGATAGATACCACAACTGAGAGAAAACAAAATCCTCACGAGGAAAGTTTTTTTTATTCATCATTTCCATGTTCTTTTCCAGCTTATCAGAATGTTTTCTAAATGTTATGGTTCTAGGAATGTTGTGAAGCAATCCATTATTACACAGATATTTTCAGAACATTGCAGGATTAATGTTTAAAAACACACACACACACACACATTTACACACACTGCACAAGCTTTGTATTTAACCACAGAACTTAATTAGCCAGCGAAACCGGTGAGGAATAACAAAACTCACCGGATTCCTGCTGGATGGTAAACCCCATGAATATAAAACAACATGTAGCTATAGCATATATACCAGCATACATAGAAAAAAAACCCACAACTCATTCCTAACACCAAACATTAACACTTAATCTAACAAAACAAAGATTCTAAACATCAAAATAATGGGCAAAATATGCAAATTAGCACCCCTTTTACCCAGGAGCGGTATTATTAATAAATACTTAAATGTTCTAACAGTATTCTCTGCAACCTGCGTTCCATCTGAAGACTATTATTACTGAGAAGCAGTAATAATAATAATAATAATAATAATAATAATAATAATAATAATAATAATAATAATGTAAAGCACGACTTCACTGTCACTTCCAGTTAAGTTCCAGGTGCGATGAAAACCATGTTCATTTTACTTCAATGTGAGAAACTTCCATGCACGTTTTAATGACAGGAGTGTATCAGAGGGAGAAGTGTTTCATCTCATATTTCTATTAACTTAGGGCTATGATTTTTGCATTTTCATATTCCTACTGTGCCATTGATCATTGCATTTTTATTCAACGCCACATGAGGTTCTTTCAGGGATATAATTTAACACCAGAGGAAGACAGATTTGCTCATCATATTACATTCTTACAAGATAGAACACAATGGCAGCTCTGCATCATCTAGTGCATGTTCTTAAATTTAAAACCCCTTCAATTCCAAGGAGCCATTGGTGTGTTCAGACTTACGTTCCTCAGTCTCTTAACTACATACCGTACTTATTCATTTCACTGTAGCGCCTAAATAATTTATAGTAGTTAAGCCTGGGGTTCAAGGGGTTGACTGTGGAGCAGGACAAAAAAAATCATAAATAACAATAATAAAATAATAAATAAATAATAAATAATTTAGCAAAGGATTGTAGAGCATGTGTTCTTGCATCTATGCTTTGATAATTATAGGCATCACTGATTTTTCCAGTGTGATACAGTGAATTGTTACTGTGTACCAAGTACCTGCCAGTGTTCCCAGTGAGATTAGCTCATTACAGCTAATGTAAATTAAATTGCAGTAATGAATTACAATAATGTTACTGTTCGTAATTAAGTCATAAACATCTTGTTAACTAAGTGATTAATATCTAGTGCAATTATTTACTGCAAATATTGTTTATAAGTATTTAAATTGTCAGTGGTGTTTGTATAATATAACTTCATCTTAAAAGTTTATGTGTTAATATAGTTTGTATTTTAATAGACCATAAAAAGATAGACCAAATAAAAATAGACCAAAAAAGCAAAATAGTTAATAATTCCTGTAGGCACAGGATATCATCAAAGATCTCCCCACGCTGGGATAAAATCTTTAATAGCAATATAATGTGGAACAGATTTCATTAGAATTTGATTAAAAGAGAGATTTGACTTTTGAGATTTGAATTTTTTTGCAACATTTTGATAGGGCTAAATCACATTCACCTTCTCATTTCCGCATCCCTCTAAGTGCTCATCAAAGAACATCTACTAGAAGCTGAATAACAGCTGTTGGTATACTTATTATTAAGCAAGCAGAGGAAGTGGGGAATAAACTAATGCAAGCCACAAAAATGCACCCCACCCTCCTGAAATCCACTACCTGTTTATCCTTCACGCTTTAGCTGACCTGCATGGATGTGGTTTGCATTTCCTATTGCAAATCTAGCGCCCAATCCACTAAACCCCCAGGCTGACTGGGAATTATGGGAGGGAGGGCAATTGCACCAGCAGAGTTCAGTGTAAATGAACCATTGCAGAACGGAAGAATGATCTTAACTCTCATAGAAGTGTGACAGATCCAACAAAAGCTGTATACTGCATCACTGTGAATAAAAGGCAGTAATTAATGGTGTTGCTGGTACTCTGGCCTTGACGGTTCAGTGGCAGTGGCAGTGACTTACACACATTAAAGTATGCATTAGGGTGGCAATGTGCTTCAGAACAAGATCTTTATCAGCCAGAAAAGCCTTCTGAATTCCTCAGGAGGAGAACTGCGGTTTCTTTTTGCTGCGTGAGGCAATCAAGCCACATGGCGAAACAAGTTTCAACTATAAATACAAAAAGACATCAACAAGCATTAATCAACATCTGTTGTCTGAGTCTTACTTTGGAAAGTTTAGTCAGGCTGAAAATGGCAATGTAAGTACATTCATTAAAGGAGCATTCCTAATGTTAAACGGTTAAGCAACCAGCAGCGATTATGCAGAGTACATCCCTGATATCAATCACAAAGGCTGAAAAATGAATAATACTAGATGTCTTTAAATTAAATCATGTAACTGACATCTTCCATATAAGACTATAAGAAAGAATTTTGTATCTCATTTGCAAACACAGTGTCCTTATGCAAATGTCTGCCAGGAATCAATAAATGATAAGCTCACACCAAAGCAGAGCAAGAAAAAAAATCTGCATTGGGTCCTAGTTAGGTACTTTAGCGGTTTGTTTAAAACGCCTTATAGAATAGTCACACAAACATCCCATATGAATAACCGCAGTTCACATGTCAAATAGAAACATTTGGTTTTTAGACACTTCACATGTTATGTTTCATACATTTTTCACATGTGGAGATTTCATATGTATTGTATGTGTGATTTTTTTTTTTATTTTCACATGAGATTTTATTTATACATGATTCACTATGCTAATTTTTCACATGAAGGACATGTGGTTTTATTCATCACATGTTATTCACATGATTATTGGAGTTCACCTGGGCAATTTCAGGGCATAACACGTTGAAATGCACTTTCACATGTAATCACATTACTCACATAATCACGTGAAATGTATGTGATTTTTTCCATGTGGGAAGACACAAAGAAAATGTTGGTTCTCAAACCAGTTTCCCTTGTCTTATCCAGGATTGAATAAAGTGCCTGTTTATTCTGATGGTTTATCGTTCAGTTATTTGTCTTAAAGTATATTATTCAGAAACTGCTATGAATTATTCAGTAACTGCAGTGAAACTAATAGGAAATATGTTTAGTAATGAGAGTTAGGAATTTAAGTCTAGACCCATAGCTCCTGGGATATTAAGATGTTAACATGTGTGATTTTAGTCTACAGCTGAAAGGTGTAAGTCATATAATTTAAAAACTCATACAAAATTGAATACCGGGAGAAGATTTCCATAGCGACAGAGAAGGGCAAATTCCCATTTCACATTACAACATTACTTTCTGAGGTTCATGTTCATACCGAAAGAGAAATGTTAATCCCATCCCTTTGTAAAGCCTATAATATACACATATATCCATCCCATAACTGTCATATCAGTGTTCATAGTGTGTTCGTCTTATGTGTCTTTACTGCAGAGACTGTGCATAGTGAGATGGAGCTGTTTCTGCTTCTGCAACTTGTAGCCACATGCTCTGCTCAAAGCGCAGTTGTATTTAGTCTCAGCACACCTTTGCAAGTGTGTTTATGCTTTTGATGGAGAGAAGACTGTGTGTGTCAGATGTGAAGATAGTTCTTATCAGCTGCACTGAGATCAATGGGGGACCACCAGGGTAGGAACCATAACATGTGGTGACAGGATTTTCTTCGTCAGCAAACACAAATGAGACATAAGCGGCACGGAGGAGCCCAAAGCACTGCTGCCAGTAATACAAGAGATTTAAATCTTAGACTGAGCAGCACACATTAGATGAACTTCTATCTTTCTCTGTTTAATAAGTCATTAAAGGCTAGTATGTATTATTTGCAATATACCAAATTTCTTTCACGTATCACTATTTTAATACCATATAGTTCTATTATGATATTTTTAGTTTTTCATGTATGAATGGTGGACTGCAAAAAAGCTGTCTGATGGAATATAAAATGGAAAAAAATCCAGTTTTCCTGTTTCCAGTTATATTTTTCCCCCTCATATTCTCTGGGATTTTTCCAGATGGCAGGTCTGCGTGCACAGGTGGGAGTGTAAATGAGATGAGAAAATGTAACAGACACTAAAATCATATTTCTGTTCAGTGATAACAAAAAATAAACAAAAAATATAAATATGATTGTTTAAAGTTATATTTAATGTTTAATATAGCCAGGAGATTCTTACTGGAAATTATTCTTATTTAATAGTAAATGGTACATAATAATTAATTTTTTAGCACATAGCAGCTATAGCACAGACCAGTAACTGTAAGTGATGACAAATAAATAATAGTCACATTTTGTTTCATGTGTGTGATATTGCGGCAAAGCTGGATGTAGCTGCTGCAGAAAAAGAGCTGGAAAAATATGGACTTTATAGTATACTGTATAATTACATAGCCTTGTATGTAGGTGTTGACAATGCTGTGTTACTGCTTTGCCTTTATGTACTCTGCTGCACTCTAGTGTGAAGCTGAAGAGTTGCAGTCCAGAAGCTTTGGTGTTTTACATAAGCCTTGTGTTCTGTTCACTTCTTAGCAATGGATGTACTGTTCAAGGATCATACTGACTTTGGGCGACTGAGACAGAAAATAATATTTGAAATGACCAACCTTTAATATACCTAAGTTTTTAGGGAACAGTAAAGATAATAAAACCACTTCTCATGCCTGAGGATGCTCCTACCAGCAGGGTTTTTTTGTTAGTTAGTTAGCTTCTTTGTTTGTGATTTTTTTTTTTTTTTTTTTTTTTAAAGAAATTGGCCTCAGTTGAGCCTCATTTAATCCATTTTAATCTCAGGTCACAATGACCTAAATATAGCCTGTGCAATATTAACATGAAGTGGGGTTTGTCATTTTTCATGTTCAAATATGCCAAGCACATAAAGTTCCGTGTTGAAAATATCATTTTTAGCAAGATTCCATTTTAAGTAAAAAAATAAATAAATAAAATATAAAAAAAAGGGGTCATTTTTCCCAGGATAGAACATGACAGATGAAGAAACAAATTAGAGGTGGACACGTTGCCATTGGCCACAACAAAACAAATAGTTGATTTAATAAAGCATGAACAGCCATAAAAATTCACAATTCACATTTGTAGTCAAGGGACACCATCTAACTATATAAAGCAAAAAAAAACAATAAACAAGATTATATTCAATGACAAATGTACTCTTATGTGCAATTTTCCAAACATATTTACAACTGTTACAGTAAGGCCACAGATTTTGGTTGTGTGTTTAAAAGTATATTCAAAAGCACATTCAAGATCGTTCTACAAAGATGGAGATGGAGTATTTTGTGTGTTAGTGTGTGTGCGTGTGTGTGCGTGTGTGTGTGTGTGTGTGTGTGGCCTCAGATGTAGTGTATTCCATCCTGTTGTTGAATGAGTATCTCTTTCTCGAACTCCAACATAGAAATCCTGTCATTCTTTTGACTCACCTCCTGTATTTAAAAGAACAGCAGAAAACATTAACATTCTTAACACAGTCATATATTCATTGTCATGTCTTTTGAACTCAGGGGTTTTTCTTTTTTCAATTTGTTAATGTTTTACAATTGCAAACAAGCATTATTCCTTACTTTCACTTTCAAAACTTACATTCACTTTTTCAAAACTCTTCCTCACTCTGGACAAACAAGCACGCTGGCACATCAGTTCATTTAATTGGACCTGAATGGTTAGCTATAAGGTGACCTAAACGATATGACTATCACATAAGACATGGCTAATTCATTAATTAATTAAAATAAATCAGGTACCGTGCTCCATGAAACTGAATAAGCATGATGCCATAGATCCATGGTGAATTGAACTGAACTGAATCAATGTTTTCCAGTTCTGTCCCTTGAAACCCTCAGACAGTCCACATTTTTTAATCTTTCACAGGTATGCAGTGCTCATGATTGATTGGTTCAGGTGTGTTGACAGCAAAAATGTGCACTCTCCAGATTCTCGGAGGAGCTGCACTGGGAAACATTGATCTAAAAGTACTATAGTTACATAAAGGAACTAGAGGGCAAGACTGAAACAGAAAGGATCACATACATATACAATATATTTTAACAAATGCAATTTTTAATGCTTTAATTTTATATTTTACTATCTTAAAGGTTAGTGCATTGCTTTTTGTTTCCAACCACATCTAACCCAAAGGTACCACAATATATAAAGAAAATGTTCTATATACTGCACAGTAGGTTCGTCATAGCTTTTTTGTATGAGGTTAATTAGGGTCAACTCTACATAGTGGACTGGACAGAATTGGCCGTCTAATTCTCTAATTCTAACTAGAACTGAACTCTGTCCACCCCACTACTCTGAGCCTGGTGCTCTGCCATGCCCTCTCTCACCTGGGTGAGTATGGCGTTGGTCCAGCGCAGATACCAGTCTGAGCCGTCCTTCTCATCAGGGGCTGCATTACACACATATGCTTTGTTCAGCAAACTGCCCAGACTTCCGTTCACACGCAGCATAGAGGAGCGTAATGCACACGACCAGCCCTCCTACACACACAACCACAGAGTATCACGCTAACTTAGTGCAGACACTGATATAAAACGTTATTACATGTAATGATCCTGTTAACAGGCCAAACTCTTGCCATCACAATTAGCCCTTCAAGGGAAAAGGAATAAACCATCACTACAAGCAAAATACTTTTTGATCACTGAATTATCTCAAATGGACCACAGCACAAACACACGATCAGCAGGGGTTAGCAACCTTTTTGCTGCCAGGGACTCCCTTATGAGTCCAGTGCAGGTTTACCTAATGAATATAATCCAGTTGTTGAAATATTAGGCATGTTAGGCAAAAAAGACCATTATAATTTTATATATTGGAGCCTCAAAACTTTTGATTATTGAGTCAGAAAACAAAAAAAATGCTTTATAGTGTGATGTTCCAGCTGTGACTTGCCATGAGAGTCCTGTAGGAGTAATTCACAGTCAGCACTGTGTCAGAGATGTTGGTGCGGATTTGCAGGAAATTTGTACGCATGTGCCATAGGCCAGCACAGATACATCAAAAATCATTACGCCCCAACTTTAAGCATAAAAGAAGAAAGTCCGATTCCATGGTGACCAATCAGGGAGACAGAGCAAACAGTTAGCAAAACTTTTGCTAATTCTAGATCCAATCTCACCACAATGAACCAGTTAGAAATTTCTCCATCTTGGAAAAGCACTACCAGTGTTTATTCTATTTTTACTATGTATGTTTTTATTAAGACTTTTGGAGGCATGGTGTATTTTTTTGCTCACATTAAAAGTATCTGGCTGCTCTGGGTGACATAATATATTGTGCTGATGCCGTTACGTAGACCATTGTTTGTTATGATGCTTTACATATTCTCCATATTATTTGTACTAGTAAGAAATCTTTTTTTTTTTTTTATTAACTCTTGAACCCTTTAATCCAATTTAATTCAAGTAACCAGTCTCTAGGCTTGTACAGATATCCACTCCCATCATGTCACCTGCAATACAGGTGAAGCCTACAGTACCTAATTAAAACACACTATAGCACTGATTGAGGTATTCATCTCAAAATATGCTTAATCCCTGTAGATATTATAAACCCAGATTAAGCCTTATAATCACACACTAAGGGATGACTGAGATTTACTTACTTCTTCCTCTGCTTGTTCTCTTGTGCCAATCCTTGCATGCCTCTGAGAGACTTGCTCAAGCTGGTGTTGATACCAGAACCGAGCCTGTTCGAGGACCTGCAGTCCAATCCACAGACTGTCCTTCTCTCTCTCCAGAGCACGCAGTTTCTTCAGCTGTTAGAGAAACAACGATAACTAACATCCATGCCATAAACATTTAAGACATATGGGCTGAGAGGAATGGTTATAAAATGTGGTGTATAGTGCTGCATGGTAGAAAAGCTGAGTTAGAAGACCTTTTTTTTTTTTTTTCAGCAGACACTTGAAGAATGAGCTGGTGTACCACTCTTGCTTTTTGTATAAGAGAGCTTCCCACACATGCAATATATAGTTACATCTGTAACTTAATGTCTTATTATGTATCATACCCCCTGACTCTTATAAACACACACACAGAACCACACAAAAAGCCTCACCCAGTGGAAGAATCGCAGCGCGTCCGAGCTGTACAGGCTGTTCTGCAGAGGAACGATAACCACTGTGTAGGAGCCATCACATGCCATATGGCCATACACACAAGGACGCCACGTCCACACTCCACTCACGTTACACACAAAGAGACAGCACAGTGACAAGCAGAATAGACCAGAGAGAGCAAAAGAAACCCAGTGACAGGGCAATCGACTCAATAGGCAATGTTTCGCTGGGAGCGAAGGGGAGGGACAGCAATTGGGAGTGGATGAGACAGCAGCCACAGCTGCCTGGAGCAAAGCCAGAATTCCACACTCCAGTGTGATGGCTGCTTTATTAACCCTGAGACAGCAGACTGAACAATAATGGGGACAAAATGCAGGAATGAGTGAGTAGGAAGTGAGACTTGGAGCAGTTTATGTAGGGACAGGAGAGAGAAGTGATGGGAAAGACAGTGTACCCAAACATAATAGCGTAATAGGGCCCACAGTAGAGTGTAGGTGGAGTATGCAAAACTCTCTCTCTCTCTCTCTCTCTCTCTCTCTCTCTCTTTCTTGCACACGCTCGCACTTTCTTATTTTCTGTCCCAACATGTTATGGAATGTGCCTGAACCTGGACTGGAATAATAATGCACAAAATGACAGAAGAGGTGTGTTTCATTAGGTTCGGTCAGAAACAGCTACAAAAACATGTTACTTGTGAAACCACAGGATGTACAGTGCCATGAAAAAGTATTTGCACCTGCCTGATTTCCTTTATTTTTTCATATTTGTCACAATGATTGGTTTCAGGTTGTCGTACAAAATGTAATATAAGACAAGGAGAACACAAGGATACAGAAAACACCATTTTTAAGTTATCATTTCATTTATTAAGGGAAAAAGGTTATGTAAAATCTATATCACCCATGTGAAAAAGACATTAACCCTCTAAACTTAATAACTGGTTGCGTCAACTTTAGCCAAACACTTACGATAAATGGAGATCAGTTGTTCACATCACTATGGAGGAATTTTGGCCCACTCTTCTTTGCAGAATTGCTTCAATTGAGTGACATTGGAGTGCTTTCTATCATGACCTACCCGTTTAACGTCCTGTCACGGCATCTCAGTGGGGTTCAAGTCAGGACTTGACTAGGCCTTGACTTGACTAGGCCACTCTGAAACCTTAACTTTGTTTCTTCTGAGCTATTCAAAGATTGAGTTGCTCTTGTGCTTTAGATCATTGTCTTACTGCATAACCTAATTGCACTTGAGCTTCAGGTCACAGGCTGATGACAGGACATTCTCCTTCAGGATTTTCTGTTAGAGAACAGAATTCATGGATCTATCAGTTATGGCAAGTGGCCCAGGCCCTGAAGCAGCAAAGCATCCCCACACATATCACAGCCTATCACACAACCACCATCATGTTTGACTGTTACTATGATGTTCTTATTGTGGAATGCTGTGTTTTACACTAGATGTATTGGGACCCATGTTTTCCAAAAAGTTAGACTTTTGACTCATCAGTCCACAGGACCTTATCCCAAAAGGCTTGTGGGTAATCAAGGTGTTTTTTGGTAAATGCAAGACGAACCTTTATGTTCTTCTTGGTTATTTGTCCAGTCTATTTCTAATGGTAGAATGATGAATGCTGCCATTATCTAAGGCGACCATGGCCTGCAGTTCCTTAGATGTTTGTCTGGGCTCTTTTGTGATTTCTTGTATGAGTCGTCTATGCATTTCTGGAGGAATTTTGGTAGGCTGGCCATTTCTGGGAAGATTCAGCACAGTGGAATAACAGTGGAATTTCGTATAAAGATCTAAAGGATTAGTTGTGACAAAAATGCAAAAGTAAATCAGGAAGGGGGCTAACGCTAATACGGCACTGTAGGTAAAATGACTAATGACGAAAGCTCAGTGGATTAAATTAGAGTCTTATAGAGTCTTAAAGAGTAAAAAAAAAAGGTGTAAAAATAAAACAGGCATAAATCAGACGTCGCCACCTGGTGGCAGTAAAAATCTCAAATGCCTTAAAGTAGAGCTTTAGCTTTCCTTGTATGTTGAGTAATGTAGAAAATTATGAGACAGTCACATATATAACTGTGATAACTACCGGGGTGGAGAGAATCACCTGGATACCTTTTTGTACGCATGAGCAAGCATCCTGAGACCTTTTTTTTCATGGCTAAAGAATCAGGTTGTTTTTTATTATTATTATTATTATTATTATTATTATTATTATTATTATTATTATTATTATTCATCCTAAGCCTTTTCAACAAAGTCACATTATTTTAAATAAATATCGCTTTCATCCAGCCATCTTTTCCTGGAACCTTTGTACAGGGAAAAAAAAGTTATAATATTTTTAAACTCATTATTAAGCTTATTTCTAGACATTTTTAGTCATTTCAAGAATGACTGGTCTTATTTTTGTCAGATAAATGATCTTTTTCTATAAATAAATGCTTGAAATAAGCTAAATTATCTGCCAATAGAATAAGACAAATTTAAACTCGAAATTTAGTAATAAAAAAAAGTCTAGAAATTAAATGGGATTAACCCTTATAAAGTTTTATTCACTTTCTTTATAACTACTAATAAAATTCATAAATGACTTTTTTCCAGGACTTTCTAGGCTACAGGAAGTCTATGTCATATAAGCCTATGTCACTGTTTCTAATGTAAATACTAACTGATTATTGATATTAACATTTTTATCAATAAAAATTACTTCTTGAAATTATGCATCTCTTGAAGGTGTGCATGGATTCTCTGTGATCTGGGAATGCATGAACTTTAATGATGAGACAGTCTACAGTCAGTATATAACAACTAAATCAATGAAATATCTGTTTTATCTACTGTCTTTTAGAGCAATATGCCTCTCGCCTTCTCCTGCAGGTGATCATATATTCTGAGCAGATAACGCTGAAGGAGGACCCAGAGAGAGGAATAAGGGATAAACGGAGGGAAACCTGACTCTAGCCCAGCCAGAGCTAACTTACTTGACTCGGTAGTGAAATAACATCATGTGGTGGGGAACCATAGCCACTCAACCAGTCTAGAGGCACATAGTCACAGGAGGAATAGATGGCAGGGGATGTGAAATACTGGGATAAGATAACGCTGATGTGTGAGAGATAACTGCTGCTACTGGCAGGCACTAGGTTCAGTAGTGTGTCACTAGAAAAACTCTTGCAATATATAAAAATACATTCAATGCAAGATATGAGATGAGAGCAGTCTATCACCAGCTTTAGAGGACAGGCTGTCTACAGCTGTGACTGCTGTCCCAAGCTGCTAAGCGGATATCTTCATTTGTTGTATATGAGGTGAGGTGAGCAGAAATAAACGGTATGAAAAAAAAAGATGGCTGTATGACAGCAGCATTTATTCCAAATACTGTGTTACACCTTGCTTCATGACTTCATTGGGTGGTGTAAGCATGCATACACACTTTCACAAGAGGGTATCTGGGTGATTGTCACAACCACTGGTAGTTAGGTGGGGTCAGATAGAATGTACTATTTTTATTGGCTTGACTGTATCAGTTATCTTCTATCTAAAAGTATCAGAAGATATTTTGATGGCATTTTGCTGCTAAAGCTAGGGGGTTAGGCTCAGCGCTCTCACTGCAGCGGCCCGGGTTCAATCCTCGGCCAGGGAACCAACCTCAGCCACTGGGGTTGCACAAAAACAGCAAACTCCCAGTGCTGGTCCCAAGGTCAGATAAAAAATTGGGGAGGGTTGCCTCAGGAATGGCATCTGGTGTAAAAACTGTGCCAAATCAAATAAGCAGACCAGTACTTAACAGGAGCAGCCAAAACAACAACAGTATTATTATCATTTTGCTGCTAAAACTGGCAAAATAGGTCTATAGGACAGAAACAGATCAGTGTACAAATCAGTGTAGTGAACTGTTTTCACCATCATTATTACCCATGGAAATATGGCTTGGCTACCTCCTAAATCACAATTTCACCCCTGGCTATGCAGGCAGAGAGGTACCTTTTTTTCTAGAAGCCTAGAAGCCCTAAGGATTCTTTGTATCTATAACAGAGTGTTTCTGTGTAAGAAAGAGTTATATGTAGAAACCTCTTAGAATAATAAGAACACGTATCTAGCCAAATAATCTTGAATTGTAGAAGATTTCTAATTTTTTTTTTTTTCATATATAAGCAATACATAGAATGATGTAGTGTGATGATTATTCACGGTTAAATATGATTTATGTAATGCTTATTCGTTGTTTGTAAAACGAAATGGTTAGTCATGTAAAATAAAACTCCACAGCAAGAGGTAATAAAGACAATAACACATATATAGCCTACATACTGTGCACACACCAATACATATAGTACATTCATACACACACGGTTCTCACATTAATTAAAAGTTTTTAAAAAATTGGGGACAAAGTTTAAAACTTGTGGGAAGAATCTCATTTAGACTTTTAGAGCATGTTGAGAAGCTGTGGTTTCTCTTGTCAGGTAGTAGAAGGGTGAAGAGAAAGTGGGCAGGATGACTGGCATGGCTAATAATCCTGTCAGTGCAGTTATATTTTAAAAACAATGTTGGAAAAGAATTGTCCTTGCATCACTACCTACTGAGACCACGTCTTTGTGCAAACATAATGGCAGAACTGTACTTTCCTGTCTGCAAGTGAAGGCTTAAATGCAAGACTCAAGCTAAACGTATTGTCATAATAGAAATGAGGAATTAGCCAAAAAACACTCTTTGTCCTAGAGTGCTTAGGCAAGTGAATGAACATCCATAGAAGCATATTAGAAGACAAAAAACACATTTGTTATAAGTTATGTGCGCCGGCCACTTCTTCCTGTCATTATCTCTCCCTCTACATATCACGCATCCAACGATGAAGTGTGATGGCAAATCGGGCCAGGTGTAATTACAGCACAGCTCACTTAAAGAGTACCTTTACGGTCAAGAGCTTCACGTAATGTTCACATCAGATGGGGGAAAATGACAATCGCCATCATTGTCATTATTTTATTCGTTATAATTTATCCTTTAATTTCTACTGCAGCATCCATGGGAATGTACAAACTAAGAATTTCACTGTACAAGGAAGCTTGGGTATATGATGATAAAGTTCTTGAATAATTAAAAAAGTATATTTATATTAAGTATATTTTTGTTTATTCTGGTGCTACATGTTGACGAGTAATACAAATTGTGGATTTTGGCCCGTTGGCTTTCAAAAAAATAAATGCGCTTATAGGGCATTTAGAACGTATATAGACCACTTCACGTTTTCCTCATCCTTGTACTGTATTGTTGGCATCACAATACACTTTCCAAGCAGTCGAACCAGTTGATCCCCAACCAACCTCCTGTTTTCAGACAGTATACACCCTTTATATATGCTGTATTGTTCTCCTTTACTTTCTCACTACAGCGTTTGCTAAGCTGCTGAGATGTTGCTTTCCTGTTTCTCTGGTTTGGACTCTTGCTGGGGTTTTTTGTTTGTTTGTTTTTTGAGTAGTAGGACAAGTCACCATCTGATATCCTCCAGATAAGTCCTCCTACTTTCTCAAATAGAGGAATGTGATGGGAAACTGACACATGCCCTCAGCCAGAATATAAATACTGAATACACTCTTGGGTTCAGATTTGTTGCTGTGCTATACTGTTCAGTGAAGGAGCACTACCCCCTACACTGTACCCCCTAGATTTATCCCTTATCCCTTAAACTCCAACCACCACCATCCGCCTGTCATGGTTATGTCGAAATCGGCACTGGACGTCACATGATCACGTCACATGACTGACTGCACCTGATTCACATTTAGGTTTAATGAGCACTTGTATATAATATATTGTATATTATATATATATAAGTATATAAGTCTTGCACAGCACACATTGTCATGCGTTTGTCTTTTGTGGTCATTGTTGTCTGTCGCTCTCTGGTATCATAGTCTTTTGTTTTGTTTGCACTCACCTTAAATAAAATAGTCTGCATTTGCACCTGTCTACGCCTTCATTACGTGACACCGCCCTTATTCTCTGTGTTCTAATCTACACAAAAACCATTCAAATTAGCCGAAAAAAATTGATATTCCTTATTGATACATGAAAAATTATGCACATTTACCAGTGACAATATAATACATTGCTCAGTCTCTTGCAAACAAATCTCTCATGTACACACAGTACTACGTCTCTGTCTTGTGTGTGTTCTGTGTCAATGTCTTGCTCTTGAGAAGGACTGAAACTGAAGCTCCTCTGACCTCTGACTCAAAGAGGGCCCCAACTTCCTGCCGAACTCCCACAAACACTGAAAATGACCAGAGAGAGAGAGAGAGAGAGAGAGAGAGTTCCAGTTACAGTCAAAAAACACATACAGTATTGTAAATACACACACATATTGCAAATTTAGCCAAAAATGATCAAGGACGTTTTCTCTACAGGTTTGATACACTATTAATGAATGAATGCAAGCCTAAAATGCAAAATAAATTAATACAACAGTACAATAATCAAATTAATCTTTTATTTAAATATTTCAAATTGTAGTGTTTCACCTCCTCAGTAGCATTTTGCTTGTACACCTGATGAAGGAATTTTGTCCAAGTCATAATTTTTCTCACTTTCTTCACTAGATACCAGAGTAACAAAACTACAACCTAATGCAAAGTATTTGGATCAGCTGTTTCATGTCTATATGCTACATTGCAGTAGTTCAGTATATCACAACAGGCGAATGTCCAGAGAACAACTTTACACAGTCTGAAGGAGTGCTAGGAAATGTGTGTCCATCAGTCTTGTCAAATATTGCAGTAGCGCAATGTGGCGTTGGCGCATCAGCTCGGAACAAAGGTTCATGTTCAACTTAAAGTGATGAGAAAGAAGAATGATAAACTTGCTGTAAACCTCATGTTTGTGCACCATGCACACCATACACTCCCACTACTCTATACACACACACACACACACAGTCCCCCGTTCCATCTGTAGGCACCCGTCAGCTCTCCGAATGGAAATCCCGCAACCAGAAACACAGTCTGGGCTCTCAGCAATGTTGTACAACCACACACACACACACACTCTAAATGTTCACACATACTATACACACACACCCTAAATTGTTCCCACACATTATACACACATCCCTTGATGGATGAATTCCAGATGAATATGTTAACAGGGCTTTGTGTCAAACGCTGATACATACTTTATACTGTTTAAAAAACATTATCAACATCAGGACAATCTAAAATGTGCAGGGAAATCAGACAGGAAAACAGAAATTAAAATAAATGTTAGAAGTCTGGGTCAAGCCTTAGTATGATGGGGGGAAAAAATCATGCCTTCTAAACTTATTTATGCTGGAGTTCCTCTCTCTCTCTCTCTCTCTCTCTCTCTCTCTCTCTCTGAACCATGCTGACAAAACCCAGCTGCTCGGGGCCTCCTGTGTAATTGCACCCACACGGTTTCCCACTCCAGTGCCTCTAGCAGGGGAAGAATTTAGTTTTCTTCCTTTTTCCTTCCTTCTTCCTCTCAGAGGTGCCTGATCCCCTGCAGGTCGTGTCGTCCAGTGGGTCTGTTATTACCTCACGCTTAAGGCCAAATAGCCAACGTTCTCCCTTAGAGGAATTTATTAACCCCTTAAAGTCCTGGCATATTATTCATCTATTCATGGTCAAGCATGTTATTTAGCAACACGTGTGAGAAATGTAAATCTGGATCCGCTAACACTGGTTCCTACACTGTCTCTGTAAAATAGCTTGTTCACACCACTATAATAAATGAATGTGTTTTACAGTTCTTATATAGCAGCCTGCGTGGTATTCTGGGAAATGTTTACAATAATGTATCAAAGGACTTTACATTGCAGTAAGCATACACAGTATCATTAACTTTATTAACTGTGATACTAGACAACAAAACAGGGAAGCAGCAAAGGACCCTCGTCTCTACTTTTCCATTTTATTCATTTGATTTTTAGCATTATTAGTTGCCTTGAAATCTTGACACAAATCATAGAGCATAAAAAATATAGCGACCCAGGCTAAGTGCAACACTTTTATATGGAGTTCAGGAAGCCATCTACAGGCGTGAGCTCGTAAGACCTGGACCTTTTAAGGTGCAATGAAAAATCCCAATAAGACGCTTCAGCTTTTGTCTAGTACCTAGCTAATGTTATCTGTTCAAACTGTTACTTAACTGGAAGGAATGAAGACACTTGTATGATGAAGAAATATGAAATATGTGTGCATGCATTTACAAACAGTTCAGTAGCTATTCATATGTTTTTTGCTCAGCTTTTTAATAAAACTATAATACAGTTTTCCTGCTGCTGAGCACTCGGCCCTGTTCATTCTGCCATGTCAGAGGATGCTTCATCTTTAATCGGGTGGGTGTTTCAGACTTTCAGAGCACTTCCCACTCCAAAATCAGTTATCCAGTTTAAGGTTGAAGAGGTTTAAGGTGAACACTTTCTATTAAGACCAACCCCTCAGAAAAATAGTAAAAATGAAAGCAAAATGAGAGTGAACCAGAAGTGATTTTGATTTGACTCTTATTACTTGCATTTGCTAAATATTTTTTGCATTTTGATAATTAATATTTTGCTTTTTCTAATGGCTCTTACATCTCCTCAACCAAACTGATATCAGACAAATCTAGACATACTGAAAGCTCAAGGAGTCAAAATAAGTATGTATATATAAGTATCTGTATTACTGATTATTATGAGATATTTGGGGGGGGGGGGGCTTATAGTAGTGATAGCCAGCACAATAACAGAGATGGTTCACTATGTGTACTTGGTGGTCAAAATAATATTTACATAACATTACTTAAACATATACAGTTGGGATCATAAGTTTACATAGACTATGCCTTGCAGAACCTGCAAAATGTTAATAATTTTACAAAAAAATTTAGAGGGATCATAAAAATTGCATTTTGTTTTTTATTTAGTTCTGCCCTGAATAAGCTATTTCACATAACAGATGTTTACATATAGTCCACAAGACACAATAATAACTGAATTTACACAAATTAATCAGTTTACATTCGCTTGATTCTTAATACCGTGTGTTACCTGGATGATCAACGACTGTTTTTATGTTTTAAAAGTTTACATTCGCTTGATTCTTAATACCGTGTGTTACCTGGATGATCAACAACTGTTTTTATGTTTTAAAAGTTTACATTCGCTTGATTCTTAATACTGCGTGTTACCTGGATGATCAACGACTGTTTTTATGTTTTGTGATAGTTGTTCATGAGTCTCTTGTTTGTCCTGAGCAGTTAAACTGCCCACTGTTCTTCAGAAAAATCCTCCAGGTCCTGCCCATTCTTTGCTTTTCCAGCATCTTCTGCATATTTGACCCCTTTGTAACACGGCTATATGATGTTGCGATCTTTTCACACTGAGGACAACTGAGGGACTCGTACACAACTATTACACAAGGTGCAAACATTCACTGATAATCAAGAAGGAAAACACGATACATTAAGAGCCAGGCGGATGTAAACTTTTGAACAGGAAGATCGGTGTAAATTGTTATTATGTATTAAAAAAACTAAAAGCAATATTTTTGATCCCTCTTTTTTTTTTTAACATTCTGCAGATTCTGCAAGGTGTATATAATCTTATGACCCCAACTGTAACTACACCAAAATCTTTCTAAATGACTGTATTTCTTATCAGAAAAACATTTTTTAAAACATTTGCTGTACTAGAATTTGAGCTCTAATTTAGCAATTCAGGTTTTAAAAATACAATCACTTAAGATCAATGAGAATTATGTATTTAATCAAAAAATGAGTGACACAGTGGAGCAATGGGTAGCTTTGCTGCCTCACAGATGGTTTCTTCTGGGTTGTCTGGTTTCCTCACATGCTTCTAGGTGGATTGTTGACTATAAATCGCCCCTAGGTAATAAATAAATGAAGGTAAGATTTAAGAAGGATCGTGATATTGTTATGTTGTAATTAATAAAAAGATTGTGTAATTTATATTTTGTATTACAACAGGTACAACATTGTAATTAAAACACAGAGCACAGACCAGGAAAACTCAAACATTAGTCATTAGTCTTACACAGTGGCATTGTAAGAGTGGGAAAGCTTGAATGATTCATGGGGACAGAACTAGATGAGGCCCTGAAATACGTATGTGTTGCATACTGTTGCAGTGGTGCAGGTTCCCTGTGTGTTTTCCTCAGAGGGCCTCACCTCTGTATAAACACATGCATGCATAAAACTGCATGAACGCAGCACGAGCGTATCAGAATCAGAAGCTGGTGATTTTGCCAAGTATGTTGCACATACAAGGAATTTGTCCTGATGTGTAGCACACTAACTGTCTAGACAAATTTCCCAGAGAATTACAACATAACAGACAAAGGGAGTAAAAAGGTTTGATAAATTGAGCTATAAGAAGTCATGTTGTAGACAACCTAAGAAATGGATGGTGAACATGTACGGTACTTTTGTGTGAGGACCCGTTGACTATATTCCAGTGTGCATTTGTATAGTCCTACATGTTGCATGTACATTATGTGTTTTTATGCTGCTTTAATTGTATAAACTATCAGAATAATGCATGCATGTCACCTCTCTGGCAGCTCTTCATGCTGTATCCTATACAAATGCACATGTCCACACACATTATGAGACACATACTCTTGCAAGCAAGCATCATAATCACACTCCCCTTTGTTTTTGATGAGTAAATTCATTTCAAGGTGCATTACTCTCTCTCTCTCTCTCTCTCCTCAATAACACAAAAACCATCAGGCTTCAGCTTTCAAATTTACTGTGGAGTATGAAAAACAGGAAAACGTCACATATCATCAAGTCTCTCGTAACCAGAGAAAAGGGTATGCAAACAGATAACCCTCAGTGTACTGGTTATAACGGCTGTTGCAAGCCATATGAGAAGAAGTCTCCCTACGATGTAGTAAAGTTTGTAGACACAGAAGCAATATAAAATTGGGCTGAGTGATATGTTTATATAATATTGATCTTGTGCTGAATGACGTCACAATACACATTTCTGGGATATTATGGGTATCATCAATACTTCTATAACTCCATTCGTCTGACTCCATTGTTACTCACAATAACATGTAGCTGATTTAACTTGTACCAAGTGTTACATTATTATATTGTATATACTCTATTTCTCCTTTTTTGTGTTAAATAATATCTTTTTGTCTATGTTGAATAAAAAGTTCACTGAACTCATAGCATTTCAGAGATTTTTTAAAGCAGAAATAAAGTTTTGCTGGCACCTTGAAAATGTCTAAATATTGTAATATATCATGTATCGTGCATATTTGTCATATTGCCCACTCAATGACATTTGACAGGATGTGTTCGCAAAGGCTGATGAATTATTCAGTTAAAGAAAATGTAAATGCTTGTGCTGATGGATTATTTTCGGCATCGATCAGCTGAAAGGTTCGTATCGAAAATAACAGGCAGTGGTAGTTCCCTGATTGAATATTGAGTGTCTGACACAGTAAAGAGGAGAAATGAGGCAGTGAGACAGTAGCACTGCCTGGATACAAGACCGCAAGAGTATAAAGCAGGCAAAAATGAAGTAATCACAGATCTTCTGCTTTATAATAACATGGCAGAACCATCTGGAATGAACAGAAACAACCTTAACAGAAAAACAGAACAGCCATGACAGAAGACCAGAAAGCTGAGTTGCTAGACCAGTTCTTTCAGAAGGCACACAGTTTTAATAATATTGATGATAATTAAAGTAGAAGTGAAGTATTAGAATGATACAAGGAACTGCTCTGGGGATAGATGTGATCTGTTTTATTATGCTTAAGCATGAGCAACTGTGTGCACTGAGGACCAGCTGCCAAAAGCCTGGAAACATTTTATAATAATCCTCATTGCTAGGCTGTGAAAGCCCCTTCAGTAGCAATAAAATGCAGATCTTCACATCAAATTTTGGTAAGTCAGTGATGGAAAAAAATAGTCTTTAATCAATTATATACTGTATATTATAACAGCAGGTACAGGCTTGACTGTGGTTTCTAACCAGGTTACTCACACTGGATACTAAAATCAGAAAAATTAGATACTGAAGTTTTGGTTTCTTATTCAGTCTGCAATGCCCAGCAGTGAAGGACCTGCTGGTAAGTGGTGTTTGTTTGAATGTAGAAAAAGCACTTTTGTGGGTAGAGACTTTAGATCCAAGCAGCCACTTCACTAATTCAACCAAATCAATCAGTTAAAGCAGTGCTAAATTTCTTCATCTGAAGTCAGTAGTGTAACAAAATTCAGTAGCGCAACAAAAGTGCTCCTCTCATCATCCAACTTTTCTTACCGTTGTAACATACTAAATCTGGCATACTAAATATAGCAAGAGCTGCTAACACTGCTTACAGTGAATTTAAAGGTGCAGTTTGTATTTTTGTTTATATTTCTAGACTTCTAGGATCATAATTTCAAAGATGCTTATAAATGATTTGCAATATTACCCTGCAATAGATCTTGCTAGTTTCTTCATTTCCAGCGCCAGCTGGAACAGAGCTGCACAGTTCCTCTGCTATTCCTTAAAAGGAAACTCATGAGGCATTCATATTTTGATGGGTGGGGTCGGCTAGATGAAGATGAAGGTTTACCATTTTTTCTTTGCATTTGCAATTCACCTCACAAGCAGCAGAGGGCCCTAAAATGACATAATGCTCCTTTAAGGGAAAATATCAAGCCAAAGCAGATTCCAAATTGTCATAGACTACAACAGAACATGGACAGCTACCAAACAAAACCTAGTGGAGACAGATGTTTTTGCATTCCTGTTCTTACTGTGTCCATATGCTAGAACAAACTAATCACATGACACAAGTGAAGTAAAATCAACGCTCTGTGACAATACATGAGTTCACAACATATTTCAACTCTCTGAAACAGCTTTACGCAAACTGTATGATTATTAACTGCTCTGGAAAATGGGAGTAAATACAGAGTTCAATGTACAACACGATGCCCAAGTTGCTCTCTCTTTCTAACCTAAATAAAAAGAATGAAGAAAAGCTTAATTCTGTATGTCCTATGAAAGTGCAGGCCACAGATGACTGGGTCTGTTTTTTAAAAAGGCTAAATTTAAAAACTTTGTATTTCAAATTTAACCACTTGAACCTTTTGCTTTTTTTTAAATTGTCAAACTAATACTGCCTTTAATTAATATTTTTATTAATTCAGTGCTGTAATATTAAAACATAACCCAGATTTAAGGATAAGCTGACCAATCACTCATCTGCGATGCTCACAGATCACTTTAAACAGGTGTAATTCATCATCCATAGAAAATTCAGTCCTCAATCCAAACACTATTTTAGGTAGTACCA
The DNA here is from genome assembly GCA_022985145.1 of Pangasius djambal. NCBI lineage: Eukaryota > Metazoa > Chordata > Actinopteri > Siluriformes > Pangasiidae > Pangasius > Pangasius djambal. The sequence goes on from CM040992.1 coordinate 15,816,126, forward strand.
TTTAAAGCCAAACTGAATGTTTAATTTTACATAGGTGCTTTGCATAAACAGAGGACGAATGCACTCAAAATCAGACAGTAAATCTTCTCTCTAAGTAGAAATCAGGGCCAGTATTCACAAAGGATCTTAACTTACTGATTTTAGGAGAAACTCTTTTTAAAAGTGGGTGTTATTAATACAATTAAGACTCCAAACATTCTGTCAAAGAGGAATTCACAAGGCATTTTAGCACTGAAACACGTCCTAATCCTGCAAAAATTTAAGGGTAGTCCAGAGGACTCCTTAGTCACTAAGACCAAATCCCAAACATTCCTAAATAGCTGTGCTGTCAACAATCAACCAACAATCCAAAACGATTACTGGCACAATCAAATTCACGTGTCTGATCTATTTTATGAGAACAAGCTTTAAAAAGGTATTGTAACAAATGTGGGAGTATTTTAATGAGTGTTGAGGACAGTCACCTATTAAGTAATGCAGTACAGCCAGGGATTAAAAAAAATTAACTCTCTGCTTCTTGGCCACAAGAAAACTGCAGTTATACAGCAACTATGACGTACAAATATCATCCCTGAGTAGCGTTTTACATCAAACAATAAATACCCTCTCCAAAGTGCTGTTAACAATTCATTGCTACAGATGACAGAAGTTTTCATGACTGAATATCAACCATAGTTTCAAGTCTAGAAAGCCTACAGGGAAAGTTATTCAACAAGGGTATAAATGTAGTTTTCTGTCTGTCTACAGGTTGAACAAGCATCATCACCTTCTCTCAACATGCATAAAGTAGATCTGTTGCACGGGGCCTGCATGAACTAAAACTGTCCAAGTGAATAGCACACATGAGCAGAATCAGGTGGGTCGAGAAAGAATGAGATCTCAGACAGAAAAGAGGCAAAACTTTATTTCAGAGTATATGGGCTCACATTAAATAGTAAAAAAAAAAAAAAAAAGGTTTTAGATGTGACAAAATGTGTTTGATCCCATCCAGGCTTTGTTCCCACCTCACACTCGGTGTTCCTGGGATAGGCTCTGGATCCACTGTGACTCGGATCAGGATGGAAACGTTTCCAGAGATGAATATATCATGGCACTAAAATTCCAAATATATTTACTGTCTGTCATCTACATAAAATAACTAACAATAAGATATATACAGTCTCTCTCTCTCTCTCTCTCTCTCTCTCTCTATATATATATATATATATATATATATATATATATATATACTCTCTCTCTTTCTCACACACACACACACACACACACACACACACATATATACATACATTTATATACCCTTAGGACAAAATAACGCAGACCAAGAAATGTATTTTATATCATGACATTTACTGAGTTAGTAAAAAGAATATCAGGTCAAAAAGTTAATGCAGATGTAGCTAAATTGTAGATAAAATGTAGATAAATTGTAAAATACAGCTCTACTTTCCTTTAACCATTTTAAAGCCATGAGGATGCAAACACCCAAATCTAGTATAATTATAATTATATATATTAAATAGAAGTGTAAACATATGGCCCTTCAGGGAGCAGATTTACTGTAAATGACCATTTAAAAGCAGTGCAGGTTTTAACTCTTGCTAGTGTTTATCTCTCAGTATAACAGCTGAACGGGACTGAGCGGGGAAGCTCGCGCGCTCCAGGTCACGTTGCAGATCAACGTGACTCGAGCTGCTGGCCACGTGCCAAACCCGTGACGAAATCAAAGCACCCGTATGCAGGTCACGTGCAGGAGAAGAAACTAAGATGGCGGTCGTTCGGTATTAACATTCAGGCGGTTATAGCCTAATAACTGGGTTGCGACTGTATAAAAAAAAAAACAGCTGAAAGCACTTTTACAAGATAAAGAATGAGTGAAATGTACATTAATATTAAACCGTTATCCTGTTTTCATGCAGAGATTCTACTTACCATGGATACGTTATTGTTTAAAATAATATTAGTAATAAATATTAAAAAAAACCCGAATGCACACTGCCCTGATACACATGTGACTGATTACACCGAGCTGGCGCGCGCGCGTGCTGTTGTTGTCTCGTGGAGCTCGTGGCGATGACGTCACGGCGGGCCGGTTTCTTAACGCGTCCATCTCAATAACAAACAAACCGGAGGCGACGTGTTCACTTTCCTGCAGCTTTCTGCCTCACACACACACACACACACACACACATTTCCTGAACGGCGTGTTGTTTCTGCAGGCTGATGAAAAGGGGATTTTGTTCTAAAACAGCAGATTTCATTTGACTGGTGCGGGTAAGTGAATATATAGATATTTTTTTGTTTGTTTTGTTTTTGTTTTTGTTTGTTAGTTTTGTGTGTTTCATTTATAGTTCACTTCAATATATTCAGTCATCTTCAACTTTCACTAGGCAACAATTCGTTTTTTTTTTTTTTGCTTCCAGTAACAATATATTATTATTATTATTATTATTATTATTATTATTATTATTATTATTATTATAGTACTTTTTTTTTTATTAAATACATTATGAATGATTAGGTGCAGTACTGCGTGATCCTACTTTCATTATACCGATGCATTTATTATTATTATTATTATTATTATTATTATAGTTTTTTAATTAAAGAAATTATGAATGATTAGGTGCAGTACAGTGTTTGTTTGGAGCTGAGATTTTCTAGGATCAGACTGTGATCCTACTTTCATTATACTGATGCATTTATTATTATTATTGTTGTTGTTGTTGTTGTTGTTAAGCCCATAAGTTCATTGTTTATGAGGGAATCCTGTAGTAAGCACATCACGCCCATTTTCGTAGAAATACACACCCCACCTGCTTCCTCATAGTGAGCTGCTGTGTAGAGGCCACGCCCATTTCTTCGTAGTAATTTAGTATGCATACTTTACCCACTTTTCCTCGAAGTCAATCGCTAGGCCACGCCCACTCGCCTCTACACAAACATCCTTTTACTCCAGCACTTTTTTCCCCCCTCCAGCTGCATGGCTTGGAAACACACACACACACACACACACTCAGCAAAGCGGCTCTTAAGAGTATTTCCACAAGTTCCTGATAGATATCAATTTTTACCAAAGGATTTTGTTGATTATGCAAATAAGATGTTATCTTATGAAATATCCATAAATCTGCACATTTAATTAATCCAGAAATCTAGTCTTTGGATGATGTTAGAATCAAAATGTTCATTTTACTCAGTGAGCACACACTTCAGAGAAAGACTTTTACAGAACATTGTGATGGAATTTCATTTATTTATCATTTAATCAAAAAAAAAAACATGCACCGTTATGATCATTTTTAAATGGCATGTTTTTATGCAAGTGTTATAAAAACTGTTTATAAGGATGAACATGTAGAATTGCATGAATACAGGTCATATAGAAACTGAGATTTTTAGTTCTGAACAAAGAAAAAACATATTTAGAGAAAAATGATTTAAAAATACGATGTTATATATTTCTACATTAGAAAGGAAATTGACATATGTCATAATGACACATGAACTGACATGTACAATATAATGACATACATAACACAGTGGTTGCGAGTGGACGAAAAGAGTGAAATAAACATATTACTGCTGAGTTTTGACATTTTATCACTTTAGGAGTAGATATGTTATACATGCAGTTTATCCAAAAATCTGAAAAATGACTGATGTGGCCAAACTCATAATTTCTACCTTGTTGCTTAAATTGAATTTTGATAGGTATTAAAGTAGGAAGGTTTCTGCTCCCAAAATAACTCTAATGCCTATACAGATTTAATTTGCTGAATTAAATTAACATGTCTGTTGAGTTTTGTACTCGGGCTATAATAACATCACACGCTCCAAGCAACAGCTGCAAACTGCTCTTTATCATCATCTCTTTAACTCCTCTTTAACATTGTACAAGCTTTTTTTTTTTTTTTTTTTTTTTTTTAAGAGCTTTACTGATAAGGTGTAAACGGTTGCACTGGCGGGCAAAAGCGCACCTCAAGGAGGCAAATCAGAATCCATCTAAAGTATTCCAGCTTAGATAAGAAGCCTACAAAAGCAGATGAGCTTTTTTACACAGTGAATGGACAGCAAATTGAGGATGGGTTGCTGCTAGAGGACTGCTGTTGGGTGGCTGAATTTTAGATCCACTTTTAGGTATTGTTTTCTAATTCATGTTGATCATTTAGAATATAAAACGTAGCGCCACAATATTCTTCTGCTGGTTTAGGTTAGTCTGTATATCACATTATGCATTAGTTATATGTAGGATTATAGTATGCATCTAAATAGGTGACAGTATCAGGAAACACTGGCTTTAGTGTTACAAAAGTCCATAAATAAGAAATAAGGTGAAATTTTTTAAAGGAGACAACTCTCTCAGTCTTCAAGAGAGTCTTTTCGTCTTCTTTAATTAGTGGCAGATCGTGCTGAAATGTTGAGTTCAGGTGAGATATTTGTCACACTTGTGCATCCTCTGGTTTACATTATGTCTTCCTCAGATGGACACACACTGTGGTTCAAATCCATTATAGTGTCTTGCTTTATATTTTTATTCTTAATACCAAGATCTCACATGAAAGAATCCATGAAAGTCCTCAATCTAATTTGTGTGTATTGTATTTATTCTGTCCACAGCAAAATGGCTACAACTTCATCTCAGTATGACCACATGGCGCTCGAAGGAGTGGAGGAGGGCGTTAAGCCGCGGGGCACGGCCGTGCGGCGGAACCTCTTCGGCCCGGTCGACCACCAGCAGCTTCAGCAGGACTTCCACAGGCTCTTGTGCATGAGTGTGGAGGTAGCCAAGCAGCGCTGGAACTTCGACTTCCAGAGCGAGCGTCCTACCCCTGGCTCAGTGGAGTGGGAGGAGATGCGGTGCCAGGACGTGCCAGCTTTCTACCGCAGCTGCGTGGTGAGGATGGGTAAGCGCAGACTGGACGTTCCCATCAGCGCTGGGGGAACTTTGGCATACAGAGGAGCCGGGCTGGAAAAGAGAGCAGTCAAATACAGACAGGCTGCCATCACAGGTGAGACCAGAGACAAAGTCTGCTAAATGCGTGTATAGTTCTAACAATGAGAACAGGAATGTGTGTGTCTTAATCCTGCACTAGGCTTGAATAACACTTGCTATACTGCATAGGTTCTCATTCCAGCCCTCAGGGTCACCATGCTAGTCCACTTAATCTTTTCTATTTACCCTCCAAACACACCTGTACCAGGAAGTCAAGAGCTGCAGAATGCTATATACCCAGGTTAGATGAGTCAGGACAAAAAAAATTAAGAAAACTGAAAAATGTGGTCTAGCCAGGAGTCCTTGAGGGTTTTATAGAAAACTTCCATCCTAACACACATTCTGTCTTCTAGACTTCTTTACCGTGAAGAAGAGGAGGTTTCTTCATTACAAAGTCTCATCAAGGCAGTAAGAAGAGAGCAGACACTTACGCAGCTGAAGATCCTCTCAACTCCTCACTGTGTATGTAAATGTACATACGATATTTAATAGGCTTAAAGTACACTGTGAAGGTACAGAAATGCACTCCAAAAAGGACGCTTTCATGAATAACTTGACAACAGTCAAGTTGCAACAGTTATATTTCTTCCCCGTGAAGAAATAAGCTTGTGCACAAAGCTTAACATCTCAGCTGAGTATTGACCTCCTGACTTTAAACAGTTAATCTTGCTATTTTGATCATTGTTGATTTATGCATCTTGTACATATGTTTAAAAAAAAACAATGAGAGCCTTACTGTATATATTCTGTAAATGAATAATATTACTTAATGCTACTTACTACTTAAGAAAACATATCACTTAGAACATAAAAAGAGAAAACGTGAACCATAGTTAGACTGGTATATCTGAGCCACGGCCTTATTGTGTTTGTGTTATACAGAATCGTTAACAGAAAAAAAGTTTCGTTAGTGAATTAATCTCTCTTACGTCAACATGCTCACTGAGCTAGAGCTCAGAAAGCATGTAACCTCTGACCTCTGGTGCATACCTAAAGTCCACTTTGTAAATATTTTACTACTTCACCATTCAGTGCAAAATTTGTTTAAGCAACTCAAACAGACTATTTATAACTACCTGAGTTAGAAGCTAACTTGCCGATTACATTTAAAAAAAAAACAATTTTGCCTACGTGGGACGGTTGCCTTGAATTATTCATTATACCAGTTCTCCTAACCTACACTGGTTTTAAATGTTCAGACACTTTATAGTGTTCATAGAGTGTAAAATGTTGAGGCTTTTTTTTTTAACTTCTTTTGTTGTAAATTTGATCAATATGGCCTTCTTTTATTAACAGTGTACACAAACATTAGTCGTGCTTTTTAGCTGCTGGTGTTTAGACTTTAAGACTTCCTTTTTTTTTGTGTATATCTCACTAAGATCTAAATGTAAAGCTGTATAGACAAAGAGAATAATATCTGTTGTATTAACAACAATAACGCACAACACATTAAATATTTGGACTGTATAAGCTTCTTATTGAGTTTTAATCATGTAGCATTTTATCTCAGTTTTTACTTGTTATGTTAACCATTTTGGTTCTGAATACTATATCAAGAAAATGTAGCATTTTCATTACAGTGGATTGAATTGTGTCAAAGGATAGAGAACTGTTTATAACTGTTCACAAGAGACTTATAAAGCCATGCTCAGAATGTAAATAGCAGGGAAGTATCTTCACTTGTTTGTTCACCGAGTGTTTGCTGTGAGTTTGTATGTAATTGTGTTTCATTTCTACATGTTGTCATTATGTTTGACTTTGAAAAGGCAGCTTGAGAAACTAGCCAAAGATTTGCTCCACACAGTGTCAAAAGTAAGTAACTACCAACTGCTGTCAGAGAAAAGGGACAAAGCCACTAGTCTTAACCAGCTGCAAAAGCTCGCAAAACACACTTTTGACCTTGTGGCAGTGGCGGAGTTTTTAAATAAACACTCCTGGGTGTTACTAATATATTTGGTGACAGTCATCATGTCCTATAGCAGCTCAGCTATTTTTGTATTTGTACATCTTTTTGAAGAAGAGGGTTCATCTACCTCACAGAAACAATGAAGTGTTCATTTTCTTATCAGAAACCCTCCTGATCCAATCACCTCACAGACGTGTAGTATGTAGATAAAACAGGTGATTCACTTACCTCTCTTTTGAGCTTTATGCTTATCAAGTTTGAATTGGGTCTGGTTTTCTCTGCGTTCCCAGAAATAATCAGAAAAATGTCTACACTAATTGAACAGGCCACCACCATCCACGTCCAGGTGCTTCAAGGCATCATTGTCTTCCGTATAAACGTTTTTTAGACTGTGTAAATGTCTCTTAGTTCACTGCAGATTTATACACATCACCTCAGTCTGAAATGGTTCGATCTTTTTTTTTTTCCTAATAATTTTTGCATTCGAGTGTGTGCGTTTTACCGTGATTTTGTTTTCATTGTACCTGTCATTTTTGTTTCAGAGCAACCTTAAATATGTTTAACTTATTGGAAAATAATTCTGTTTAAGGATTACTAACAGATTTTGTATTAGCTTTGCACTATTAAATCTTATTGTTGCAGTGTATTGTAATTTCTAATTGTGTTAAGAGCTGCATTAATGCAGGAATTAACATGGGCTAGGTCTGAGTGTGCAGTGCGAACCTTTATTCTTTTAATTACAGATAGTCATTTGATTTATTTATTTAGGTTATGACTAACAGCCTGCCAAAAAAAAGCAAAATCTAGCTTCCAAAATTCTGTATGCAGTACTTGATATAATGATAAATACCTTTTATACCTAAAAAAAAACTATACGGTAATTTCATTGTTTTTATTATTATTATTATTATTATTATTATTATTATTATTATATGGGAACAGAGTGATATTGTTTGATATTGAATACTATTGTTTTCTTTAATCAAAAATTTTGAAATTTTGTTTAATTCTTTCTTTTCTTGCATAGCGTATCACATTGTGAATATGTTGCCATGTTTAAATCACAAATTATAATAAAAGATATTCATGTTTATGTAACTTGTAAGTTGTTTTGTTGACTTCTTTGGAAATGTGAAATTTCAGTTTAGTCTCCACTGACGTGTATATCAAAGAAAAATCCTCTAGCAGAACTCTCACAAATCTTTCAATCAAAAAAGTTAAAATCAGCTAAATGTCTATGCGCTGTTTTATATTTGAAAATAAGCTCAAGTCTGTAGCTTTATATAATAATATAACAGCATTATTTATCATGTTTTTGATGATTAAAACACACACACACACACACACACTCACAGACACACACACACACACACACACACACACAAAACGGAGCCCCTAAGGGGACATGGTGATGGAAAAAAATATGAGATGGGTGGATAATTTATATTTCAATGCTTTTGCCTTCCCCTGAGAAACTTTGTGTTCTCTTGAAATGAAAAGTGAAAAGTTTCTCGGGGGAACACAAAAGTTTTGTGAGCAAAAGCAACAGCATTGCAATATAAATTTTTTTCCATCACCACGTCCCCTTAGGGGCTCCGTACACACACAGTCACACACATACAGATCAGCCATAACATTAAAACCACCACCCGGTGAACAGAATAACACTGATTATCTTGTTACAATGGCACCTGTCAAGGGGTGAGATATATTATATATTAAGCAGCAAGTGAACAGTCAGTTCTTGAAGTTGATTTGTTGGAAGCAGGAAAAATGGGCAAGCGTAAGGATCAAGCGTGAGCGACTTTAACAAGGACCATATTGTGATGGCTAGACGACTGGGTCAGAGCATCTCCAAAACGGCAGGTCTTGTGGGTTGTTCCCAGTATGCAGCAGTATTTACCTACCAAAAGTGGTCCAGGAAAGGAAAACCGGTGAACCGCCGACTGGATCATGGGCACCCAAGGCTCACTGATGCGCGTGGGGAGTGAAAGCTAGCCCGTCTGGTCTGATCCCACAGAAAAGCAACTGTAGCACAAATTGCTGAAAATGTTAATCCTGGCTCTGATAGAAACGTGTCAGAACACACAGAGCATCGCAGCTTGCTGCGTATGGGGCTGTGTAGCTGCAGACTGGTCAGAGCGCCCATGCTGACTCCTGTCCACCACCAAATGCGCCTACAATGGGCACGTGAGCATCAGAACTGGACCATGGAGCAATGGAAGAAGGTGGCCTGGTCTGATGAATCACGTTTTCTTTTGCATCATGTGGATGGCCGGGTTTGCGTCGCTTATCTGGGGAAGAGATGGCACCAGGATGCACTATGGGAAGAAGGCAAGCTGGTGGAGGCAGTGTGATGATCTGGGCAATGTTCTACTGGGAAACCTTGTGTCCCGGCATTCATGTGGATGTTACTTTGACACGTACCACCTACCTAAACATTGTTGCAGACCAAGTACACCCCTTCACGCCTACAGTATTCCCTAATGGCAGTGGCCTCTTTCAGCAGGATAATGTGCCCTGCCACACTGCAAAACTTGTTCAGGAATGGTTTGAGGAACATGACAAAGGGTTCAAGGTGTTGACTTGGCCTCCAAATCCCCCAGATCTCAATCTGATTGATCATCTGTGGGATGTGCTGGACAAACAAGTCCGATCCATGGAGGCCCCATCTTACAACTTGTAATGTCTTGGTGCCAGATACCCAGATACCACAGCACACCTTCAGGGGTCTTGTGGAGTCCATGCCTCGACGGCTCAGAGCTGTTTTGGTGACAGAAGGGGGACCTACACAATATTAGGCAGGTGGTTTTAATGTTATGGCTGATTGGTGTAAACAATATATTTATTGTGGACATTTTAATTGAAGGAGCATTGCAAGTAAAGGAAATCCTGTAATTCTACTCTGAGACTTTTCTGGCTTTGGTCAAAAGATCACTCATTTGGACTCATCTCAGTAACATAATTATTTTTAATATAATGTAAACAATGACATTGACATTTATAGTGAAATAAAAATTTTGTAACCGGACATGATACATTTATCTCCAAGTGTTTATATACAAGTGTTTGCATGTGTTTAAAAGCATTCTTTATCTAAAACAGGATAGGCATTCATTATTTAAAAAAAGAAAAGAAAAGAAAGAAAAAAGAACATGTAAACATTTGGCAAATAAAACAGAAATATTTAGGCATTTATTTCTGAAGTGCAAACGTGAAACATTCATATAAAATAAAATCTTTCATATTAAAAAAGAAAGAAAAAAAGAAAGAAAAAAAGAAAATAATGAACTGCTATTATGTTAAAACTGCAGCTCTGCTCCTTTATCACAACATTGACTAATAAACCTGAGCTTGAATTCAACAGTATAAGCATGACACCATGCTGAGATTCCATTAGATCTGCGCCGTGTGATAGTGTTTCCATTTCATTAAATCTGAGGACATGCGCTAGAAAAATAATAAAAATGAAATGTGCAGTAAATGAACTATTTATAGCAGTTTCTAAAATCTGAAAGATTTGTTTCAATGCCAGTTACCGCATATTGTGTTCCACATCATCCTGCATTTAACAGTTCAAGATGTTCACACAAACAAGTAAGCAAATGTAAAAGTCTGAATATTTTGGTCATAAGATTGCAGACAGAATATCACATCACATATACGTTAGAGTTAGCCTAAACACAGGTATGTGAAATTTGATTAAAATTTTAAACCTTAAAAATCACTGTGCACAACATACAGCATATAACATATATAATTATTCTAAATATTTGCGTCACAGATGGAGATATTCACTCAGTCGCCAGTTTATCAGGTAAACCAACCATACAGGTGCATTTTGTGAGTGACCCGAGCTCATCTCTCAGCCCTTCTACCCCATAGAAACCCCCATAGGACTGGCACTGATATAATTTGGATGGTGGATCATTCGGAGTATCTGGTGGAGTGGAGTGGAGTGTACCAGGTGGAGTTTTTAAATACCTCGCTGCTGCGTTCGGCCAAACAAAAATACCTATGTCAGTGTCACTGTTGTGCTGAGAATGTTGCACCACCCAAATAATATCTGAGGTCCTTTGGAGGTCTCTTTCCACTGGGGGATGACAAAATGTCATGTGCTGTAGTGACATATTGGCTACAGTCAGTATTTGTACACATTCAAAGTGACTTATAGAGTAGGTTCATGTGATGAAATGGTCATTTAGTGTAGCTACAAAGTGGGTCATCTTATAAACTGGCAACTGAATGTAACCCTCTAGGTCATTTATGAAGCAGACATACGAGTGGTCAAAACCTTAACATAAACCTACATAGTACATCTTCAACACTAACTGCTTTTCAACAACTGGATGAAATCCCTTTTGGAACGATGTCACAGGTATCACAAATTCCAAGAACAAAAAAAAAAATTGAAAAAATATTCAAAAGGCAACACTATTAAAATGTGGAATGATTGACAATAATTTAGCCACCTCACACAGAGCACATGTATGGCACGCCCTGCCCCTACAGCAGCCAATAAAATCTGTTATTTAAAAAAAAAAAAAAAAAAAAAAAAGATTCATAAATATTATGTTTCAAAAGCAAAGCACAGTTCAACATTACCAAAAAAAAAAAAATCTTTCTTCGTACCCATTAATTACTTTATATTGATTGAAAAAATATTGCATAAGCTAAATAAATGTCTATATAGGCCAAGTCCTTCGTAATTTTAAAGAAATAATCTCTAAGACCGAAAAGCTGAATTTTTTCAAGATCAAACTACAGGCTGAAATAAAGGCACTTTAAACATATGTTCTAAAGGTTTGTATTTACGTTGGTCCAATCTGATACCTGACCCTCATGTTAGAAAAGCACACACGATCCCTGGCTTTGACAACCGCAAACTGCTCTGGTGTTAAAATGTTAGTGCTAGAGCCAGGGCTCAGGAAATAAATAATGGAATTAAATAATAAAATAATTAGGTTTGTGCCATTCTGTTCTCAAAGAGTTATGGGTGATTACATTACATTTAGTAGTGATTTTTTTTTTCCTAGTTAAATAGCGTTCATTTTCATTCCTCGAACTGGTTTGGAGCCCTGGCTAGAACCCATGGGATGAAAGAACACACACACATATAGTGATAACTCATTATAGCTGGATTTATACAGTCTAATTTAGTGTTCCTCACTGTGAGGCTAATGTGCCACTAGCAGCCCCTGGATGGCCAAACATTTTATCAGATAGAATTACTGTTTACACGACCACTTCAGTTAACTTAAAAGACAGATAATGATCATATTATAACTTGTGCACTCAGTTCTGCAGTCTGACATGCACCAGTCTACATTTGGTCTACATTAAGCATGTTTTTTTTTTTTTTTTTTTTTTTT
>CM040992.1:15843126-15871218 GCA_022985145.1 Pangasius djambal
AAAAAAAACTGTGCTGCCAAGTAAAACGCTCTTAACTGTGCAGTCCTAGCTGGCACTTTCGTTGGAACTGTGTTTGTACACTGTATGTAAAAGCGCCAAAGCTTTCACTGACCTTGTGAGTTCAGCTAAACATTTACACCCAACGTCCTCCAAATTCACTCATTCAGTGTCACTCACCACGGCATAAGAGAAGAGAAATATGGTGTCCAGGGCACCCAGAAACAGCGTGGCCTCCTCAGCATCTGCAAACAGCCGATTCTCTTCCCACTTCTGTTGGCATTCACAGAAGACCAGGGCACACACACACAAAAAAAAAACACCACTGCATCACACAATTTACTTTGACTGTGTGTGACTGCTGCATGTCCTGTATATTTACAGCATATACTTGTGAACTGCATGTCGAGGCTACAATTATCAACCCTCTTGATTCTGTTCTGCTTTCACTGCATTCTCTCAGTTTTCACACTGGCTTAAGAAACGGAAAAGAAAAACAGAAAAAAGAAAAAAAAAAAAAGAAGAAGAATTCTCCCATGTTTCTGCCAGTAATGTTTTTGGTTTGTTGTTCCACCCTGCTGCATGAAACTAGCCAGCTAACTGTGGTTCAACTAAATTAAAGGACTCTAACTTATTTTATATTTATTATCTCTTTCATGTGAAGGTCGTTTTATTTACTGCCTAGACATAGCCACAAGTCCTGACAACAAGGTCATTTAAGGCACCATGAGGATGACTGAAGTCTTTTCACAGCTGCGCTAAAATAAAATGTATTAGTGTTTTCCGATTTCATGAACTAGAATTCAGGAATCAGTGTCTGTGAAACTCCTAATTTTCTGGATGTGCTTGTATATAATTTTTCTTTATATGTGAAAGCCTTGTAAATTTTTGTATATTGCCAAAATTGATGTTACCACATTCTATATATTTATATTTGTATGTTACATTCTTTAAAATGTGTTCATAGCACATGAGGGTTTGGTCATAGTTCTTTAATAGCCACATGCTGTGACATAAAGCCACAGTGTGTGCCTACCTCTCCAGGGGAAAAACCAGGATCGCTGCCATTCTGCACTGAAGGGGTCCACTGTGCAGAGATGCTCACTTTCACATTGCTGAAAGTCTTACGTGAGGCGTGGAGCAACACATAGCTGTGTGAGAGAGGTTCCATGAGTTTACATAAGAGAAATTCTGTTTGAACAAATCCAGCATGTTAATCACACTAACATACTGACATAACATAACATCAGTAGATCACAACTTTCATGTATGGACACGTATGGACAGAAGCCAGTATCTGGAAAGACGCTGAGTTTACCCTATGACACTCTGACAACGTTCGAGGCGTCTAATTTAAAACATGAAAGTCAACAAAAAGGAGCAGCAGAAATGTCTGGACATTTTTATGTGACTCAGAAATGAAGAAACTGATGTTTATTCATACTGAGGAAAATTGTGTAAATTTGACTTTTCGCTGAACCTTCCTTTTAAATCTTCAGCAAAAGGACAAAAACAGAAAGCAAAACATTCTGTACACTTTAACTTCAAATCAAAATAGAAAAAAAACAAAAAACAAAAAAAAAAAAAAACTCATACTACCAAAATACAAACTGGATCAAACCTGAAGTTACGTCTACTTTAACATGCATTTAAAACTTCAGTTACTTCTTGCTTTTCAATCATACGTCTTTCCAGCTTCTGGTCCGTGTTTGGACAGGTATCGTTATTAACTTATTCATTAAAGTTTAAATATGTGATACAATGTTAATACATTCCTGAATGGTGATTTGGTTTTATGAAAAAGTTCAAGATCCAGTGTATTTTGAATGTTCAACTTACTTAAAGGTTGTTGCGACAACTATCTAGTACTAGTTTTACCTAAAGATGTTGCATGATTCAGTAACAAAGCAATGGAGAGCATTCAGCCTACCTAAAGAAGGTGAGGAGGAAGGTGACCAGGTGATGGTGGGTGTAGCGTGAGAGGAAGGTGCAGCAGGGAAGCATCACTGCTGGATGTAGAGGAGGAAAAGGAGGAGCAAGAGGGAAAGGAAGTGTTCAGTAGAGGGAAGGAGCACGGCTCACTCTGGATCTCCAGCAATGGATCATCTGGAGCTACAGACACACAGCATTCATAATACAGGTCTCAACTTTACTGGTCAAACCACAGGAGCTCTGAAACAGTGTGTGCATGTATGTGTATATTTTACACACTGATCAAGCCATAACATTAAAACCACCTGCCTAATATTGTGTAAGTCCCCCTTCTGTCACCAAAACAGCTCTGAGCCGTCGAGGCATGGACTCCACAAGACCCCTGAAGGTGTGCTGTGGTATCTGGCCCCAAGACATTAGCAGCAGATCCTTTAAGTCCTGTAAGTTGTAAGATGGAGCCTCCGTGGATCAGACTTGTTTGTCCAGCACATCCCACAGATGATCAATCAGACTGAGATCTGGGGAATCTGGAGGCCAAGTCAACACCTTGAACCCTTTATCGTGTTCCTAAAACCATTTCTGAACAATTTTTAGTGTGGAGGCGCATTATCCTGCTGAAAGAGGTCACTTCCGTTAGGGAATTCTGCGGCCATGAAGGGGTGTACTTGGTCTGCAACAATGTTTAGGTAGGTGCTATGTGTCAAAGTAACATCCACATGAATGCCAGGACCCAAAGTTTCCAAGCCAAACATTGCCCAGAGCATCACACTGCCTCTGCCGGTTTGCCTTCGCGCACACACCCAGCTGTCCACATGATGTAAAAGAAAAAGTGATTCATCAGACCAGGTCTCCTTCTTCCATTGCTCCATGGTCCAGTTCTGATGCTCATGTGCCCATTGTAGGCGCTTTCAGCGGTGGACAGGGGACAGCATGAGCACTCTGACTGGTCAGTGGCTGAGCATCCCCATACGATGCACTGTGTGTCCTGACACCTTTCTATCATAGCCAGCATTAACTTCCTCAGCAGTCTGTGCTACAGTAGCTCTTCTTTGGGATCAGACCAGACGGGCTAGCCTTCGCTCCCAATGCACATCAGTGAGTCTTGGGCACCCATGACCCTGTCACCAGTTCACCGGTTTTCCTTTCTTGGACCATTTTTGGTAGGTTCTAACCACTGCATACCAGGAACAACCCACAAGACCTGCTGTTTTGGAGATGCTCTGACTCAGTCATCTAGCCATCACAATATGGTCCTTGTTAAAGTCGCTCAGATCCTTACGCTTGCCCATTTTTCCTGCTTCCAACACATCAACTTTGAGAACTGACTGGTCACTTGCTGCCTAATATATAATATATCTCACCCCTTGACAGGTGCCATTATAACGAGATAATCAGCGTTATTCACTTCACCTCTCAATGGTTTTAATGTTATGGCTGTTATATATATAAATACACACAAACACACACACACAGACGTTAGGTTAGACGTTAGACAGTAATTCTTATGTGAAACAGCAAATGTTTGTTTTCTGCACTGCCGAGTTGTTTGAGGGACTTTTAGAGACGCGCTATTATTACTATTATTAATAACCTAAAATAATTTTATATAAAAAAAGTACTATTTAACTAGATAGCTATCTAGCTAAAAAGCGATATCCCCCATCCAATAACTCCCGCCTCCTTCATTACGATTGGCTAGCCGTTAAAACTCACTCACGTGTGTTGCCTACTAGCCAATCGTAACTAAGATACAGGGTTACTCCCAGCCAATCATAGCGCAGGAGGCGGGATTTACAGGAATACGTCTGCTTACCAACAAGCTGACTGAAAGGGCAATTAGCATAGCTCGGCTAGCGGATGTAGCTTCCTACTCTTTTAGGCATATGATTTATAAAGTGCTGTCTAATTCGTGTATCTTTCTGTTCGGTCTGTCCTCACAGAACGGTCATGTCCTCATTACCCACGCCCTGTTTAATGAGTAGACAACACACAGGGATATAAACGCGCAGTTACCTGTATTTCTCTGTGCGATGTTGTTCGTCCCAGCTGCTGAGCAACGAAAGGTGTCCGGAAGTGACGTCACTAGTCAACAGACGCCGCTCTTTCGACCCTCATGCTAATACATACCGATGTGTTTACACAGTAAACATATGTATTTATTTTTCTATTCATCTGTGCCATTATTTTGTTGATAGATAAACCACTTAAAATATGAATCATGGAAAAAATACATTCTCATTTTTACCCATTACATAGCTACATTGCTTACTATATAACAGTATATACAGTAGGGTCCATAAGTATTTGGACAGCGACAGGTTCTGTAATTTTGCCTCTGTACACCACCACAGTGGATTTGAAATGAAGTAATCAAGATCTGATTGAAGTGTAGACTTTCAGCTTTAATTCAAGGGGTTTAAATATTGCATTAACTGTTTATGAATTACAGCCATTTTTTCATAGTCCCTCCATTTTCACAGGCTCAAAAGTACTTGGACAGTTGACTGATAAGCGGTTTCAACAGGTGTGCCCTGTTTCCTCATTACTTCATGAGGAATTATTAAGGCAATAAGGCGATAAAACGTCTGGAGTTGATTCCATGTGTTGAATTTGTGTTTGGTAGCTGTTCATGGGAACTCTTAATATGTGGTCCAAAGAGCTGTCGATGCAAGTGAAGGAGGCCATCGTTAGGCTGAAAAAATAAGACACACCTATCAGATAGACAGCAGAAACTTTAGGAGTGGCCAAATCAACATTTGGTACATTCTTAAAAAGAAGAAATGCACTGGAGAGCTCAGCAACACAAAAAGTCCTGGAAGACCACAGAAGACAACTAAAGTAGATGAATGCAGAATTCTTTCCTTTGTGAAGAAAAACCCCTTCACAACATCTAGCCAAGTCAAGAATAGAGGAGGTAGGCGTATCATTGTCAAAGTCTACAATCAAGAGACGCATTCATGAATGTAAATACAGACGGTTTACCTCAAGATGCAAACCACTGGTAACACTCAACAGAAAGGCCAGATTAGACTTTGCTTTTAAAAAAAAAAAAAAAAAGCTCTGCAAAGGATTTGCATCCAAGTGTTACAAATAATCCTAATATTTATGATTGTTAGTTTGTCCAGTTACTTTTGAGCCTGTGAAAAAAAAAAAAAAAAAAAAAAAAGGCAGTAATTCCTACACAGTTAAAGCAATATTTCTGTTATACTCCTTGAATTAAAGCTGAAAGTCTACACTTCAATCACATCTTGATTGCTTCATTTCAAATCCATTGTAGAAATATTTGAACGCAAAATATGTGAATGATGTGTTTAGTGATCTGGTGCTAATTTGTTGGTTGGTGCTGTATTTTTGCTATTCTCATGAGAAGTTAGAAGTTGTACGCAACACTGATGTCACAGAGGGACGTTTCCAGCTCAGTTACAATGGTGTTTATTAGGAGAAGAGTATTCAACAAGCTCAGACATAAAGAATAAAGGTTTTGCTGTTAGATCCTAAAAACAAAAGAGTAGCAGTGTTTTATTTTTCTTACCATTTTTCCAGTGCCATTCAACATCATTAATGAGAAATCCAGTGTAAAAGTAGAGGAGACGGCACACGTTGAACTCAAAGTTGCAGAACGCAATGAAGTTCTCTGATTCAGTGAAGACACGAGGACACAACTAGTTAGTGATCTATGAGATGACAAGCATGATGGTGTTGACGGTCATGCTTTGGAAGCTGACCTGTTTGTGGAGAGTGTGCAGATGAGGAGGTGAGGGAGGTGGACAAACTAAAGAACTAAAGCGCTGCTGCATCGCTGTCTTTAGGTAGAGATTAAGAGAGGGCAAATGCTTCATTAGACTTGCCTCCTAAGTGGTCATTTTTAGGTCGGAATGACGTAATTTTTGACCTCGGCAAAGTCGACATACGAAACAGAAAAATACATGGACAATTTTTCCTTTAAAGCCTGTTTATACTGCAATTTTAGCAGTCTGAACATCATTACTTTGCTGGATGAGATGGTCCCAATAAAATCTTGGCTGAATTCTATAAAAGACTGTGCAATGCAAGTAATCCAGGTGTGATTATATGATGAAGATCTGCTATAACAGACATGCGATTAAAGACTATATTCAGCTTACATCATCAATCCGGCTTGGACACAATTGCCACTACTGTGTTTGTAGATGTTCTGTGAGCTTCATGTTCTCCTATGCTGTCCTCCTCCGTCCACCGATGGCCAAACGAATTGTTTTATGATGTGCAGTTTTTAGTCTGCAAAAGCTAAATCAGGAAAGAAAACTGCACAGTGTAAACCCAGCTTAGCATAATATTGGTGAAAACAACCCTGACACTCTGACGTTCCAGGACAACAGCTGTAGGTTGCTTATGGCCAAATCTGTGTGTGGCTTGTTTGACAACGTGATGGAAGTGATGGAACACTTTGACTGGATTTCAAAGTCCCACAGAAAACTTGTAGGTTTATTTGACAGGATTGCTGCTGTTGACAGGATTTTCAGAATATATAAAGCAATATATTCTGCAAATATATGCAGAATACCTGATTCTATAGGGGTCTAAAAGACTGGACATCCCACTGGGACCTGCACTATCACTTAGAAGAGCTTGATGCAGTTAAACACCATTCATTTTCCTCTACCCAAAATAACACAGGTGCGAGGCAAGGCCATTCTAAAGAAGAAGCAGGATTTATTAATATAAAGCAGTTTTATCATGTTCATATTAAAAAGTCCACAATAAATCTGGAGCCTGCAGGCTTAACAGCTGTTAAATATACAGCATTTAGTAGACTTTTACTGATCCTTCTAAACAGCATCGCTTTGGTCACCACTGTGGCTCTGCATGTGTCTCTTCAAATGGCTACGACGTATAAAGCTCTTCGAGCAGACGGGGCAGGGAAACGGTTTCGAGTCTGTGTGACTGTACATATGTTCGCTCCAGCAGTTCCGCCTCGAAAAGGTCTTGCCGCAGATTTCGCACGTGAAAGGTCGCACCCCTGTGTGCGACCTCATGTGTATCGTGCGATGACTTGACACGATGAATCCTCTTCCACACACGTCGCATTGATAAGGTTTCTCTCCCGTGTGGCAGCGGCGGTGAACCTGCAGACGGCCAGCCGAGCTGAAGGCCTTCCCACACTCTATGCACGTGTAAGGTTTCTCTCCAGTGTGTATCCTCGTGTGGATGTTAAGGTTCCCAGCAGTGTGGAAGCACTTCCCGCAGTAAGAGCAGCAGTATGGCCGCTCTTTCGAATGAGACTTCATGTGGGACTTGAGCTGCGACTTGCTGAAGAACTTCTTGCCGCAGTTTAAGCACACGTGAGGCTTTTCCCCTGTGTGATTCGAAATGTGAGCCAACAAGTTGCTCAGGTTAGCGAAACACCTCCCGCAGTGGTCACACTGGTGAGGTCGAAACTCTGGATGGGTTTTTAAGTGGTTTCTCAGCTCTATTGGAGTAAACGTCTCGCCACAAAATTTACACTCTCCTGGCGCTGGTTTCGGAGGAGGCGCTGCTTTCTCGGAAGTCGGCAAGCTCTCGCTCACCACGTGGTTATGGGTTTTGGAATGGGCCACTAGAGCTTGCAGACTCGCACATTCTTCCCCGCAGTCAGTACACCGCTGTGGCTTTTCTTCTTTGTGTTCTGTGCGGTGTCTCGTCCAAGCCTTCATAGACTCAAAACTCTTTTCACAGCTGGGGCAGGAATAAATTAACTTCCTGTGCCTTTTACGCTGGTGCACAGAAGCCTGGAAACGTGTTTTAAAGCTCATTTTACAGGGCACACATTTGTAGCTGTCTGTATTAGCACACTGTTCCTTGTGTGCTCTCGGCTGCCTCCTCTGCACAGTTCTGGTATTTTCTAGAGGAGAGGGTAAAAGGTGGGGGGGGGGGGGGATCATTATTTAAATAAATCTGCCAGGTTTTTCAACCTGTTCTCTATCCATTACATCTGGAGCATTTGTGATTACCACAGACAAGAACCTCTTTACTTTAACCGCAAATAAAACGGAAGCCTAACAGAATATGCCAATAAACATTTATGTCGAACACATTATGTCGACTTCTGTAAAATGTTTTCGTGGATTCTTCAGTCAAAAGTGTTTATAAATTAAGCTGTAAATCTGTATAATGTGTCCTTTGTGTCTGGGCTCTTAGTTTTTGTTTTTTAATCATAGCTCCCAGGCAGATAAAGTGCGCTCAACAACCAGAAAAACAATTAAAAAAACTCTACTGCTTACTGACTTTTGCAAAACATAATTTTTCATTTGGTATGCATGCTGAAACTTAATGCCCTTGCACCGACAAAACTGAGTAAAATAAACTGCAACACAAAGCCGTCTAACTGTACTCTTAGTCTGTATTAATGCCCGTAGCTAGCTAACTAGCTCAACATACATTATTACAGTACCTTTTTGCTTGCCTGGTATGCTAGCTAATGAGATTATGATTTTTCGACCACCTAATAAATATCATAAAAATTCAGGGAACCGCAAGGTCTCCATCCTAAGACAGGTCTAACTGTAAGTTTGAATTTGCATTATACAGTATATTTGCATATTTTAAAACACTTATTGACAGAGATTAACAAAGCCATCCATTGTAAGTGAACTTAAAGTAAACAAGTTTTCAGTTCCTCCCCCCAGTACTAAGAGAAGTCACAAAATTGCTACCTCTGGTAACTGCATCTAAGCTACATGTTAAATACCTGAAACACTTGAATTCAGGGAGGACGATGCATCCGATACAGGAACAACTCTGTCAAGAAACATGACAAATTGCGTTATTTATATTCGTAGGATGAAAAGACGCCTCAGATTAAGGTTCATGCACATAAAAGCAAAGCTTAAGATGCACTCACTTAAGCGGAACTGGATCAGTGCTCGTACAGCGTGAGAGCAAAACAGACGGCAGGGTGATCTGTTTAATGGCTGGTAACAGATGCTTTGGAACAATCACTTTAAGCATCTGTCGACTGTTGCCCTCAGATCCAGTGGGCGATTCCTCAGCAGCTCCTCCACCATCGTTTCCTAGATCAGTGATCACTGCGTTTGGCTCAGACCTTTCGACGTCTGTTGAGTCATCCTCACTTTCCGTTTGAGAGGTTTTCGTCGTCTCCTCTCTGGTTTCATTAACATCTTTCTCATTTAAATCTCCTTCTTCCTGTCTGTTATACGTAAGCGATTCCAGCTCTGCCAGTGCAGCCTCGCTATGACATACTGGTTGTTCTGAAGTGACGATGACGTGGGATAAAACATCAGTCTTATTGTCCTGCATCACATCCTGGTCTGTCTGGGAGGAGCTGTCCATGCTGAAGGATCGATCATCAGACTTGCTCTCAACTGGGATGACCTCATCGATCAAAGAAGTGAGAGACAAAGACGAGATGATTCTTTCCTCCACGATAGATGGGAGTCCTGACAATAAAACGTATCGAGCAGAGAAAATATTACATTCAAGCACTAAACTTTAACTGTACTTAACACTAAGAGGTCTTCCAACAAAGCTATTGCAACACCTAACGTTAATGCTGACCAGTGCATTATTTTGATTGTGTTTAGTTAGTTAGCTTTACAGCATTTACATTTTGACTTCTACTGCTTCTTAGGCACAGTGCACACCAACAAGCAACCCCAGTAGTGGACGCTACACACCTACAAGAGACAAACTACGAGCAAAAGGAGTGAAAATGACTTGTCACTTGGTAGTTTGAACATACGGTCAGGCGGGAAGTGCATTAGGATCCTTAAAATTAGCATGCCCATTTTTAAAGACATTCCCCTAAATTGTAGCCTTGCCCCTGCGTTCAAGAACACCTTACCATTTCCATCCAAGTTTCCATGATAGTCACTTTGTAGCAGAGGAAGCAAGTGGGTGGGATCACTGTTCATCTGTACTAACTCTTCCCAGCCTGTGGGTTCAGTATCTAGCCATTGGGCAGCCTGAAAACCAAACAAATTCAGAAATATTAGTCTTATAAATAACATTTTCTTTTACAAAAGTCTAATCAGTCAGAGAATTAACATCATGCACAATGCCCTCCGAAAGTATTGGAACGGCAAGGCCAATTATATTGTTTTCGCTATACATGGAAGACATTTGGGTTTTAGATCAAAAGATCAATATGAGTTCACAAAGAAATACAGAGATGATCCAGAAAAGTTCTGGAACAAAGGTTAACCTCTAACAAAGTGATGGAAAGGCCAAAGTTTGGATCAAAAACCCAAAGTTTGGAGAAAGAAAGGATCTGCTCATGATCCAAAACATGCGTGCTCATTGCTCAAGCACGGTGGAGGTAGTGTCATGGCTTGGGCTTGCATGGCTGCTTCTGGAACATGTTCACAAATAGTTACTGATGATGTAACTCATGATGGTAGCAGCAGAATGAATTCAGAAGTCTGCAGAAACATTCTGTCTGCCAATTTACAGAGAAATGCATCCAGTCTAATTGGGAGGAACTTCATCATGCAGTAAGACAATGACCCAAAACACACTGCCAGCACAAAAAAGGAGTTCATCAGTGTAAAAGGTGAAAGGTGTTAGACTGGCCAAGTCAATCACCAGACCTTAACCCAACTGTGCAGCATTTCACCTCCTGAAGAAGAGACTGAAGGGAAAAAACCCCAAAACTAACAACAACTGAAAGAAGCTGCGGTACAAACCTGTAAAAGCATCACAAAAGAAAAATGCAACAATTTGGTGAGGTCAGTGGGTCACTGGCTTGGTGCAGTTATTGCAAGTAAAGGATACGCAACCAAATATTAAGTGTTATTTACTTTAAGACTTTTATCTGTTCCAATACTTTCGCTCATCTAAAGATTGTGTGGTCTGCCACCAAAGGTGCCATGTTCTAAGTTGTTGAACACATCTAGATGTAAATATCAGGAAATGAAAGCTGAGATTCTGATTTATCGCCTTATTCATCATTTGATCTCAAACACAAATGTCTTCAATGTATAGTGATGATAACAGAACTGGCCTTGCCGTTCCAATACTTTGGGAGGGGACTGTTTGTGTCAGTAACTGTATTCTGGAAAACTAAATTCACAAAATATCAGGTTGTGACCAAAATTTGTATTTTCTGCCTATAGCATACACTGACACCTAAACTTTAGGAAACATAATTATATTTGACCAAAATGATGCAGAAATATTTTTTTATTAACTCTCTAAACTTTCCACAAAAATTACTTAATAAGGAGCCAGTGAAATAAAAAACACAGCTACAAAATGGCAGTAGGCTATGACTAAAGGAAAGTACAAAATTAGGGATGCGAGGATCCACCTTCTGTAGATTAGAATCAGTTTTGTCTGTAATATGTGATCAGCCAATATTTCTTTAATCTGGCCCATGACGCAAAACATGTGAGCCAAACATCATTACACGCACTGAAGGGGAAAAAATGTGCTCAAGTGAAACGTCATCAGTCTGGCAGTTTTTCCCACAATAACGCAAATTGGCAAATCGGTATCAGCCTCACAGAACACCAACTGGTCCATCTCTAATACAGATACACATAGTTTTCATGTCATATATTTTTTTTTTTATATATTTTATTTACTACATGTTAAATTAAATACTACATGAAAATTCTCCCTTTTCATTTTTAGGGGTAACCAGACTTTACTTCTGATTGAGATACACGCAAATAAACATATTTCAGTTCAGGAAAGTCTGTAGTTCTCAGAACTATATATAAAGCAACAATTTATATTTAAAATTTATATTTTATTTTTTCAATTCTATGCAAATTAGGTATGATTCAGTAAAGAAAATTATTCCTCAGAACAGCCTGATCGCGTGTGCAGTCCGACTTTGCGAAAGTTTTTTTTCAGGCTGCCACACACAAAAAAATAAGTCCAAGATGTTTGTGCCACGAAAACGCCGAACTCCTTCTAATGATGCAGAAGGGTGAGCTTATTTAATCAGAAAAGGAGCAGTACTCATCCAAGCAACAAAAATAATCACTTCACTTAAGAGTTATTACAGAATACCTGTTTGAAGTTGGGTACTGGCAGGAGCTGTTCCAGTCTGGAGAGAAAATGGCCAACTAGGACCTGCAGTGCTTTGTCAAATTCAGGACCATACTCATGCGGGAACACCTCCTGGAAGAATAGGGACATAACATGACACAAAGCGTCATGGTCTCTGAAATTCAAAACTAATTTGCAGTCACTTCCTGGTTTTGGTTGATATGACTTTTCTCACATCAGTCTACTTCTTGCCAAATAAAATGCTAGTCTGAGTACAGAAATGCACAATGAATAGTATTTGAACTGTGTCCTTTTCAATTAATTACACACAAATGACTGCAATATTAGCAAGCTTAGCTAAAGGTAGCTAATCAGCTAACAATAGATCTTAGATGTTTGCTGAATTTGCTACCTAAAAACATAAGATTCCACATGTTCGGGCATATTTATTGATTCATTTATAGCATTTAAAGTATTAACACAGTTAATGGCACAATCTTGTTTTGAGTCACAGACGTAACTATCCACGTGAAGGGATACAGGGTTTACAAAGTAAACCGAAGGAAACGACTGTTTTCTATCAGTTTAAAATGATAAAGTACAATAAATGTATTTGCTTCCGAAACTGGTGAATAGTAACAGATAACTAATAGATCAATAATTGTGATTTCAGTCTATTTATTTTTATGTGGATTTTAAGCCCCAGAGAACATAAATGTAGGATTACTTACTAAATTACTACGTATGTAAAATAGGGTTAATATTATGTAACGCTTACAGAAGTGTCCTCATCGATCACAACATGGTGCTCGTCAGCTTTTACGAAAAAACTCAAGGATGTAAAGTGAAAATTTTAGGCTTCAGTGCTCAGATCCATCGCATCAGCAAAAAACAGCTGGTGTTTAAGCAGTGTTTTATTAAGCAGTGATTTCTTTCTAGCATTCCTATAAATTAATAACATACTCTGATTATTTTTACATGCTGAAGTTTGGCGTTAAAGACATTTTCACTGATTTACACTGGAGACCTCAAAACAAACTTGACATCAGCAAAAACTGCTGAAACATCAGCAAAATTGTGACACACTGTACCAGCCCAAACCTATTTATACCAAACAAAGTAAATGCTTTTCACTTTCCTCTGAACATAAGCATAACATTTCTTCCTTGTTCCCTATAGTATCCAGTATTTCCATCCATTCATCCATCCATCCATCCATCTTCTGCACTGCTTATCCTACACAGGGTCACGGGGAGCCTGGAGCCTTTCCCAGGAGACTCGGGGCACAAGGTGGACAAGATGCCAACCCATCGCAGGGCACACAGACACACTCTCACACATTCACACACTACAGACAATTTGGAAATGCCAATCAGCGCATGTCTTTGGACTGGAGGAGGAAACCGGAGTACCCGGAGGAAATCCCCGAAGCACAGGGAGAACATGCAAACTCCACACACACAGGGCAGAGGCAGGAATCGAACCCCCGACCCCAGAGGTGCGAGACTGTAGAGAATGTGTGTCATGTCACTTAATCGTGAATACCTGGATGTTTTTTGTGCCACTAGTTGTAACATTTGCTAGTATTCTTTCTTCTGAAGTATAAATTGGTTTCAGAATATAATTGGATAACAATGTGTTTTGTTTTACCTCCTCTTTAACACTCCTCAGTAACATTTTTCAGGAAATGAAAAAATTCTCACCTGAAAGAAATGCTCCTTTTTAACTGGGTCTTCGAGAAGGCTTAGGACGAGCTTTAACAATCTGCCCTGTAACACCTCCACCTCTGAACCAGTGCTCTAAAAAGGTGGAAACGAATGATCTACCTGTTAGATGCTAATTACTGCTCGTACTCCATCTGAACTTTATAATGTATTTAAAGTGGGCAATAACAGCAAACCCTAATTGTACAGAACAACTTTTATGCTACAGTCACACTATAAAAAAAGGCATCCTTAGTACCAAAATGCTAAAACTGGAGTATTACAAATTGCAGAGGAAGGCAGTCTAGTGAAGCAGTACATCATCTCCCAGTGAATCTATCTAATAAAGTAGCTAAGCATCCACAGCAGCATTTTCACTGATCATTCTCACCTTAGACATACTGAAAGACTCAATTGTGTGAAGACGTGCCCTGACAGTCTTTAGATCAGTTGGTAGCTCATCTTTGCACATTTCAAGAATCATCTGTGGGGGGAAAAGGGAGAAGAAATAAAAAGAAAAAGCATGTAAGATATTTTGCAGTCCAGTGCCATATGAAATGATGACAGACAAACAATTCATTTGAAAGTTTTACTATTGGTGCTTCTCAATTCTTTATTATGCCTCCTTGTTTCCCTTCCTCGCTTCTTAGTTCCGCCCTCCAAGGAAACGGAGAAGAAAAGGAAACGAGGACAGGAGGATTCGAGAACAAATATATGTACAGAATCAGATGTTCTTTGCTCACTGAAGCATCATTTTAAAGCGACTTTAGAGAACTGAGCAAACTTTAGAGAACCGACTTACTGGTGACTGTTTCCCTGCTGTATTAACTGTATAATGGATTTGTCTATACAGAACAATGATTACATCATTAAAATAATATTACGTATGTACATTGCATGTTTCATTACACAATATTGTACGTGTATATCACATGCTTACATGTTAATGTTGTAGTCTAAACAAGATTCTACTCATCAAATGACTTCTCCGTATACATTTTTCCCTTTTTAAAGCAAGGCATATTAATGACGTTCATGCAACGGAATTTATTTGTACCCATTTGTGTTTATTTTATTAAGACCATTCCTTTTTTTGGTTATTATTGTATCATTTACTGCAGTTAGAAGTGGAGAATTTATACCTTGGGTTTATATCAGATGCTACAACAATAAAGTACTTCTGCTTTGCAACAACCTGGAGGTAGGATAGAGCAATCAAGAAGGCATCAGTTAGAGTTTTGCGAAGCACCTCTTGAATCTCACCTTTGCTCTCAGACCCATAATGAGCACACTCCTCTGTCTTTCGCTCAGAATCTCAGGGACCATCCTTGTTATGAGGAGGATGTACTCTTCAAGCTTGTCAAAATACTCCAGGTTCTGCTGCTGGACGACTCGCCACATGAAGGCAGACATGAGACGCAGTGGAGGCACCAGCAGCCGCACAGAGCACAGAGGGAGAGAGCCTACAAAATACATTTATACTGAAAACTACTGGCTTTAAAAGTTGATCCTAAGAACTGCAAGAGTGTTTATGACCTAAATGAGAGAAATAAGAAGTGTGAATACTAAATTTGTGGTTACCCTGCAGTGCCAGTGTGCTAGGTTTAGACCAGCCCAGTTGGTGAGGCTGGGTTTAACTGGTCAGGTTTAATGGTTTAAGAAACATTTTGGACATTTACAGACTGGTTCTAGCTAACCAAGTTGGCCAGCCAAGTTGACCAGTTTCCATCATCCTGGGAGGCAAATTGGCCGACCAGCCCAACACCAGCTACCATCAGGACCAGCCCAACACCAGCTACACTAGCCCAACACCATCAGCACCAGACCAACACCAGCTACACCAGCTACCATCAGGACCAGCCCAACACCAGCTACCATCAGGACCAGCCCAACATCAGGACCAGCCCAACACCATCAGCACCAGCCCAACACCATCAGCACCAGACCAACACCAGCTACCATCAGGACCAGCCCAACACCAGCACCAGCCCAACACCACCAGCACCAGCTACACTAGCCCAACACCAACACCATCTTTGACATCTTTGACAGGGTAGGAAAGTTGGAGGTTTAAAAAAATGCGACTCTGGCTTTGCTAATCATATTTTGTTATCGACATTAATAATTTTTAACAGAAAATTAACTTCACATCCCAAAACTTTCACTGCCAAAGTGAGAGTCGTGAAATGCCCGTGTGTGGTGTATACCTAGCTTTAATAAGTTGCCCAAACACAGTAATCTGGGGACTGTTTTTTTTTTTCTTGTAAACCTCAGAAACACGGGAATCCCCTATGAAACTACTAGACAGTCAAAACAACATCATGTGTGAATGATATCTCTGAGCGCTAGCCACAAACTTCTCTGCTCTTGCTGTTGTGCTAGCTAACCGGACGCTAACCCGAGTTTGTTTACTATCTACACGAAGCAAGCGACATAACTATAGCAGAACATTAGCTAATAATTGCAATGTGTTTTCGTGCATACCCATGTTGTTCCTGTCAGTGTACAGCTGCTGTCCGAAAACTTTAATCACTACAGGAAGACTGACCGCTCAACTACTCCTTCAGCTGCGTTTCCTTTTTTACCCCACTGCATGTTGCTCAAACTAGTTAAAGCCTAAATTACTGCCATCTACTGGGCTGGAGGCAAACACAATCTCTCTCTCTCTCTCTCTCTCTCTCTCTCTCTCTCTCTCTCTCTCTCTCTCTCTCTCTCTCTCTCTCTCTCTCTCTCTCTCAGATTAGCCATAACATTAAAACCACCTGCCTAATATTGTGTAGGTCCCCCTTCTGTCGCCAAAACAGCTCTGAGCCGTCGAGGCATGGACTCCACAAGACCTCTGAAGGTGTGCTGTGGTATCTGGCACCAAGACATTAGCAGCAGTTCCTTTAAGTCCTGTTGCCATGAAGGGGTGTACTTGGTCTGCAACAATGTTTAGGTAGGTGGTACGTGTCAAAGTAACATCCACATGAATGCCAGGACACAAGGTTTCCCAGTAGAACATTGCCCAGAGCATCACACTGCCTCCACCAGCTTGCCTTCTTCCCATAGTGCATCCTGGTGCCATCTCTTCCCCAGATAAGCGACGCACACCCGGCCGTCCACATGATGTAAAAGAAAACGCGATTCATCAGACCAGGCCGCCTTCTTCCATTGCTCCATGGTCCAGTTCTGATGCTCACTTGCCCATTGTAGGTGGTGGACAGGAGTCAGCATGGGCACTCTGACCAGTCTGCAGCTACGCAGCCCCATACGGAGCAGGCTGCGATGCTCTGTGTGTTCTGACACGTTTCTATCATAGCCAGCATTAACTTTCAGCAATTTGTGCTACAGTAGCTCTTCTGTGGGATCGGACGAAACGGGTTAGCCTTCACTCCCCACGTGCATCAGTGAGCCTTGGGTGCCCATGACCCTGTCGCCGGTTTTCCTTCCTTAGACCACTTTTGGTAGGTAATAAGTGCTGCATACCGGGAACACCCCACAAGACCTGCTGTTTTGGAGATGCTCTGACCCTGTCTCTACCCATCACAATATGGTCCTTGTTAAAGTCGCTCAGATCCTTACGCTTGCCCATTTTTCCGGCTTCCAACACATCAACTTTGAGAACTGACTGTTCACTTGCTGCCTAATATATAATATATCTCACCCCTTGACAGGTGCCACTGTAATGAGATAATCATTGATTAATATTAATCAAACACTTATTTAAAAAAAAAATCTAACATTTCTGGCTCTATAAAAGATTCTTTAAATTTACTTGTGATAAAAATTGCAAAAGTTTTCTTATCTTACAAAACAAGTCTTTCAAAGCTTGTCCTGATAAAAGGCATTGTCTCATGACAGGGCAAACCAGTAGGGCAGACCAGAAAAATGTGTTTTAGAGTCAAGGGAGTGTTTCAGTATTCCTTGTGGCCCTTGATGGGCTACATCAGGTGTGACAGATCACCAAATAATGACTAATCATTTAAGAAGAAAAAAAAAAAAAAACATCCCAGAAGATATTTTTGGAAAATTTTGTACATCCAGACATGTGTTAGTTTGAACTTTACATCAAACATTTTAATCATCATCATGATTTTACCTTTGCATACAAGAAGACTATATAAGTTAATTTCCCTGTTTCTAGCTTTTCCCCAAAATGCAGCAAAAGTAAACGAGCAAACTGAGGCACAGGAGCTCTCAGGAGTGCATTTATTTCACTCTTGCTCATTTTCTGACCAATGAATTGTTGTTAAGACCATTAAAAGCTCAATATTTGCCATTTTGGGCATGGCCCATTTTTTATTTTTGCCCAGGAGAGTGTGTGTGGGTGGATGGATGGATGGATGGATGTGAAAACACAAGTAAATTTATAGCATTTTACCTCCAAAGGGGACAAAACTGCATTTTAAGATTGCATAGAAAGCTCCACAGAAAGACATTATCTCTGTTTTTATAAATCTACTTGTGTAATGTATTTACAAAAAAAATACTTTATTGCTAAATATTAAACAGCTGAAAGGTGCAGCAGGTTCACTGCCTTATTCAGCTCCACTGAGGTAATGCTGCACCTAGATCATTACTATATCCTTCTTAATGTCATGAGCCGCTGAAGAAAAAAGAATTGATTCTTTTCATGTGTTGTGAATTTTCTAATGAATGACTCTTTATTGATAATGATAATTCTGTCCCCAGAACAGGGACTGAGGACACCAGTCCCAGTACTCTTGTATCTCATTCATCTTTAAGTACCCCTCGCTGCAGAACCTAAAGGGACTGTTTTAAATTTGCCAGCTTTAGAATAAGCAGTTTACTGAATTCACACATGAAAGAGAAATAAATAATGAATACTACAAAATAAGCTCACTTTTGCTTAAGGCCACACCAAAAACAGAAATAAAGGACTTACTTTTAAACAATTCTTCCTCTTATTTCAGGTGGCACATTTTAAAATGTGAAGTGAAGTGTGGCCAAGTGTGGTGACCCATACTCGGAATTTGTGCTCTGCATTTAACCCATCCAAGTGCGCGCACACACACACACACCGTGAACACACACCCGGAGCAGTGGGCAGCCTTTTTTGCTGCGGTGCCCGGGGAGCAGTTGGGGGTTCGGTGCCTTGCTCAAGGGTCTCACCTCAGTCGTGGTATTGAGGGTGGAAGAGAGCGCTGGTCATTCACTTCCCCCACCTACAGTCCCTGCCGGGTTGCAAGTCCGACTCTCTAACCATTAGGCCACGACTGCCCCCATTTATTTATCCATGATTTGGACACTGTAGATCACACAGCAACAACAATCTCTAAGAGTAATAATAATCAAATATAATGAATAAGTAAAGAGGTTAGAAAATAACTTACCAGCTGGCAAAGATGGTCTTGATCAGCTCATCCTGTGTTTTGAAGGTTGCTGGATTTTTTTATTTTTTTTTTAACAGCAGGGTTATCAAAGTAAAGTGAATAAAAGCTCTTTTTTGTGGGGAAAGTATTTTAAGTATTTATATAAACATGTTAAATTCTTATCAGTTGATGTGTATTCTACTGTACCTGCAATGGCTCATGCTTACAGCTGATGGCAGCAGATTTCATGAGAAACTTGCCGGCTGTCTTTTCACTAACTGGCTGCTCTGGTAACTCTCTGAGATACAAAGCTAATTCAGTATCCACCAATTCAAGAGCGCTGATATAGAAACAATTGTGCAAAGAGGTAAAGTTCTCAGCTAGCTTTTTCTTTCTTTTTTTTTTTTGAGCTACTGTAAATATGGACTTGAAGGTCTTTGTTATTGATGGACATTTTTGTTCAGGTTGAAGTGCTGAGGAATATTTGAAAATACGGACAATATAGTCTTTTTAATTTGCGTATTTTGACGTCTGTTCAGTTGCTGTACAAATGAAAGATCTAATCTGAAATTACCTAGATTTACAGAAAATTGCACCAAGGATTAGATTAAACTAACTTTAGAACCAATCAAGTATTTGTTGATTCAAGATGTAATTAGAATTGCGCTGCATTTCTAAACATGGCTAAACAAATCAGTGATTAAAATCTTAATTTGGTTTGAATCTTTGAATTTGTTTTTGATGGTCCAGCATGATAAATTCATCAGTCCAAAAAAAGAACGACTTCAGGAATAACAATCATTCTTGATACTTTTTCTTCATTTTTCAGTGAAAACTACAAAAACCTTACTTTTGATTAACTTGTTTTCTACAATTTAAATCTGCAGATTAAAATGAACTTAAACTGAAGTTTGAAATAATGGAACAAAAAGATTAATTTTAATGCAAGTTTACTGCAGAACTAAAACCAGGATTAAATGATGTTTTAAATGTTTATAATTCTTCAATTAATGTGTAAAAAAAAAAGAAAAAAAAAAAAGTGGTACAGTGGCTAGTGTTGTCTCCTCCCAGCTCCAGCGTCATGGGGAGAACATGTGAAACTAAAAACAGACAGTAATTCAAGATAATTCAACGAATCTTTTGCACACTACATGTGCAAAAGACACACTACAAAAGCTCTTACATCGTACAGCTCTGTGTATCTGTTTTTTTTTTTTTTTTTTTTTAAATGTATTCATGTTCTAAGCATTTATAAGCATTTTCATATTCTAGATCTCATTCCTCTGAAGGCTGCTGAACTTTTTACATAACAGTCTATTAGTTTTTATTTTATTTTACTGTACTCTGTTTTTATTATGCATCATTGTTGCATTGTGGGACGAGACACTAAGAAAAAACCATTTCACTACATTACATCACATGTATGTAATACGTATGTGACAAATAAAGAACCTTGAACCTTGATCAGGTCTGAACCGGGGGCCAGAAACATAAATGAAATTTACTGAAAATGTTCATTTATGTGAATTTGAACTATTTTTGCATTATTTCCATCTTGAAGCTTGCTGTTTTTATAGCTCCTTATGAAAGTCTTATTCCTGAGACAGGTTAACAGATATTCACACACACAGTACTTTGATAAACTAGAAGGCCAACATTTATTGGTTAATTATATCTGCATTTGGTCAAACAAAACATATAAGCAATGTGCTTTTGAAACTCTGCACTGGAATGTCCTTATTTAAAGTACGTACTTCCGTACATTAACCAATTTCCACTCTGGTCATTCAGATTGATGTTGCTAATGGCCCGCGCCGTGGCTCTGCATGTGTCTGTTCAAGTGTGTACGACGTGTGTAGCTCTTTTGGCAGATAGTACAGGGGAAGGGCTTCACCCCCGAGTGAGTGTACATGTGTTTATTCCAGTCGTATCTCCGTATGAAGGTCTTGCCACACTGAGTGCAGGTGTAGGGGCGCTCTCCTGTGTGAACGCGCTTGTGAGCCGTCAGGTGGCTCGACACCACAAATCTTTTATCGCAAATGCTGCAGCAGTACGGCTTCTCGCCAGTGTGACTGCGCTCGTGCACCTGCAGCTCTCCGGCAGAGATGAAGCCTTTCCCGCAATGGCGGCACAAGTAGGGCTTCTCGCCAGTATGGATTCGTACGTGGATGTTCAGGTTGCCGAGCAGCGAGAAGCATTTCCCGCAGTGAGGGCACATGTGCGGCCGCTCGCCCGAGTGGCACCTCATGTGCGATTTGAGCTGGACCTTGCTGAAGAAGCGCTTGCCGCACTGCGTGCAGAGGTATGGCTTGTCTCCGGTGTGGTTCGAGAGATGTGCGAGCAGACTGTGGTGCAGAGCGAAGCACTTCCCACACTGGTCGCACTGATGCGGTCTGTACTCGGGGTGAGTTTTCAGGTGCACTCTCAAATCGCTGAGCAGGACGAACGACTCGTCGCAGAATCGGCACTTCCCGGGTTCACGCTCCTTTCGAGAAGGCTGCTTGGATTTATCCGTGTGGACCCTCTGGTGCAGCACCCTGCCTCGATACGAGCCAAAGGTCATGTCGCATTTGTCACAGGTGTAAACGCCGTTTACTGCAGGACCCATGTGCTCTCGTCTGTGAGCCACTAAGCCTGTGAGACTTCGGAACACCTTCCCACACTCCGGGCATTTGTGTGTGCAGACCACCTTGTGGGCCTGCTGGTGCTTGTACCAGTTCGAGAGAGACCTGAAGGCTGCCCCGCACTTGATGCATTTGTACGTCCTCATACGACAGCCTCTCTGCCGGTGCAGAGACAGGAGTTTAGAATCTCTGAAAATCTGCCCACATTCACAACACTTGATAGATGTTGCGAGTTTGTGACTCTCCTGGTGTTTATGGAGCTCTGAGCGATACGCAAAACGCTTGCCGCACTTCAGACACTTATGTAAAAGCCTGCCAAGGAGGTAAGAACTCTTTAAAGGTATCTTTGAGGATTCGACTGCCAGGGGATTGCTGGGAGACTTCTCTGACCCTGGTGCTTCAGCAGTTACCTCTGCAAAACACAAGGGAGGGCTTAGAACAAAACAGTTTACTTAATTCTGACCCACACACACAATCCTGAAGTGAAATTCGCACACTATACAAACACTTCTCAAAGTGGGGTCTGTGATAGATACCCAAGGGTCCATCAATTATTTTCCAGTGGACTTAAAACAATACAATGAAGTTGATTATTTCAGGTAAAAAAAATAAATAAATTTGCAAACTTCATAGCACCAGTACAACCTGCTCAAACTGTTAACACTGGAGAATAATTATGGTTTTTCATTATAGTTCTTCTGAATATTTGATATTCTCAGAAGTGCATGTAATTTAATTTTCAGACTTACTGGAACCCCAGCTTTAGTGATTACGCAAAGAATAAGACATGACAGGGTGTGCTGATATAGGAAAATAATTAACAACCGGGCGGTGTGATGTGGTCCGACCCTAAAAAAAAGTTACACAAGTTTTATAATAATAAAGGAAGTTGTCACAGTTAAGGAGTACCAGGTGACGGAGTGAAGTCAGGGCTTTTATAAGAGATTTTCTTTTAGCCAGTGTTAGTGGAGGATCTTTGAATGCACTTCTTTTAGTTTTAGTGATTTTTCTGTGATTTAATGAAATTTCTGTTCTATATTTAACGCTGACTGTAACTAGGTAAAAGTGCTATTAATTATATAGCGTGTATCAAATCTACATTTTAACACTGCAGCTAAGACTGATTTTTTTTTTTTAACACAGAAAGGGATCCCTGGCTGCATTTTACGAAATAAGCCCCAAAACTGCAGTACAATGATACACTTATAAATGTACAAATATACATTACAGCACCCACCTCCCTGAGCTGCTTCCTCCAAAACAGTCCTACAAAAACAAAAACAAAAACATCGGACTCAATATTGATGATGAAAGAAATTATATGTATTTGTTTAAAAATACAACTGGGGTTTAGAGTTTCAGCGACTTACTGCTGTGGATCATGTTGGTCGGTTACCCCCTCGTCACTCCCCCGGTTTGCTGTAGAGTGTGAAACCTCCAGTGGGTGCATGATCTTTGTATGTGCAACTCTGGGGATCACTGTTTGCTGTTCAGCTGTAATATCTTCTGCTGCAGGTGCTGCTTCAGATATGGCACTTCCTGTTTCATCAGTAGTTTTCAATTCTGAGTCGACCCCCGGCACCCCCGTGCTCTGCAGACTCCCAGCCACCTCGGCCGACATGTCGCTCTCCTTTTCCAAATGTTTAATAGCTTCCTTGATCTCTCTCTCAAAGGTCTGTCTCTCTGAATCTTCCTCCATTGCACCGTCGTTGGCTCTTATGTATTCTGCAGCTACAGTTCCATCGAGACCTGAACTGACGTCTTCATCCTGGACGCCATCATCCGGCGCACTCTCGCCGTCCACATCCTGAGGCCCCTGGGAGGGGGGTTGCGTTTGGGTGGTTATCACCATGTCAGTCAGAGACAACGAGGAGAGGATTCTGTCCTCCACAATCGATGGAAGTGCTAAAACGGTAAACACGTATATACACAAACAAATCATTAATACTCTCTGAGACACTAAAGAATAACAAACGAACGATTCATATTTACGATGTCAGTTATAATACTCAGAATATAACTTACCGTTATCCTCTAAAGTCCCACAAATGCCAATCTGCATCAAAGGTAATAAACTCTCCGTCCTACAAACTGACTCCAGGTACTCATTCCACTCCCAAGGGCAGGCACTCAGCCACAATGAAGTCTGGGGGAAAAAAAAAGAAATACAGTAGCTTTCGCACATTTGAAGCATGAGCGCAATCGGGCGTAACGCACAAGTCTTCAGGGAAGCCTGTGATCGTGGTCCTACCTGTTTGAAGCTCGGTACTGGCAGCAGCTGTTCCAGTCTCGAGAGAAAATGGCCAACCAGAACTTGCAGAGCTTGGTCAAATTCTGGACCATACTCATGCGGGAAAACCTCCTAGAACACACATATTATAAATACAGTACAGTGACTTCAGTCTTTTTTTTAAACCAGCGTACCTGCAACACTATAGCCACGTGCAGAACAAAGTGAATCAGATCGCAGTTTAAAAGTGGCTGGTAGACTCAGGGTCAGAGCGTCTGTGACTCCCAGTGAATGACCTTCTTTACAGTACAGTCAAGGTTACTCTTGGTCTGACTGATGTCTCTGTGGTGAATAACAAGACTAAAGGGTTGAGACTAGTGATGTGCATCAGGACACACAACACAAGCTTTTTATTTCCAAGTGGGCGTGAGCGAGTGAGTGAACATATACACGAAGCTTCACTGAACTGAACTGTCTCGTGTCATCCATTTTTAATTACCTACAAAAACAAACCCTTTTACTGCTTTTACTACATCCTGCCTACACATGACGTGTGCACTCGCACCGCTCACTGCTACAGATAACTTTCCGGATCTCAGTGTGCCATGTGGCAGTTCCCAGCTTTGGTATATGATTTACGAGCTGAATACAACACTACGGTCTACTTCACTTAATGTGGTACTCGTATGAGAAAAACAATAATTACAAGAGCTGCTCCACAGCATAGTTAACAATTTCATGTCCTCAAACAGAACAGGGAAAAATATACCGCTACAATCATATAAATGTCTCAGCATGTTTCAGCTTTAAGCAATACAGAACATTAGGTACTTATTTAGCAATTCCAAAATTAACAAACGGTTAGGTCATTTATGACCCTCTATTTCCTCCAGCACTTAAAAGCAAAGAAAACAGAGACCATACGAGTCTCGATCAACCAAACATATTTGACTCAAATATCATCTAGGTTATTTTGTATAAATTGCCAGTGACTGGGTTTTGTAATTTATTACTATAAATTAATTCATCACTCAGCTTGGGCCTTGATATAAAATTATTCTCACTCACCATTTTTTAACTCTTCTTAAAATAAAAAACATATCCTGATCACTCTGATCTCTCACTTTTTATGCTAATAAAACTATTACACTGATCGGTTCACCCTTAACAACTCAGAAGCATCTGATTAAAAGAAGCTTCGTCCTTACTTCCCCCTTGAGAAACTAGCACAGGCTTTCACAACCTCTCGATTATTGTACTTTTGCAACATGCTGATGGCTAGCTAAAGAAGGTATATAAATGAAAAAGTATATAGATGAGATTTTCAGCACAAACTATTGCTTTAACTGTTCTGTTTATAATCAGGTGTGATAATGTGTCATGCACTGACCTGGAAGAAGTACTCCTTTTTGGCAGGATCCTCCAGCAGACCCAGCACAAGCGTTAGAAGGTTTGCCTGTAAGATGTCTGCCTCGGTATCAATTCCCTGAGAATATTAATACGAGTAGAAAAAGCACAACGTTATTTCAGTCGTCGCACGAATTAAGCTACGATCAAAATATCTCGTCATACACTTTTTCAAAACATGCTTACTTTTGACGAATGAGAGGACTGAATCCTCTGTATGTGCGACTTCACTGTCTCGAGGTCTGCCGGCAGTTCACCTCGGCACATCTCAAGAATCATCTGAAGGAGAAGAGAAAAACAAAAAAACAGCACACAGAACATCAGTCTGTTCTTGAATGCCAAGCATCTGCTCCGTCCGTTTCTGTGCAATAATCTTTACTCTTACTGTCTCCGTCGCTGCTCACCTTTGCTCTGAGCCCCATTACCAGTGTGGCCTTCTGTCTGCTGGTCAGGACCTCTGGGACGAGCCTTGTAACTAAAGAGACAAATTCTTCTAGTTTGCCGTAATGCTCCAGATGTTGCTGTTGGGCAATTTTCCACATAAAGGCAGACATCAGCCGTAGAGGTGGAACCAGTAAGCGCAGTGAGGAAATGGGTGGGACAGAACCTACAGAGAGCAGAGAACATTATGGAATAAATAGAAAGCAATATTATTTCCATTATGAATTTTTTTTCTTTTCTGATATTTGTCACTATGGCCACTAACATCACCACGTGGCTTCCTCAGTTTGTCCTCAGAAAAGCATTAACTAAATATCTGTCTAGATCAAATAGGGAGCGTATCACGCGTCATAATCTCGCGATAACACACGCAGTTACGATAAACATCATTGGCCTTCCAGAGGTCAGTTACTAACGGTTTATAAAAGATCAAATTACCCGGATTCAACACATAACACATGTTTAATACATCTGAACAGACAGTATTCGGTAACCATTGCGTTTTTCAAAAAAAAATAAAAAATGAAAAAAAAAACGCAAACACTGCTAGTGTCTTATTTTTCTATCGGGGTTGCCGATGGAAACGCGCATGCGCTGTCTGCTCGGGTCTGCACGCGCCTAAAAATGCGTTATTTCACGCGCGTAACCCTGAAACTCCGCCTACTGAGCTGTGATTGGATAAATTGCTAGTTCATACTAAAAAGCAGCTCGCTGATTGGACAACACCGGGCGGCGGTATAACTGCTGTTACCGGATGGCAGCTGTAACAGGTTAAATGTAAAAATAACCATCATTATGAGAGCTGTGCATTTTAACACAAGTTTAGTTACTCATATCGTCAAGTATGTGAGGTTTTTTTAACGGATTAAATGCCTACTGACACACAGTTAACACTAAACTGACCAAAAACTGACTACATTCTCCGGTGATGTAGAGGTACAATCCTCATATAAAGTAAGTAACACATATATATGCTTGAGCCAAGCAAAAATATACATATACCCATAACGTGCTTCAATAATTTAGCTGGACTTTCTGCTAAAAGTGGTCGGTGCTTGCCGTACTTGTAGACACCAAATGCGCATGCGCGAATCATGAGCGTACCGTATTTCCTACCCGTATTTCGGTAAACACGTCTTCCTGCGCTGCGATTGGCTAAAACACTCATACCTCACGAGGAGAAGAAACTCTATAAGCCAATCATAATTAAGTACGACAAACCAGCCCCGGCGAGGAGGCGGGACTTGTCAGAAAACGGGTGAGAACCAATAACGTCGGTAAAAAAAATTAACTAAATCTAATCACATAAAAAAATTTATACACATTTTTATGTACCAGGATTGTGTAATGGTCGATATTATATAACATATATATATAATCAGACTAATAGGAAAATTAATTTAAGACTTAAATGATACCAAAACAAGCCGAGAGCACAACAGTCAAAGAAGTAGGCCCTGTCTCAAACCATTGCCTCGCCACTTCACCTTCGTCGCAAGGGACACTACTGTTCAGGATTCACCGCCAAAACAAGCAGCGATAAAGTGATTTCTGAAGGAAAGACTCGAGAAGAGGCTCGACTCTGCTCTTCTGTCCGTTACTACAGGAAACAGGAAGATTTTGTATCCGAGCCATTTGCTACTTCATGAGCATTTCTTTTGTAATGATTTCTCAGATAATAAAAAATAATAAACAAATATGAGTTAACAGATGCAAACAATCCTTTAGCATCAACACAGCGGGAAAAATAATATAAATTTACTAAACACCGCTACGAGTAGCAGCACTTGCTCATTTGCTAGCTAACTGACCGTCAAGTGTGCTAGCAACGCAGCACCGGATTTATAAACGTCCCACTAACACAGCCGCTATTTACAACACATATCTAACTCCTGGGAGAAATTAATAACTCCTACCCATCATGATGTTGAAGCACTGCTGTTGCGTTTCTGCTTCAATGTCCTGTTTTACTGGCTGTCGTTGCTGCAGTGGATTGTTGTACGGCTAAGAGATGGTACTGCGCATGCGCCCTGGGGCACCAAGTAGCACACTACCTAATGTAGGGAGCGGAATTTGTGATTCGACTACAAAATGGCGGACTCCAAAAGCAGCACACTATATAGTGAATAGGGTGTGGTTTCGGACGTAGCCACAAGACAACATGGCGGATGCAGCCGAGGGCAGAGGCGGAGTGTGCTGCAGCGAGTTTTGAGACAAGGCCTGAAATTTCAGTGCAGAAAAAGTTTTTTCCCCCCCCGTTGTTGCATGATGAATAACTCTGAGGATGATGAAACTGTAAATTATATACTGTTTCATTTTGAGTGAGTGTGAGAATGAGTGAGTGTGTGTGAGAGAAAGAGAAAGAGAGAGAGAGACTGTATGAGAGAGACTGTATGAGAGAGAGTGTGAGTGTGAGTGTGTGTGTGTGACTGTATGAGAGAGAGAGAGAGAGAGAGTGAGAGAGAGAGAGA
>CM040992.1:15871318-15897431 GCA_022985145.1 Pangasius djambal
ACACGCACTACAACACCGACACTGCTGACACGCACTACAACACCGACACTGCTGACACGCACGACAGCACCGACACTGCACACACACACGACAGCACCGACACTGCAGACACGCAGAAAATGCTTAGAAACTTTTAAGCAATAAAATGAATCATTGTGTTTTTATTTTTTTCTTCTTATTGCTATTATTTTATCAAACTTTTTTTTAAATTGTGTGTAACTGTGTATATCTGTAATTTAGTGTTACCAATGCTTTTGCAGTCTAAAGCTTTTTACCATGCCAATAAAGCTACGTGAATCTGAATCAGAGAGAGAGAGAGAGAGAGAGTTTGTGTGTGTGTTCTTCTACTTTACCTGGTGAGTAATACCACTAACATGTTTGTAAAGGTGGTGATCTTTACACAGAGTAGTTTTCTCGAACTGTTTCTCGAACTGTTCACACTGGGGTTATAACGGTTTTAAAAAAAATACTTCACAAATGTATTTATTGTTCTGATGAGAAATTGCTACAAAATTATCCAGAACTGTACTCTCATTTTAATACTCCCATTTTTTCCCCCTTCAGCTTCTTTACTGTTAAATGGATGCATTTAGCTCTTAAGCAAGAGGATGAAAGAAAGAAGATAGATTTTTCAGGAGACAAATACGCCGAATGTCACTGACTAGCTTCCATATTAATGGCAGGAAAACAATAATGACATTCGCATGATTCACGTCTAATACATAGCAACACTCAGCACTATCCGGCTCTGGCTAGTTGATGGAGCAAAAATAAAAAATATTAGGCCAAATTGTGTCTGCAGTGTCAGTCAGTATTCATTTCTTGTTTATAGAACTGTTGTATAAAAGCAATATCACACTTGCAATCATGCTGTTGTGCTGAATATCAGCACGGCCGTGATTATCTGCGAACCAAATCATATTGCTGATATAATGCTGATTTTCAGTACAACAGCACTCTTGGAATATTGCTTAAATATAATAATAATAGTAATAATAATAATAATAATAATAATTTGAAAATTGAGCTGTAGAAACGGGTGATAGAAATTGAATGAGAAATGTGTGCGAGAATTTTGTTCATCCATCCATCTATCCGTTTTCCGTACCATTTATCCTACACAGGGTTACAAGGAGCCTGGAGCCTTTCCCAGGAGACTCGGGGCACAAGGCAGGCACAAACACACATACACACACACACACATCCATTCACACACTTCAGACAATTTAGAGATGCCAGTCAGCCTACAATGGATGTCTTTGGACTGGGGGAGGAAACCCCCAAAGCACAGGGAAAACAAGCAAACTCCACACACACAGGATGGAGATGGGAATCTAACCCCCAGCCATGGAAGTGCGAGGCAAATGGAGTGTGTCCTCACTGCAGCTTGTAGCACGATGATGTGTTGGGTTAGATCCACTATGTACTGGACGTTCTAACCCTGACCGACATATTGTCTCTGCCATCGATCAGTCCATCATTTTCTACAACTTTCACATGCATGATTAAACATTCTTGACTTTACTGAACCTTACATGTGTAGCATGTGCGTGTGTTACAACATCCAGAATGTAGTGGATCTAATCCAGTCTGTCATCGAGGTACTTCTTGGGTAAAAGTGCTAACCACTAAGCCACCATGCCCCCCAAGAATTTTGTTCACACAGCGAGTGGTGTTGGGTTCGAACTGTGAAGGGTTTGGAAGAAGTGATCTTTGTATTGTGAAATTGCTTGTTGGAAAATAAAACCAAAATATTATCAACCAGCTTCTCTGAGTGAATGTAAAAGTGTGAATTGACTGATTTTTTTTTGTAGAAATTGACTATATGAGCAGTTCCTTTTGAAGTTATGAGACTCGAATTTGGACGTCAGAATGAAGTTTCTGAGTTTCAGAATGAAGTTTCAGGTCAAACTTCAGGGTAATAATGTGAGCGAGCGGGTTGTGCAGGGTGGCATTTTGCTCCAGTCCTGCAGGGGGCGCTGAATACAGGCTGAAACCAACACCAGCACACAATTCTGAGGAGAAGGAGAAGGAAACCAACTGCACAGGAGAGAATCATTAGCAATGAGTACTTACACTCGAGAGTATTTTCTCCTTGTGTTATGAGAAGTTTAGGCATCTGGAGTGAGGAGAAATTAATAGACAGAATTAAAGATGCAGGCTTTGGAAGAAGGTAAGTGTTTTGTGTTTACTGCCAGTGTTTCAGTGCAGTGTATACTGATCATGAACTAGTATGTGTGTGTTAACTGTGCAATCTCTCCACTTGTGCCTGTGTTTAGGTAGTGCCTTGTTTCTGCACTGTGTGATTTCTCCTCTCAGACTGCTCTCTGCAGCCATGTGGCATCTGATCCAGCAGGAAGCAGTAACACACTACGCCATGCTGGAGGAGTTTGTGTCTCTCATCACAGACACTGTCCCTGATCTGCTGAGCTACAGACAGAAGACTCAACTCACCATGGGGCTCAGAGCAAGGGTGAGCAAAACATTACTGCATGACACTCAGGAGAGGCTCCTCGGAGTACTCGATCTCATAAATATCAGTTTATCTGACATCCAGGCTGAGGCTGGGTTCCTGGAGGACTAGTGGTTAGGTCTTGGCTCTCTCACCACCGCAGCCCGGGTTCGATTCCCAGCCAGGGAACTGTCCCCAGTCCCTGGGGTTGCACATGATGGTGCACTCCCAGTGCCGGCCCCAAGCCCGGATAATACTGGGGAGGGTTACATCAGAATGGGCAGCCAGCATAAAAAAAAACTGTGCCAAATCAAACATGCGGACTAATGACCTCCTGTGGCGATGCCTAACATAAGCAGCCGAAAGAAGAAGAAGAACAACATCATCCAGTCTGAGGCTACAGCGAGCACCGGCTCACCGAAACTGGACAGTTGAAGATTGGAAAAAGACCAGATAATCTTCAACTATCCAGTTTTGGTGAACCTTTTCCTACTGAAGCCTCAGATTCTTGATCTTGGCTGACAGGAGTAGAATTTGATGTAGTCTTCTGCTGTTGTAGCTCATCCACCTTGAACTTCGACATGTTGTGCTTTCTGAGATGTCTTTCTGCTCACCACGTTTGTAAAGAGTGAGTTCATCAGCCTTGTGATGTTATTTAAAAAAAAAACGTTAAAACTGGTCTCTTTTTTCAGCATGTTCTGGAGTTATGTGGCATGGAGACTCCGGCTGATCCAGATACAGTTCAGGTCCATTTACAGCGGATCGAGACACTTGTTGCACTTCACAAGGAACTGGAGGTCAGACATTTGTTCGTCATGTCGCTTCGTTTATTTATATAACTTCATGTGTTATATGACTTCTTAGTATGCGTCTTCTAGGGTAAAGATGTAGTTGTAAGACTGCTAGACATTTTGTGTTTCTGAAATAGTTCAGCCAAAATGATTTCACAATGTCCACAATTTTACACAAAATGTAGTCAATCAGCAAAGATATGTTTAGTGTCTGAAGTCTGCTTTCTTAGTGTTTCATTAGAGCTACAAGGGAAAGCTTCTAGCTACCAGTTTAGCATTGTACAAGCCATTACTTTGAATTTTTGAGTCATGCATCCATGTTTTAGCCTGTTTTTTTTTTTTTTTTTTTTTTTTTTTTTTTTTTTTTTTTTTTTTTTTTTTTTTTTTTTTTTTTTTTTTTTTTTTTTTTTTTAAATAAATCTTTGAGTTACTGTGTTATAGTCTGGTGATACACATGTGGAAGAATCTGGAGCAAACTTTGTGGCTCTGGTGCAGATTTTAATGAAGGACCCAGCTGAGAGAAGCATCTTCTTTAAGGTCAGAGATGCATTATCTCAGCATTTGTAATGTTTATAAAAGATACACAATCTTATATTTATGGTATACTGCTTTGTTTTTAATGTACATTTTGGGTGAAAACGTATCTTGAATACTTTATTTCCTTTTTGAAGGATGTA
This sequence comes from Pangasius djambal, assembly GCA_022985145.1. NCBI lineage: Eukaryota > Metazoa > Chordata > Actinopteri > Siluriformes > Pangasiidae > Pangasius > Pangasius djambal. The sequence continues at coordinate 15,875,239 of CM040992.1, forward strand.
TATCCCTTGCAGTATGGTGTGAAGTTCAATACGGCGTTGCAGAAGCTGATGTGGCTGTTCCTGTCTAGACTAGAAAATGCTTTCCCACAGCCTACTATGGAGGAGGTATTAAGACAGTATCATAGTAGTAGTAGTAGTATCAAGTAGTTATTTTTTATTCATGTCTTTATTCTGTGCTGATGACAAGAAAGAGCAAATCCATACTTTCATTCTAACATGAAGCTCCTAGGTGGGTTAGTCATGTAAAGGGGTGTGATCAATTTTGTTGCATCAGGGTGTGTTATGGTCAATGCTATTTAAGCAATCAGCCAAGATTAAATCACAACTGCAGGGAATGAATTAGTGTTTAGAATTGTATTGTAGAAAGTGCCAGCTTTTCAGATTAGGGGTCTGTCCAAGACCTTCATGTTTTTACCTCATCACTTTGTCTCATTGTTAGAAAAAGAGGCGGCCTTGATAGTGCCATAGTTTTGAACCGTTCCCCTGTAGCTAAGGCAGTATTCTCAGCATCATTGTCCTGTTGGAAGGTGAACCTCCACCCCAGTCTCAAGTCATCCATCTGGCCCAAACTTTCAACCCTGACCAGTTTCCCAGTGCCTTCTGATGGAATGCATTAGTACAACATGATGTGACCACCACCATGTTTCACTGTGGGGATGGTCGTCTCAGGGTGGTGAGCAGCGTTGTTTGTTTCTGCCAAACATGGTGATTTGTGAATATTTATGTAAGGCACTGTAGGTTAGACCACTGGCTCTCAAAGTGGGGTCTGTGATTTTTGTTATTTTGTAGTAAAAAGTACAACCCAAGACATTTATTATTGAGTTCTTATTATTAATGATCTATTTGACTAATCCCTTGAATTGAATGGTTTCGGTCCAAATGTCAATATCTCAAGAGCACATATATATAGTGTAAGAGCCTATAAATAGTGTCAACTTGGAGGTATTGTGTTCTGTTGGTGGAAAGTTCAGGCATTAAAAGTTCTGTAGCTTTAATAAATAGAGAAATATTATTGTTGCACCACTGATCATCATGTGGACATTTTCATCAGCAGTAGACTGCACTGCACAATCTAACAACACGCTTATTCTTAACATAATACACACTCTCCATAGAATCAAATATCATTTCACAAAGAAATGAATTCCTAAACTCTACTGATTGTATTCATAGCCCAGGAAGGAGACAGCTGTTGCATTTTTTTGAAGTGTAATGTCCGATAATAGATAATTAGATAATAAATAAATAGACAGTGACGCACTGACCAGTGTTCCAGTCTGTATCGTGACTTATTGGACTTTTAACTGAAACAATGACTATGAGGATAAAGTGCAGATCGGCAGCGTGCATGCCAGGTGAACTGTGTACAGCTCTTTTTAATACATGCAGTCACTCATAATAAAACCTCTGGAAAATAATTTAAAAGCTCAGTTAATTAAGAAGCTGAGCAAACTTGTTTGGCTTTGACAATATTTTTGTTGTTTTCTGCTTTTTTTTTTTTTTTTCTTTCCCCAGGCTGCCCATATGCTCAGCACAGCACCTACAGTCATGGAGGAATGTGTTCAGTCTCTCTCACAACCTCAACAAATGAGAAACGTTCTTAAATACCAAAGAGAAGCCAACGTAGAAATGAAAGGTTATAATTTTTCATGTGTTGACCTTAAATTAACCTTTTCTCTTTGTTTGGTCCAGACCCTGTGTACTATATACACCAATTAGCCATAACATTATGACCACCTGCCTAATATTGTGTAGGTCCCCCTTTTGCTGCCAAAACAGCCCTGACCTGCCGAGGCATGGACTGCACTAGTTTCCTGAAGGTGTGCTGTGGTATCTGGCACAAAGACATTAACGGCAGATCCTTTAAGTCCTGTAAAATGTGAGGTGGGGCCTCCATGGATCGAACATGATGGCCAGCACACCCCACAGATGCTCGATTGGATTGAGATCAGGGGAATTTGGAGGCCAAGTCAACACCCTGAACTCTTTGTCATGTTCCTCAAACCATTCCTGAACAATTTTTACAGTGAGACAGGGTGCATTATCCTGCTGAAAGAGGTCACTGCCATTAGGGAATACCGTTGCCCTGAAAGGGTGTACTTGGTCTGCAACAATGTTTAGGTAGGTGGTATGTGTCAAAATAGCATCCACATGAATGCCAGGACCCAAAGTTTCCCAGCAGAACATTGCCCAGAGCATCACACTGCCTCTGCCAGCTTGTGTTCTTCCCATAGTGCATCCTGGTGCCATCTCTTCCCCAGCTAAACGATGCACACGCACCCGGCCTTCCACATGATGTAAAAGTGTGATTTATCAGACCAGGCCACCTTCTTCCATTGCTCCATGGTCCAGTTCTGATGCTCACCTGTCCATTGTAGGCACTTTTGGCAGTGAACAGGGGTCAGCATGGGCACTCTGAAAGATCTGTGGCTACACAGCCCCATACACAGCGAACTGCGATGCTCTGTGTGTTCTGACACATTTCTATCAGAGCCAGGATTAACTTTTCAGCAATTTGTGCTACAAAAGCTCTTCTGTGGGATCGGACCAGACAGATTAGCCTTCACTCCCCACGCACATCAGTGAGCCTTGGGTCCCCATGCCCCTGTTGCTAGTTCACCGGATGTCCTTCCTTGGACCACTTTTGGTAGGTACTAACCACTGCATACCAGGAACACCCCACAAGACCTGCCGTTTTAAATGCTCTGACCCGGTCATCTAGCCATCACAATTTGGCCGTTGTCAAAGTCTCTCTGATCCTTACGCTTGCCCATTTTTCCTGTTTCCAACACATCAACTTCGAGAACCGACTGGTCACTTGCTGCCTAATATATCTCAACCCTTGACAGGTGCTACTGTAACGAGATAATCAATATTATTCACTTCACCTGTCAGTGGTCATAATGTTATGGCTGATCGGTGTATAGAGAAGGGGAGTGTATTAAAAAAAAAAAAAAGTTTTGTTTTCAAAAAGGTGTTCTTGTGTTTTTAAATTTTTATGTTTGATTCCTCTTTTCAGAAACTACACAGTTATGGTCCAGTGCTCCTGATGATTGTATACTCTCCTGTCTCGGCAGTCCTCGATTAGTGCAAATTTTTCTTGGCGAACAGACGCCTCTAGACACCCAAACAGAGTCAGTGCTCGACTACGTCCCTTCATATTGCCAGGAGGTCCAGTTAGAATCAGTGGTTATTGCCCAGTACGTTGAGAATGAACTGGAGACGAGCCTATCTGAGGAAAATGATGATAGCCTACAATATGATGCCCAAGAGGCCAAAGAATGTGATCCAGTAGTCACTAAAAATTCCACTGAAGTTGTGTATGAAGAGATCGACTCTCTGGACTTGCACACTGTGGACATTGATTTGGATGAAAAGCAAGATCCTATCGAAGACAGTGTTGTGGACATGGAAGCTGCCGATGGCGGAGAGGAATCCCTAACTCCTCAAGAAGAGAAGGGAGTGGTGAAGAATCAGAAGGAAGCAACAGATTTGGTTAGCTTGTACATGATTAAACAACCTTTTGTTAAACTAGACAGGCTTGATCTTTCTAGTAGAAAATTGTCTAAGACTTTCAACCCTGGACCAACAAAACGAGGTCGAGGCCGACCAAAGAAGGATCCTCAAAACAAAACATCGTGCAGGAAGAAGCAGGAAGAGGGGGAAAAAATTATGGTTCCATGTGCATCAATTAACAGGTATGCCTTTATAATAATAATAATAATAATAATAATAATAATAATAATAATAATAATAATAATAATAATAATAATAATTTTAATGTTTAATTTATATAGCACCTTGTCAAACCCAAGGTCAATTTACATATTGTGACTGCACTGATTTTCCATTCTATGCAGGCCTACAGGACTCAAAAATGGCGTCTCCAGCATTGTTCCAAAGTTAAACAAGACATGTAAGAAGTATTTGATTACTCTTCCTGCTTATTTACAGTAACCCTTAGGTCATAAGTATGCAGTTAGGTTAAGGTAACTAATATGAGGCTGCTTCTACAGCATTTTTGTGCTTAAAAAAAAAAAAAAAAAAGGGAGCTCATGTACACTGTAACCATAATATTGTTGTTACTTCTGCCAGTTGTGCCAGGTAACTTATCTATCTAGAGATATGAACAACAAAGATAAGAATGATTGCTATATCGGAACATCCTTATCCCATGAGTTTACAACGTGTGCTGGCAGTTTAGGAAAAAATGTCTAGTCACATATATATAGCTGCTGTTACCACCTCTTGTGCTTTTCTGTGAAAAAATGACAGGAGGTGAAAGACATAAAGCCACCAGGCAAGTGAATGCTTCAAAGTTCTTGCCTCATGGCTTGCTCAGAAACTCTCTAATTAATTTCACACTCAGTTGTAGACCCGACACTAAATCTAGCCTATTTATGATATGGATAAATGCATTTTCCACTCGTTTTTAATTCCTGTGCTAACATCAAATTAACATTTCTGTTTGTCTGCTTAGTAGACTAGAGGTGAACGCTGGTGAGATATTAGTCACAAATAAAGCAGTTTTGATTCTTAAAAACCTGGAGATTTGTCCATCCCTGTACTGTACTGCACGAGTTACTTTGCCAAATCCAATATTTGTGTTTCCAATGTTTACATTTTTCCTAGATACAGTAGTAAAAGGGGCATCTGGGGAATATGCCTGCTCTCTGTGCTCCTTCCAGGATGGTGAGGAGATCCAGCTGCACCACCACCTCATTGTTCATCATCCAGAAGAATACAAGCGACTCTCTGTGGCTGAAGATGGAAAGGACCCTCAGGACGTCGTGAGTGCACCCCATGAATCAGAAAAGCAGAATAGCTCTGTCAGTAAGGTTCGGTCCTACAGAGGAGTTCCAGTCTGTAAAACATGCCCCACTTGTGGCAAGACATTCACTCGAAGCTCAGATATGAGAAGACATCAGGTGTCTCATACAGTGGAACGTCCTTTCGTATGCCGGAATTGCGGTAAGACCTTCAGGTACACCTTTGATTTGAGGAGACATCAGCAGCGTGTGTGTGCTCATAAAGATTATGTGGTAGTGTACCGGAGAAGGGGTGAAGTCGCGGAGGATGGAAGTGTAGAAATCAAGGTGGATGATTCAGGAGCTGTGTGTCAGGATCTCCACAGCTCTGTCAAAACTAGTGAGAAAGCAGAATGTTTAAGTTCAGACTCGGTCATAAGTGCTGGCTCTGGAATTCAGCCCAACTCCCTGTTGTCCATGGAGAAGCTTGCTGTGAGGGATGTATCAGAGCCCACACATGGTTCAAGCTCAATCCCAGTCAACTCGCACTCAAGACGACACTTGAGATCCCCTTCATCTAACCATCCTCATAAGTGCTCTCAATGCGGCGAAGGCTTCAAGTACTCTTACAATCTCAAAAAACACGAAGATGTTTGTGAAGGGAAAAGTCAATGCACAGGTTCAGCACTTTCCAAAGAGCAGGAGTCTGACACGTCTGAGCCTGGGACTGATGTCTCTCCAGATCCTTCACTTCAAGAATGTTTGGATGAGCAAGAACAACAGGGGAATGCTGCTCAATCCACAAAGACCTATTCGTTTCTGACCTGCAGTCAGTGTGATAAGAAATGTAAAGACACTTGCACACTAATAAAGCACAAGCAAATTTGTGCCAGCAGTGAGCGATGCTTCAAGTGTGTGAAATGTGATGCTTTGTTCAAGACAGTGCTTGATATCCAGAAGCATGCGCGCATTCACTGGGGTGAGGACCCGCTGCAGTGTTCGTGCTGTGGGAAGTACTGCCTGAGTCAGAGTGAACTAGCAAGGCATAAGCTGGTGCATGAGAAGGACAGCAAGCTTCCCTGCACGTTGTGCTCTGAGACTCTCGAGCGGCTCGACTCGCTGAGAGAGCACTACCTCAGCGTCCATGATTTCAAAGGACCCTACCAGTGTTCCAAGTGCGACAAAACTCACACAGACCTCAAGGCTATAGTTAAACACATGAAGACGCATAGCGAGGAGCGGCCTTACCAGTGTTCTCATTGCTCGAAGAGCTTCAAACAGCGCAGTGCACTCACTGTACATGCAAAAATTCACTCCGGGGACAAGCCTTTCCTCTGTGAGGAGTGTGGGAAGTGCTTCAGCAGCAACATCAGCCTGCAGAGGCACTCGGTGTCCCACAAAACGGAAAGACCATACACTTGCTCTCAGTGCAAGAATCGCTTTAAAACGCGCTACGCTCTTCATAGCCACGTGCTAAAGCATACGACGGGAGCGAGCATTCCCTGCGAGTTCTGCGGGAAGATGTTCTTCCGAGCATCTGCACTGTACAGACACCACCGGACCCACACGGGAGAGAGGCCGTACAGCTGCCCTAAATGCAGCAAGACGTTCCTGACCAAGGGCGAGGTCGCGAAACACATGCGCTATCATACAGGAGAGCGGCCCTTCCGGTGCACGCTCTGCTCCAAGACCTTCACTCAGACGTGTTACCTGAGCGTCCACATGCGAATACACACAGGAGAGCGGCCTTACACGTGCAGCATTTGTAAAAGAGCCTTTGTTTGCAATACACACTTAAAAAGACACATGCTTGTACATACACAGGAAAGGCCGTTCAAATGCACCTGTGGAAAGGCTTTTAATCAGGCACACCCTTTAAAGGTGCATCAGAGAAGTCAATGTCTCTTACGAAAGAAATAGCTTTAATTAAACATCTCGGGTTCTGATTTTTCCTTCACAGCCACACTAAGACCTTTAAAGACCTACAGCCATATATTATGCATCTCGGGATGTTGCCTGGTTTTCTTTATATCTCATTTATTGCATATTAGGGTATGTGTTTTGTTGTAAATGCTTCAAGAACCCAGAGAAACTTTTAGTCCTCAGTGAGTTACTTAATGAGCACAAAAGAGTTACACTTACAGCTGACACTACACAATTCCCAAATTGTGAAAAAATATGGATGATTTACAAGCTGTTTTTATTGACAAATAAAACCTCTATTTCCTCTATTCTGGATCTGTAGTATTTATGCTATATTCTCATGTACATCAAATATAAATATAAATATAAATATCTGTTTGAATAGAACACAATTGGGTCCAAGCAGAAAATGCATTACATTTACAAATACAGTAAACGTCATTGTAATCATTTGCCTTTCCTAATAGTAGAAATGATTCAAACATGTTCTGTTGGGGAAATTCTGGAAAACTAGAGAAGATATTGTGCATACAGTATAGGTATAATGTATTTATGTAAATTATATAATGATAATAAATGCTAATAATGTAGAGAAGCATTACTGGCGCATTATCAATGCATAAAGCGGTATCGTAATGACATCGTAATATCACCTTAGCAATTTTATCACTTAATGGACATATTTGCAAACTATATAATTCCTTTTGCGGGTGTTTGTGTGAGAGAGGGATACGGAGATAGCGGTGGATAAAAATGATCATAGGATAGATGCTTAAATTTGTCAGAAATGGAACACGAGTCCATTTGAATAACAAATTTCCTGTCAAGTAAATGTTAATCGTTTACACCACATAGGGAATAGGGTGTGGTTTCAGACAGAATTGTAGAATAACTCATTTGTTTGTTCATTTTTCTTCAGTAAATGTTTAATTCTGTCCTGGGGCAGAGTCTATCCCAGGAAGACTGAGCGCAAGGCAGGAATATATCCTCCTCTAAGAGCGATTTAGAGTAGCCAGTCCACCTATGTGTGTGATTTGTGGAACTTGGAGTATTTGCAGGAACCCCATATGGATACAGAGAGAATCTGTAAAACTCCACAGACAGGAAACGGAGGTCAGGAATTGTACCCAGGAGCTGTGAGGAACTGCTCCGCCTTGCTGCCTATATTGAGATTGATTCCTGTGGAATGAGAAATCTATAAATCTGAATGTTAATGCCAGGACCATATTGGTGCAGTGAGTAGTGTCGCTGCCTCACAGCTCCAGGGTCCTTGGTTCAATCCTGAGCTTGAGTTACTGTCTGTATGGAAGTTCACTTTGCCTTGAAATGGACAGGTGTCCTATCCAGGGTGAGTTCTTCAGCCTTGCACCCAGTGCTATTGGGATCGGCTCCAGATTCACCCTGATTGCATGTTCTCGCCATGCTTCGGGGGTTTCCTCCGGGTACTCCGGTTTCCTCCCCCAGTCCAAAGACATGCGTTGTAGCTGATTGGCATTTCGAAATTGTCTGTATTGTGTGCACTCTGTGCTGGGGTGTCCCATACCTTCTGCCCCGAGTTCCCAGGGAAAGGCTCCAGGCTCCCCTGTGACCCTGTGTAGGATAAGCGGTACAGAAGATGGATGGATGTAATTCAACTAAAAAAATTTAACTTAGAAATTCTAATGAAAATTCAGATTTGTTAGTAGGGTATAGGGGCACATTTCTCATTCTATATTATTCATATTCATATTATTATTGAATAATAGCATCTGTCTGTCAAAAAAAAAAATGCAACTTACACTCCCAGTATGTTGAAGGATTTTACTTTTTACCTGAATGAGATTTTTTATGAAACCGTACTTTTTTGTTTACGCTAGGTAATAGGTGGCAATAGATGAGTAGGCTACTTTTATTTTGATATTTTGTGTTGGCAAGCCAGCTGCATTCCAGCTCTAGTGAGTATGCACTTGACTAGCCAATCATAACGCAGGAAATCTTATTAGAAGCCAATCAGAATGCTCGGGAGGCGGGATTTTCCGGAATACAAGCATGCCAGGTTCGTTGCCATGGACTTCCACAGCCCAGGACGCACCTGTGCTGTGTTGTGTTGTTTTGTTTCACTGTACGCCTAGAAAACGATGCTTTTAAAAGACAAAATAACCTGGGGGTGAAAAATAATTGAGAATTTGGCATGAGCTGCGTTTAAGGAAAGGGTAATAGGTGACGACATTTTTTTTAATCCAGCTGTTTTGAAGCTCAGTAGATGCTGCTGCTGCTGCTGCTAGTTCGCTAGCTGGGATGCTGCACTGGCCTTGAGCTGTGAGTGTCCTGATTAAGAGGCATCCTGAATGATGGAAGTGTGAGTGAGTGAGTGAGTGAGTGTGTGTGTGTTACACTTAATGATCTTCATGATCTTCAGGATTGGTACTTGATGGGAGGAGGCAGACTATCTCTTTGGCCCCTGCAATGAGGAGAAGGTTCTGTCCATCCCTACAGGAGGAGTGATGGCTGGGAAGGTGAAGTGGGTGACCGACATAGAAAAATCTGTGCTTGTCAACAACTTTGAGAAGAGAGGATGGATCCAAGTGACCGACACCGAAGACTGGAACTTTTACTGGCAAGACAGCAGTTTTTTTTTTTTTTTTTTAATCAATATAAGCATCTGTACACTTAAAGGAAAGGTCCACCCTGAAATACTAAATATCCATTCATCCATTCATTTTCTGTAGCACTTATCCTCCACAGGGTTACGAGGAACCTGGAGCCTATACAAGGGGCACAAGGCAGGGGACACCCTGGGGGGCCATCACAGGGCACAATCTCACACACACACACACACACACACACACACACACACACACACACACACACACACATTCACACACTACGGACAATGTAAAGATGCCATTCAATGTACAATGCATATATTTAGCCTGGGGGAGGAAACTGGAGTACCCGGAGGAAACCCCCGAAGCACGGGGAGAACATGCAAACAAACACTAAATAATAAATATATTTATACTGAAATATTAATGATGTGTTTAGTGATTCTGGTGCGAATCTGTTGGTTGGTGCTGTATTGTTGTAATTCCCATGAGAGGTTAGCAGTCGTGTGCCGCGCTGATGTCACAGGGAGACATTTTCTAGTGCTGTTAATAGGGAGAGAAAAAATCAGCAACCTAAAACATAAGGGATGATGATCAGATTTCATTGTTAGCTGCTGAAAAGAAAAGAGCAAAAGCTTGGTTTCTCACTCACCGTTGTCAACGTTCGGTGTCATGTTAACGAGAAATAGTGGAGACGTGAACCTTTGGACTCAGAGTTCGTGATCTAGAGTTAATGAGCATGTTGGTGGAGGTGTTAGCGTGAAAGTTGAAGCTTTGGATCCTGGTCTGTTAGAGCAGACAGTACAGATGAGGAAGTAAGAGAGCCGGACTGACTAAAGGACTAAAGTGCTGCTGCATCGCTCGCTTTAGGTAGCGATAAACTAGGGGCGAATTCCTACTGACGCCGCTATCAACAGATCAGACGTTAAATTGGAATTTAATCATAAAATAAATCTTTTGTACAACTGAAATTGTCATTGGTTATAAATATTGTTATGCAAGTTGTTCCCAGTGGATTTTTCCTTGAAGCTGATTTGCATCATCAGATGTTTTTTTTTTTTTTGTGTGTGTGTGTGTGTGTTGTTTTTCCTCCTATAAAGCTCACCTTGGTCATGATTGAATGTGTCCTCTGCAGGATGAGCATCCAGACTATTCGCAATGTGTTCAGCGTAGACACGGGTTACCGCCTGTCTGATGATCAGATGGTTAACCACTTCCCAAACCACTATGAGCTGACAAGGAAGGATCTAATGATCAAGAACATTAAGCGCTACAGGAAGGAGCTGGAGAAGGAGAGCAGCCCTCTTGCTGAGAAAGATGAAAATGGGAAATATGTTTACCTCGGTACTCTTCACAACCTGTCTGCCCACACCTCTGTTTTGTCAAAATGGGTACCCTGCTTAATCTTAGCTGTCTCTTTTTGTCTGCTGTGGACAGACTTCGTGCCGGTGACGTTCATGCTCCCAGCGGACTACAACCTTTTTGTCGAAGAATTCCGTAAGAGTCCATCCAGCACATGGATTATGAAGCCTTGTGGGAAGGCTCAGGGCAAAGGCATCTTCCTTATCAACAAACTCTCACAGATAAAGAAGTGGTCACGGGACAGCCGCACTTCCACGTAAGATACTCTTGGGGATGTGACATGGCATCGATCTATCTATCCATCATTCTATCTATATGTATTCATCTATATATATACTGTATATATCATTCAATCATGCGGCAGCAACACAGCGCATAAAATCATGCAGATAGAGGTCCAGAGCTTCAGTTAATGTTCCCATCAAACATCAGAAAAAGTGTGATCTGTGTGACTTTAACTGTGGCACGGTTGTTTGTGCCAGAGGGGCTGGTTTGAGTATTTCAGAAACTGCTAATCTCCTGGGATTTTCACACACAACAGTCTCTAGAGTTTACACAGAAAGGTGCAAAATCAGAAAACATCCTGTGAGCAGTGGGTCTGCAGGCTGAAACACCTTGTTGATGAGAGAGATCAGAGGAGAATGACCAAACTGGTCAGAGCTGGCAGGAAGTCTAAAGTAACTCAAATATTCACTCTTTACAGCCGTGGTGAGCAGAAAAGCATCTCAGAACACACAACACATCAGACCTTGAGATGGATGAGCTACAGCAGCAGAAGACCACATCAGGTTCCACTTTTGTCAGCCAAGAACAAGAATCTGAGGCACAGACTCACCGAAGCTACAACCCCCCCCTATTCTTCAGCCGTCCAGTTTGGCTGAGTCTGTGCCCATGATAGCCTCAGATTCTTGTTCTTGGCTAACTGGAGTGGAACCTGATGTGGTCTTGTGCTTTTGTAGCTCATCCACAGAATGGTTCAATGCTTTGTGCATGTCGAGATGCTTTTCTGCTCACCACGGTTGTAAAGAGTGATTATTTGATTTACTATATATACATTTTCCCCATTATGATGTTTGATGTGAATATTAACTGAAGCTCCTGACCTGTTTATGCAGACCATAGAATTACTCGTGTATGAACGTGGGTAATTAAAATTAATAATTCAATCATTTGGTCATTAACTAATTTTTTCCTACTTGTTTATAGTTAGGTGTGAATCAGTACGTTGTTCACTGCTGCATACAAACACTACGCAATTCCTTCGTGACGTGAAATCATCAGGATTGTCAGCACTCAGCTGTGAGAATGTCCTACTTTATGTCTTCAGGTTCATGGCAGCTAACAGTGGAAAGGAGGCGTATGTGATCTCACTGTATATCGATAATCCGTTGTTGATTGGTGGGAAAAAGTTTGATCTGCGTCTGTATGTTTTGGTCACAACCTACCGGCCTCTGAAGTGTTACATGTAAGTATTGATCAGTAGCCCTAGATATCTTTAACCAGTGTTTTATAGCAATTGTTTACAACTGGACATATTTATATATGATGCTGTTCTTGCGTTTTTCAGGTATAAGCTTGGCTTTTGTCGGTTTTGCACCGTGAAGTACACCCCCAGTACTAGTGAACTGGAAAATATGTTTGTGCATCTGACTAATGTGGCAATCCAGAAACATGGGGTGAGTATCATGTCAAGAGGAAAATGTTCTGCGTCTGCGTTCGTATGTGTATATTTACTCCTATGTGGTCATTTGTGTGCCTGCCCACAGAATTTAAAATGTTATTAAAAAAAATATTTCCATCAAACACGTAACGAAGCATGCTTTGGAAGAATCCCTAAAACAGTAGCTAGTGGGTTGCATTACTTTATCTCCATGCTGTCTTTGATGGGAGTCTTTTAGAGGGAAAATGAAAATAACACTACAGTCAGTCAAGCAAGCACGATGCTGCAAAGTAATTCATTTAGCATACTGTACTTATACACTTATACCTCGATTACAGGGATGTTAAAGCCTCACTGTGTATTTGCTTATGCTGCAATGTCAGTGTTTTCTAAATAATTACACCACAACATTGGTGAACACTGCTCGCTTCTGATTGGTCAGGAGGTGTTGATTAATTTTCCATAGCTGACAGCTGTGCTGTCTGCAAGGTTTATATAAATACACTCGATCTCAGACCTCGGTCTCTTTATTGTGTAATATAGAAACAACGTACACAGAGATTTGTATGACAGACGTTCCATATAAACAGATTTTAAAAACGTGTTAATATGGTGAAGTTTTCTGTGACGAGACCTTAATTTAGCTTTTTTGGAAGGAGTCTCCAGTGACAGTTAAAGCTGTTCCTTTAACGTTTCTGACACAGGAAAGACTTTGTAGTTTCTCAGTGTGTGTTTTTATCTTATTAACTTCGAGAGAGAGAGAAAAAGAGAGGCTCGTGAGGGGCCAACTGTTTATAGCTGTTATAACGAACGTGATAACAGGAATTCCATAGCATTAAAGGTATCTATAAATGGATAAAAAGTGTGATGTATCATTATTTAATTAATACAAAATTGTAATCATTATAAATGAAATTGCCGTGGTATAAGAGGAATAAGGCACTTCAGACCATTCTGTTTTGGGAAAATAATCAACTTCGCTTTGCGATGGGTCTCATCACACCACCCCGTCGTTCATTATTTTCCTATAACAGCACGCTGCATCGCATTTTATTCCTTACAGAAATTCATCTACATGTAACAGTAAGACCTCTGTGTGTTGTGCAGGATGATTATAATCCTGTTCACGGAGGTAAATGGACAGTCAATAACCTGCGCCTGTATCTAGAGAGCACCAGAGGAAAGGAAGTCACTAACCATCTCTTTGACCAGATCCACTGGATTGTGGTACAGTCCCTCAAAGCTGTGGCTGTGAGTGAACACACACACACATTTTGCCAATTAAATATATTCATTTAATTATTACCAATACTAATTTGAAGTAGCTAACACTAATGTGAGCAAATTATTTTGGTCAAAATAGCATTACATACATGAATACAGTTCTCACATAGAATGTTGAAAGAGACGTAATCAGTGCTTCATCAGCGTGAATTCAGCCAACGCCTTGGACCCCTAATTTCAGATGATTTCCTCAGCCTGCTGCTATTTCAGGCTGGATTATGTGGGTAGGATTTCAGTCTTATAATCAGAGGTTTGAGTTCAAGCCTTGCACAAGATAGTTGTAAATGTTTTCACATTAAAGCTGACGCCCTGCACCTTAACCTGATTATCTTTGCTTTAATTTTCCAAGTCCAAGCAGCAAAAAACATCGCTGCCCACATACACACTGAACGTGTCAGTCATATGGCTCTGTTTCTCTCTTCTTTCATAGAGACTCTCCTATTGGTAGTTGACACCGAAGAGATTTTTAACATAAATGCATTTGTCAAAGCTCAGTATATGTCAGATCTGAGGTTGAGATTTAAAAAGCATTTTTTTTTTGGGCATCGTATTTATGTAGTGTCCACATCTATACATAGCAAATGTTATACTAATAACGAATGTGTCTAGGTCAGTGTCGTGTGTTGTAATGTTTATAGAAGCACAATGAGTGCTCGATAACAGGGTCAAAATTCCGATTCAGACTACATACACCTTATATAAACTGTTCTTTAGTGTAATATCACGTGAAATTAAATAGGCCTGGGAGAAAAGTAGACTTGTAGCATGTTATTTTTTAACATAGTACCTTTTTCACCACACAAGCCTGTTACATTAGTGATATTTAAATTACTTGATTATGATTTCTTCTGTGTTCAGATTACAGGAAATTCCACACGTATAATCTGAAAATAAATTTGTTAATGAAACTTTTGTCTTTTGAATCCGTGCTTTGTGATCATTGTAAAATGAGGCGCCGTGTCTGCCTACGTACAGCGTTTATTTGTAATGTTAATGGATTTCTAACCACAAAGCACACTTCACCTAATGCTTCCTTTGTTTCCTGTCTCTCACAGCCTGTTATGATCAACGACAAACACTGCTTCGAGTGCTACGGCTATGACATCATTATTGATGACAAGCTGAAGCCGTGGCTTATTGAGGTGAGTATTGTTTCCAGAGTATTGTAATTTAGATGACATCATGTTTTCCAAAGAGTCGGTGAATTGTTAGCGCATGTGCCGGAACTCTTCAGACTTGTGTAGAAAAGGACAAATAATCAAAATTTTCTTGTCTCGTGTGAAATAATACATGAATAAGATGTAATTTATGTTTGTTCCAATGTCATTTGAATTTGCTTATTAATATGATCACTATAATTATTACTGACTTGCTCCATTTGGATGGCATTAGTGTTACATCTTGAGCCGAGTTGATTGCCTTATTTACCGACTTCTTGGTAGTTTTATGTCCATCTGCATTAGCAATGACTGTTTTTGCTACAGTGGGGCCCAGGTGTCTGAGAGCACTAGTGAAAATGCTTCTATTTTGCATTCCTTTCTAATTTAATACAACAATTTTCATTACAAATTATATTATTGACAACAACTTGAATGAAAAGTAGAATCTTTGAAATATTTACACGAATTTTCACGAGTTTCTTAGTACTCGATACGTCCCTGTTTTGCTTTGATGATTTTAGATCAAGTCGACTGAAAATCTGACAGATTTGCTTACATTTCAGGAGGGACCTAGAAATAGTGCAGAATCCTGAATATTAAATATTCGAGATATTGAACAATTACTTACATTGTTTTCAATATTTCAGAATTCTCAAACCTTCTGTTTATTTCCAGTTTTAAGTGAAAAAAAAAAAAAATCCCAGCTTTTCAATGTAGTCCCAGTCTTTTACTGTATCTAAGAGTGATCTGATCATTTTAATCCTATCGAGAAGAACATCAGTAATTTACAAAATATTGCCTTTTATGTTGGAATACATTTTTTTACCGCAGGTGGGTGATATATTTAGTCATCTTTGTGCACGTATCCAAATTTTGGTTTGTTGTAATGACATTTACATTTCATTGCAAATAAAATATACTTTATCAAGTAAAAATGTCATGAATATAGACAAGATTGTATTGAATTTGTATAAAATACTGTATTATTATCTTGAATATAGGCAAAAAAAATATATTAAAGTAAATATATCTTGAATAAAGGCACATTTAACTAATAATTATATAATAATTAGACAAATTTCAAGCTTTAAATTTTCTTATTCTAGCAGATAATTCTGCTTCTTTCTATAAATAAATGCTTAAAATTTGACAAATGATCTGCCAGTAGAACATGACTATTTTCAGCTTGAAATTAGTCTAGAAAAAAATGTCTAGAAATAGGTTTAATAATCTTATATTTGGGTTATCGTAATCTTGTAATAGGAAATACTAGAATAACTTGACTGTATTCAAGATATTTTCACTTACTAAAATGTCTTTTTTTTTTTTTTGTAACTTCGTGTTCTACAGATAAATAAATATTCTCATGTAATCCATGTGTGATGCCAAATTTCAGAGTTCATTCCTAGCCAGCTGCATGCGAGGGTTTTATCACAGATCAGACCTGCAAATGTTTTGCTACAGATAATTTTAAAAGCAGGTCTTGCTCAGTGATTTGTGAGGATGGGGTGTATTTTAGGCATAGGTGTAGCAGTTTACAGTATGTTCACAGTATTTACAATAATAAGCAGTTCAGTTGGAAAACCCCAAGAAGATAGGGTTGGAAGTGTGGGTATGTGGCATGTGTCTGTGTCAGTCTATCTGTAACCAAATCAAATGTAGTGACAAAATTCTGAGGTTCTTCCCTTAGATGCTAATGGTTTGCTTTAGAGTATAAGGGCCTAGCGATGAAGTAGGGCGTGTGTATGTGCGTATTCAAACATGTAGACTACACCCACCACTGCAGCACAGTGATAATGTACTACATTTCCTGTAGATAACGTCCTGGTTCTTAAAAGGACATGAGAAAACACTTCTGAGTCAGTATGCTCGTAAGCCCTGCCTATCATCACTCATACAGATATTTGTGTGTGTGTGTGTGTGTGTGTGTGTGTGTGTTTCTCAGGTAAATGCCTCCCCTTCACTCACCTCCAGCACTGCGAATGACCGCATCCTGAAATACAATCTCATTAATGACACACTCAACATCGTTGCCCCGAATGGTGAGATCCCAGACTGCCGATGGAACCGCAGCCCGCCTAAAGAGGCTCTTGGCAATTACCAAGTCCTGTGAGTACCTGCTTCATGCTTCTAGCACTGTGGCACAGCGAGTAGTGGTTCGATCCTGAGCTCAAGTTATTGTCTGTGTGGAGTTTTGCATGCTCTGTGTTTGTGTGGGTTTTCTCCCATCTCTCAAAAACACGCCAGTAGGTGGACTGGCTACTCTAAGTTGCCCCTAGGTGGGAATGAGTGTGTGTATGTGCATGTGCATGGGGCCCTGTGATGGATGCCTTCATCATAGGATAAACTTGATAATTCAGAAGAATTTTGTATTAATTTCCAATGACCCTTCCCTCTACGAGTAAAAGTAGACTGAAACTATGCCAGCAAAATCCTACACTATAACACAGCCACCATTTTCCACTCATCTACAGTATATATAAAATATGTCTATGTGAAACTTGTATGTATACCACATGTGCTGTTCACATCTGTGTTTACACTTTTCTGTCTCTGTCAGTTATGATGAGGAACAGGCTATGAGTGAGAGTACAGATCGTGACCTCCGGAGTCGCTCAGGTCAGTCACTCGGGTCAAAGAGCACAAAATCTGGCAGTGTGCGTCCAGTCACGGCCACCTGGAAGTAAGATCGCCATCCTAACCACAGAGCTGACTTTTATTTCCTCCCTGTGAAGCAGAAATGGACTGTGGGAACATGGAAGCTTTGAATGAGAAATGAAAGAGAATTTACCTGCACATTCTTGCATGATGTTAAGACTACAGTGAAGACTAAGAGAGACAAGAGTCCCTTTTGTTGCATGAGAAGTTTTAGGATTTTTTGACAATTTTCACAATTGAAAAGAAAGTGAGAACCAAAAATGGTGATAAAAGTTAAAAAAAAAAAAAAAAAAAAAGAAGGAAACATTAGAAAACATCCTCACAATTTCACATAAAACTAGTTAAATTGTCAACGAAACAAGTGTTTCTTGGTATTTTGTATGAAATGTCACTTAGTCACTTTTTTATGTCACTTATTTATTGTTTATGCAATATACTTTAAAAATATATGCTGATATTTATGAAAAAGCATCAGTATTATGTCTTCTGAGTAAGAAGGCAGAAGTGAAACTTTGCAAAACATGATGTAAAATCTGACCACATTTGTTACATCTGGCCAGTAATGCAACATCCTTTAAAGATGAAGTGCTCAACCTGAAGATGGAATAAACTGTCCAAAATGTGTCTATTCTGTGTCTTGGTTAATTTCCTCATTGAACAATGTCACATTAACAGCTGTGCCACTCAGTCATCAGATATTGTGACCTGTTGAACTTGTTATAAAATTAACACACAACACTTTGTTTTTCTTTGTTTTCCTCTTTGTTGTCCTTCTTAAGGCTTAAAGATAAGTAAAGTGCTTGTAGTGGGTGTAGTGACACTATTTCACTGCATGGGATCAAAGAAAAATGGCCTGACTAACATCCATGATGCCATTATTCGATTTGAATGACACTTCCACCAATCAGCCGTAACATTAAAACCACTGACAGGTGAAATGAAGGTCTTGTGGGGTGTTCCCCGCATATACTAATGCACTGGTTAGTACCTACGAAAAGTGGTCCAAGGAAGGATGGCTGGTGAGCTGGCAACAGGGAAATGGGCGCCCAAGGTTCATTGATATGCATGGGAAGTGAAGGCTAGCCCGTCTGCTCCGATCCCACAGAAGAGCTACTGTAGCACAAAATGCTGGCTTTGACAGAAACGTGTCAGAACACACAGAGCATCGCAGTTTGCTGCGTATGGGGCTGCATAGCTGCAGACTGGTCAGAGTGACCATGCTGTCCCCTGTCCACTGCCGAAAGCACCTACAATGGGCACATGAACATCAGAACTGGACCATGGAGCAATGGAAGAAGGAGACCTGGTCTGATGAATCACATTTTCTTTTACATCATGTGGATGGCCGGGTGTGTGCGCGCGTCACTTACCTGGGGAAGAGATGGCACCAGGATGCACTATGGGAAGAAGACAAACCGGCAGAAGCAGTGTGATGCTCTGGGCAATGTTCTGCTGGGAAACCTCGGGTCCTGGCAATCATGTGGATGTTACTTTGACACGTAGCACCTACCTAAACATTGTTGCAGACCAAGTACACCCCTTCAGGGCAAAGGTATTCCCTAATGGCAGTGGCCTCTTTCAGCAGGATAATGCACCCTGCCACACTGCAAAACTTGTTCAGGAATGGTTTGAGGAACATGACAAAGGGTTCAAGGTGTTGACTTGACCTCCAAATTCGCCAGATCTCAATCCGATCAAGCATCTGTGGGATGTGCTGGACAAATAAGTCCGATCCTTGGAGGCCCCATCTTACAACTTACAGGACTTAAAGGATCTGCTGCTAATGTCTTGGTGCCAGATACCACAGCACACCTTCAGAGGTCTTGTAGAGTCTGGGTCAGAGCTGTTTTGGTGACAGAAGGGGGACCTACACAATATTAGGCAGGTGGTTTTAATGTTATGGCTGATCAGTGTATAGCTATTAGACAGGCCTGGTTTTAATTAGAAGACAGGGAGAGAGGATGACAAAGGTAACACACCCAACTGCTGCTATTTTCAACACCACACAATGTTCTGCTGCACCTGTTTTTATTTAAAACTAACATGTCTTTGTGATCAACTTCCTCAAAAGCATGACAAAAGGTTTCAGAACCCACATGAAACCAGTATCAGGCCATATGACCAATTTCTGGAGTACAGTTTTGAACACATAACTGACTTCCAATCAAATAAATGTGAGGGTTTGATAATATACATGCAAACATCCACATTAAAATCACAATGAATTGTACTCAGTAAAGTGAGGTGAAGAGATTAAACCTTACATCTGGGTTAAATAATGACTGATAATTATGATAATTATGTGAACATTTAGGATTTCACACTCAGGGGACGTGAAATTACATTCCACACCCAGCCATGCGGCCAGACTGATACAACTCTCTCTCTCTCTCTCTCTCTCTCCCTCCAGAGGTGGGGATTGCTACCTCTACCGCCTGGGGCATCCAGACTTTCTCCTACAGAAACTACACGACCCGTTTTTGATTCGTTTCCTCAAGCACCAAGAACAATATGAAGGAATAATAATCTGTAGGCTCCTAGTCCACCTTCTGCGTGATGCAATCTAATAACAGATCATAATGTAATTTTAAAAAGTGCAGCATTTGACAAAAATTGGATTCGTTCGTGCTTATGAATCGATTCTCCCGACTTCCTTAAAAAAAAAAAAAGGAGTCATTCAAAAGGAATCGATTCGCGAGTCGCGAGTCGCGAGTCATCAGTAGATCCTCCTGCTGCTTCTGCAGGCATTTGGCCATGGAGCGGCTATGAAGAAAAACAGGGGTGTACGACAGAACTAACAACTCTCCGTATTTCTGCACAATTTCTCCTTCAGATTCGACCACGGTAAAACAGATGTCTAAAACCACGTTTTATAGTGTGTCTGGAACTGTTTTTGTCATTAAATTTATTGTGAATAGCTGTGAATAGCCAGCTAACGTTAGTCGCTAGCCTGCTTAGCTGCCTTAAGCTACGTGATTAAACGGTTTTTCTGTGTGAAATTACCTGCTAACTTCTTTTCTAACAACCAGGTTGGCTGTTTAAAGTTGATATGAATGTTATTTCAGCGATATGACAGCTAATTACAGGATAAAGGACAGTGTAAAAACTTGGAAAATGTTTTAAAATGGCAGTACATGTCATGTTTGGGCTGGCTGGAGAAGTGCCCTAGCTAACTAGTCCATGTTTAGCTAGAGGTTCATTAAAAAAAAAAAAAGAAAACTCTTCAGGTACATAAAAATCAGATTGAACTTCATACAAGAGCTGTAACTATCCAAATGTGTGTTAAATTTAGAAACCATGCTTGGTTGTGAAGAGTGAACAGTGCTGTCATTGCACCACTGTGTGTCCTGTTCCTCTGCGACTTACTTGAGCTTTTTATTTATTTACAAGTAATGTGTGAAATTTGAATTCTTTTACTTTTAATTTTCGTGGGGTTTTTCTGGATATTAGACACCATGTTTTGTGTTTCGATAGTTGACTAAACCAGCATTAGAAAGGCGGGGCAGTTAGAAAGGCAATGTTAATGTCTTCATGGGTTAAAACCAAATCACCCCCCTGCTGGACACGAAGTGCACTATTGTAGGCTTTATGTTACACCTCATGTAGTGCACTTGTAAAGGGAGTATTGAGCCGTTTCAGACCAGACTTGGGTCTGCTGTCAAACCTTCCTTAACTATAGATTTTTCCAAGGAGTATACACCTCTTTCTAAATACACCTTTAATTGGATAACCTGTATTTAACTGTCTGAGAGGTGCTCAGGTTGTAGATTTAAGCCTGAGTATATGTTAATGATAGAATTTGGACAGCATTATATTGCACAAAACAACTGCACTTTATCAGACTGTTGTTGCCAACATCTTTAAATCCTCACATTATATTTTTATACCTTTTCTTTTAACTCTTTTAACTCTTTTCCATTTTCTAACTCTATGTAAATTCTATTTTATGTCAAGGACAGGTCGTGGGAAAAAAGAAATTCACCACACGTCATACTGCGTATGGTTGTGTGACATGAAATTTGAATTTTGTCTTTTTTAAAGCACTTTAGCCCAGCCTGGAATAGCGTACACACTGCAGTGCTAACATAACCTTGAAGGATGTTAAACAGCTGTCATTACTAAAAATGGACATACAATCTAAGCCTATATTTGTTAACTTGTGTTAATCTTGACTCCGATAAAGTGTGACCTTGAGTAGAAGCATTCAAGACAAACAGTTTAGGGTTTGGTGCTACTGTGATTAAAAAGCATTTTACATCTCATGAACAGCGATATGCATTAAGAAGAAGTGAAAGCACCCTTGTGCCACAGTGGTTCCTGCTTTTGTTGAGAATAAAAGCATAAGGCTCAGAGTTTATGGGGAATCAGGAAGTAAGATGGAAAAGCCCAGAGCAGTGATGATGTACAACTTTTCCCCTCTTTGTTATTTATAGTGTGTCCCTTCATTATGACGTCTTAGTCTTTCCTTCAGTACTAGAATGCTGAAGAGGCGAGGGAAGGACAGATCTGTCCTCACAGGCATACATTTACCCCGTCATCTATCATCAATCGCACAGCTACCGTCATTCCGTCATCTGTCATCAATCGCACAGCTACCGTCATTCTGTCATCTGTCATCAATCGCACAGCTACCGTCATTCCGTCATCTGTCATCAATCGCACAGCTATCGTCATCTATCGTCATCTATCATCAATCGCACAGCTATCGTCATCTATCATCATCTATCATCAATCGCACAGCTATCGTCATCTATCGTCATCTATCATCAATCGCACAGCTACCTTCATTCTGTCATCTATCATCAATCGCACA
>CM040992.1:15897531-15932249 GCA_022985145.1 Pangasius djambal
TCATCTATCATCAATCGCACAGCTATCGTCATCTATCGTCATCTATCATCAATCGCACAGCTACCTTCATTCTGTCATCTATCATCAATCGCACAGCTACCTTCATTCTGTCATCTATCATCAATCGCACAGCTACCGTCATTCTGTCATCTGTCATCAATCGCACAGCTATCGTCATCTATCGTCATCTATCATCAATCGCACAGCTACCTTCATTCTGTCATCTATCATCAATCGCACAGCTACCGTCATTCTGTCATCTGTCATCAATCGCACAGCTATCGTCATCTATCGTCATCTATCATCAATCGCACAGCTATCGTCATCTATCGTCATCTATCATCAATCGCACAGCTATCGTCATCTATCATCAATCGCACAGCTATCGTCATCTATCAGTCGCACAGCTACCGTCATTCCGTCATCTATCATCAATCGCACAGCTACCGTCATTCCGTCGTCTATCGCACAGCTACCGTCATTCCGTCGTCTATCGCACAGCTACCGTCATTCCGTCGTCTATCGCACAGCTACCGCCATTCCGTCGTCTATCGCACAGCTACCGTCATTTAGTCGTCAATCGCTCAGCTTCCGTCATTCCGTCATCTATCATCAATCGCACAGCTACCGTCATTCCGTCGTCAATCGCACAGCTACCGTCATTCCGTCGTCTATCGCACAGCTACCGTCATTCCATCACTTAGGGCTTGGTGGTGATCTGCATCGAAGTTAGGAAAGTTTGAAACGTATCAGTCAGTGCGTCCCCTGGACTGGAGTTGTGAATCAGTAATACAATTATCATCCATCTGGCTATTATTTCATTATATACCCAAACATGCTGCAGCCTGTCCCTCTGTTACCAGACATGTATAGACAGTGGAATGATTGTGGATGGGGTGTGTGTGTGTGTGTGTGTGTGTGTGTGTGTGTCTGTCTGTGTTGTTTGGAAACTTTGTAATTGGGGAAGATTATCTGACTGCTTTATAATGATGACATGAGTTAACAGTCTGCGTCATCATGAACCAAGCAAACTGTACAGTCTGTTACATTGGTTCTGCACTGTGGCAGCTGCAGCAGCTGAGGTGCTGACGGAAACCCAAGGGAATATTTGTAGCACAGGCCGAATAGTTGTTGTGCAGAAATGTCTGATGATGTTCCCACAGAGGTCATCTGCGTGTAGCTGACAGTACAGCTGCGCAAGGGACACTCACTCAGAATTGCACGGGGGACTTAATGAGAGGTCGTGCCGGGTCAGTGAACCTTGGCCGACTTGTGTCTCCACAGGAACGGAGGAGAAATTTCCCAATAAGGTAAAAAAATGTTGAGAGGTCACCTCATGGGAGCGCCCTGTTGCGCTTTGTTATTGACTTTACTAGCATTACGCAAGAAGTGCTCAGATATAGATATAGTGCTGTTATACGTGTGATGGATAGTGCAGGTTGGTATTGGGAATAGTCTTTCTGAAATCAGTATCTTGCGCAATAAAATCCTGGAACAAAATTATTGGTGTGTTGAAGTTCTGAACAGTGTTAAATATCTGGGTGGCTGTGAATCACTGTCATAGATTTTGCTTAACTCTTCTCATTGACATTATTCCCCATTTGTTTGCCTGCTTCCAGTTGACTCACACTGAAATGTGATCACCGCAGATATTCCGCGTTTATAAGCTCTTTATTCATAGGCAAATGTGTTTGTGATGGAGCCAATTAGGAATTCTAATGTCAACCATTTGTCAAGGAAAGTATTATATTAGACATAAGCCAGTAGTTTGACTTTTTGTGCATTTTTTTTTTTGTGCTCCGTGATGACACTTTGACAGTGCTTGGTGCTTTTTCTGGTGAAAATTCACACAACCTCTCTCAGGTATTCTTCACGCACCAGTGTAGCTGCATGCGCTTTTTCTTCTTTGAAGGAATATAAAGTATGACCAGAAGCTACAATAATTATCCATTTCTGTGAAATTAAGTTTAATATGGTTTGTTATTTTCCAGCCCAAAAAAAAAAAAGGCTAAGTTTGCTGTAATGCCATGTTTGACAGTTTGGCTTGGTTAATTTAATTACTCCATTAGGTGGATGAGGCTGGAGACGGGGATACAAGATGCCCAGGTTTGGGTCCCCCAAGTTGTCCAGATGATCTAGGATCTTTCAAGGACATTCACATTTAGTAGTCCATCACAGGGGGTAATTAGTTATGAGAAATTTGCATTTTATCTATCTTTATTTTTATTTTTTTAAGGGTTTTTATTTTGTCTGAATTTAAAATCGCCTTATCTGTCCTTATGTTTTGCTTACTCTCATACTCAGACATATGTGGTCACATTTGCTAAAATATATTTTCAATCTTGATAAGTTTCTTGATGGCAGTAATACGCAAACCACTCTTTACTTTCCAACAGAAATATGTAGAGCAGTAACTCGAACGAGCCGATGATGTAATAACATCACCAAACACTTGAATCTCAGCCCCTACACGGTTTGGGAAACTCACTCAGATATGCATGACTTTGTGATAAGGTCTGAGGCACTCTGATTTCTCCACAGAGGCTCTAAAGCATAAACCAGATCTCAGAATGTGGAGTATGTCTACGTGATAAATGAAATCGTCGAGTGTGTGTGGAATCTGTACTTTAAACGGGTTTGAGTTGTAGCACACAGAGAACCTGCATTAATCATGAGTCTCTGTGACTTCAGTGCTTATCAGAGTGCCTTCGCCCTCAGGTCTTTTAAACAGTGCTCACATGATTGAGCACTCTATGTGGGGGCCTATGTTTGCTTTCCATGTTGTAATTTCTTAAGAATCCTGCTGCATAATGAGTTCTTATAATGAGGCTTATTGGGTGTTGGGCCTTCTTGAGTCCTTCTCATTCTTGTCAGAAAAGGACTGTCATAAATATTGGTGTCTGTAGACTGTAGTAATTGTATCAGTGTGTCCTATATGGGTGTTTTTCTGAGTGACATTTCTGTTCTTGAGCACTTTATTAGGACCACCTGTACACCTACTCATTCATACAATTATCTAATCAGCCAATCATGTGGCAGCAGTGTAATGCATAAAATTATGCAGATACGGGCCAATAGTTTCAGATCAACCAATCAGAATGGGGGGGGGATAGTGTGATCTCAGTGATCTTATCCATGACATGATTGTTGGTGTCAGACGGGCTGGTATGAGTGTTTCTGTAATTGCTGATCTCCTGGGATTTTCAGTAGAGTTTACTAAGAATGATGCAGTAAAGAAAAACATCCAGCGAGCAGCAGTTCTGCAGACAGATACGCCTGGAGAGAGGTCAACAGAGAATGGCCAGACTGGTTGGAGCTGACAGAAAGGCTATAATAACTCAGATAACCACTCGGTACAGTTGTGGTGAGCAGAAAAGCATCTCAGAATGCACGACACATCGAAACTTGGGGCGGATGGCTTACAACAGCAGAAGACCACGTCAAGTTCCACTTCTGTCAGCCAGGAACAGAAAGCTGAGGCTACAGTGGGCACAGGCTCACCAAAACTGGACAGCTGAAATCTGGAAAAAGCGTAGCCTGGTCTGATGAATCTCGATTTCTGCTGAGGCTGACAGATGATAGGGTCAGAGTTTGGTAGTAGCAGCGTGAATCCCTGGACCCAGCCTGCCTTGCGTCAACAGTCCAGGCTGGTGGAGGTGGTGTAATGGTGTGGGGAATGTTTTCTTGCCACACTTCGGGCCAGTTAATACCAATCAATCATCGCTTGAATGCCTCAGCCTATGTGAGTTTTACCATCTTTTAATGGCTCCCTCCAGCATGATAATGCACCATGTCACAAAGCAAAAGTCGTCTCAAACTGGTTTCATGAACATGACAATGAGTTCAGTGTTCTTCAGTGACCTTCCCAGTCACCGGATCCGAATCCAATAGAACACCTTTGGGATGTGGTAGAACAGGAGATTCACAGCATGAAAAGTGCACCAGAAAAGTCTGCAGGAATTGCCTGATGCAATCATGTCAACATGGACCAGAATCTCAAAGGAATGTGTCCAACATCTTGTGGAATCCATGCCATGAAGAATTGAGGCTGTTTTGAGAGCAAAGGGAGGCCCTATTCAGTATTACTGTAGTGTTCCTAATAAAGTGCTCAGTGAGTGTATGTTCAGTACTGTCTTGCATGCAGTTTCAGTTATGACCTCCAAATGGTTTGACCTGGTTTAACAGGTACACCTCAGTTCTTTTTTCACTCGTATGTAATGAACAGACTGCACCGGTGCTGCGGTGTTTTGCCTGCCAGTCTGCAACAGGGGTGGACAAATCAGTGGCTCTGGACAAGAACATTTAAAAATAAAAGAAAAAGTAAAAACCCTACTACTTATTGATTGTTGCAAAATATACGTTTTCATTTAGTATATAGGTTATTCGAGGTGATCTGGTTGGCGGTAGGTCTATTTTTACTACGTGTTGATTTTTGTTGAGGATGCAAACAGGATGTATTACTATAGAAACACTGTTAGAGGAGGATAATAATTATATATAAATTTGTTTCTCTTAGTCTGCATTAACACTTGACTATCTTATTTGCCATGTATTTTAATATTATGTTAGTTATCACTTTTTGCCCTGGTCAGGTATGTTTATGGGCAAACCAGATCTTGGGAGTAGGAAAGCATACAGGAGCTTTTACTAGCCCAGTGGACTAGCTAACGAGTTTATGATTTGTCCACACCTTCTGTGAGTTGGCTTAATGATAATGAAACAGGTGAGAATGATTCTCCATTTTCGAGTCTAGCGGTGTAAAGTAAACTGATTCTGATCGGATCAGTGCATCAGGCTTAGTATTTGTGAACTGGCTGCACTGTTTTAAAACAGCGTGTGCTGGGCAAAAGTCAGAAAACAATCACAAGTGAATCAAAACAAATCTCCATGTGTCCGTCAGTCTCAGTAAAGGAGGCGTGGCCTGTGTGCCGTTATGTTTACATCACGGGTGCTCACACTTCTATGACGAGAGATCTGCTTTTTCTTATTATTATGGTAAGATCCGCCATGTAAAATATGGAGTTTGAGGAATTATTCTGAGAGATTTGTTTTTATTTAAACATATTATTTAAAGAGATTAAATTTTCATTCAAAGAAATTGCAAAAATAACATACAATGGCGGGGGGCGTGGTCGAGTGTCAGAGGTGGACGGAGAGGAGGCGGGTCGAACCGGCAGGTGACGCGTGATGATTCTCACCTGTGTCTTATTACGGCAATCTACTTATTTGTGTCTCTTTGTACGTTCAGTAACTGCCGTAACCACAGAGTGAGAGAATGCGATATAGCTGGCAGAGCTTGCGAGACACTCACAAAAGAACGCACGCACCCACATGCTGCTGAGCGTGAACTTGCATTTGTCGGAGCAAAAGCTGCGAGTCCAGGACGGTCATATTTCGGTTGGTTTCGGTTTGTTGAGTATTTGAAAGTGTGCCGAAAAGAGTGGACCGAGTAAACGCGAGCCCAGAGATCAGCAAAAATTCCACCTGTCTCGTGAGTCTTCCTCCACACTCACACACCGGAGTTCTACACTGACCGTTTATGAAGGTCGACCCGCGGTTGTCTTGAGATTGACTGGTCGATCGCGATTGACGTAATGAGCATCCCTGGTTTACATGCAGCCTAAATTTTATGAGCGTAGTAAAGTTTTTACTCTGAGTAAGGTGTATCCATGACAATATCTATTCCCTTTGAGCTGTCAGTCATATTATTAACAGACTATTAGTCTGCAATAATGTAAGCATAGCTATTGATACCTGGGGTGCTTCCACCTATGCAGCTTTTAGCCCATCTAAATGGAACCCTGGCACGTTTTCCTCCTCAGTGTGATTCATTTGGACTGGTGAGAACACAGTAAGCAAACACAGGTCCAAAAAATTACCAGTCCAAACCATCTGAGTGAGGTGGTTTGGTCCGGTTTTAGATATGAGGCACTAAACTGAGCGAAAGGACAGAACTGTAGCGCTGCAGAAAAGCATTGCGTTCTGGATATTTAGATCGACAAAAAAATGCGATGCACAAAATGTTTTAAGCTAGTTATTTAGGGCTGGCTCTGTGCTTGATTGATCGTTGTGAATTTTGAAGGTTTGTTTACTTTTTTCCATCATCATTCATATCATAGGTGTGAAAGTGACATAGAAACACCTGGTTTGTCCTTTCTGGCAGCTCCGAGACTGACCTGCTCAGTTAATAAATAATCCTAGAGATTTCATTGTTAATCCAAAGAAAAATTTGCAGTAAAATATTGAATACTGTGTCAATATTACCAAAACAAAATAAGCCACTGTAGATGGAAGTGTTGGGATTGAATAATATCTTCATTGCGCCCTGTCGATTGCAGTCTTGTGTAAAATGTAGCTGGTGTTTTGAGAATCTGCTACAGTGTTTTTGTAACTATGTGGCACTGTTGCTTGTTGCCAAGGATGCAAATGTGTGTTTGTGTTCAGTAGGAGGGAACTTCAAGAAGCTGCTGATTCAAGATAATATTGCTAAGAGAGGTGAAGAATCAGCCAAAGCAGACACACACACTCATAATCATCAGTCTTTCCCCCACGAGAAGACCTGGCTCCACTGCCGTGCTTTTGTGCTGTAAGGGAAACTCCTGACTGTGATAAATATATGATCACCTTTGACAACCAGGCTATTTGTGGTGTGTGTGCACGCAATATTCTGGGTACTCATTCTGAAGTGGCAATAGACCAGCACTGAGCTAACCTTGATCTGCACATGCACATTGACCAGGCTTTATCTTGTCATATATCATTAAATATATTAGATGTCTTCTGAGAAGTGAGTGTGAGCAAACACCAGATGGAGAAGCGCTCAACACTATGACTAAGCTTCCATTTAGATGACAAGTTGACTAATTGTTCATAACACTCTTGATCAGCAGAGATTTTTGTCAGTTAATTATTTGCATGTGTTTTTATTATGCGTTAAATGATTTGTTTTTCAAGTGAATCAGTGGGTGTAGCCAGAAATATAAACTGAGCTGTGTATAGAGAAACCACATTGGGTTTCTGAAGTTCAAACCAAAAGCCCCAGAACCACATTCACATAGATACCACATGGTAAAGCAATAACTGTTAATGCTCATGCCAACTATAGCTGCACCAACAATAAATTATAAAAAAAAATGCAGGAATCATTCATGTTGACTCAAGAGGACAGTTCACCTCACATATTTTCAAAATTACTGCTACCACCAACAAGCACAATTAATGCACAGATCAGTGAAGTACAGCAAACAGGCCTGAATGAAAGACAAGGTACATGCCTTTTGAGTGCAGCCGTATGGCAGGACTCTCTTTCAAACGAAAGAAGTAATTAATAGTTCACTCTCCCAGTGAGCAGAGTAGAGAAATCGCCTCAATTTGCCACTTCCCACCTACCAGCTAGCTCTCCTCTGTCATACAACAGCAACAACCAGGGATGCTGAAGGCTGCCATGTGCTTCCTCTGAGACACGTGAAGCCGGCATCAACCTTTTCACCTGTTATGTCTCAGGGCAGCATGAAACACCTGGAAGAACATGCTACCTGCAGTCTTCCACATACATAAGCTCACAGACACCCACAATTCGCCAGTGTCGCTGTGATTGACATGCCATCCCCCCTCACACAGAGAGCACAGACAGTTTGGCTGTGGCATTTTCGGGATTCGAACTCGTGCCCTTCTGACGACTGGGTCACTGCTTTTCTGTTGCGCCATTCAGGAGCTCCATATGGTAGCGTTTTGGGTAAAATCTTGTGTTAGTCTCATTGCTTGTTGGATTTTCTTGTCAGCATTGGTGGCAGCTCTGCTGAGCTACAAGGTGTAAACTGATCCAAAGGACGGGGCTGTAGCACTGCAGAAATATGCTGCGATCTAGTCCAACTCAAACCAAAAGAGAAAATAACTGATGACTGCAATGCACAAAATGTTTTAAGCTAGTTATTTATATAAGTATCTCATCTTTTATTTAATACCAGCTCTGTGTTCTCAATGCTCAACTGATTTCAGAGATCACACCTAGCAACAGTTGGTTTACCTTTTTATTTTTTTGAGTACATCTAAACCCCCAGTTTCCTTGGGGGTTATATGATTGCCTGAAGCTGCTTTTACGCAGCACACGACAATTATACCCTGTGGCTGACCAAAGCAACCATCTGAGCAAATTGGTCTCGGTCCGGTTCCATATGAACTCCAGCGTGATTGCAGTTTGATAAAGATTTGACCCTGAATTGCCTCAGCTGCTAGATTTTTGGGTTGCAGACCAGATTTTTTTTGTAGATATGAGCTGATAAAATGCCCCGTAAGGAAGAAACTGAGCCAAAGGACAGAGGTAAAGTGCTGCAGAAATGTAATTCAGGATATCTGATTAACTGAAATACTAATAAATGCAGCATATGCTAAAAATATTTTAAGCTAATTTTTATATGTAAGCTTTATATGTTTTAATTTGCTCATTTATTAAGAGTGTTCTCGGCGTTTGGTAGATTTCAGTGATTTTATATGAGCACTTACCAAAGGTTTGTTTACCTTTTTTCCATCAGTGTATTTATACGAAATTAATGAAAGAATTTTATGTGTATATACTTTTAACTTAAATATTTTCAGCCTCGAGACCTCCTACATGCCCCGTTTTTTTTTTTTTTCTTTCTCTCTCTCCTTCTCCTTTTTTGGTATGTGCATTGTGAAAACAAGCCACACCAAATGAAGTAAAAGGCTAATGGGTGTGAAAAGGCTTAGTCGGGGACAGCCCTGCTGGGAGCTGACACTGCTTCGGATGACAGAGAGCGTCTGAGGCAGACAGGAAATGGTGCTTCAGTGGAGGTGGATGAGTGTGACAGAGGAGTCTCTGTCAGCAGTGCACCATTGCAGTTCTCGTCCAAGCAATGGAATGACTTACAAACCTCTGTGTGTGTGTGTGTTTGTGTGTGTGTGTGTATGGGTGTTGTTATACCTACAGCTGAGTTAGTGCATCTGGTGTCAAGCTCACTGGCTTCCAGGGAATACCTGCATTCTCACACTCACAAGTCTTTATTCTGTCTTGGAAATGTACACGCTGCTGTAAGTTTAGTTCTGATCACATATTTCGGTAATCAGTTCCAGATTATTATTATTATTATTATTTTTTTTTTTTTTAAAGAATGTCACATGCTTTGCTTTATCATCCCAAAAGACATTCTCTTCCCCATTCAATCTGCTTAATTTCAGCCTCATTTCCGTTTTCTAACTGTAGCTGAAAGGGCATGTTAATATTGTGGGCTTATAGACTAGAAATTTTCTCGGTTTGGTTGACCCTCTCGCACAATTGTCGCAAAACAACTGGTCTCTAGGGCCCGTTTTCCAGGATATTTACATAAAACTTTGTGTTTGAGTTGGAGGTGTGTGTCAGTATATGTGTGAAGACTACACTGCCTCAGGGTCATGTTATGGTGATGGTTTCTAAGCCTGTAAACACACTGAGCCCATGTGACTGACTTGCGTAAATAAGGTTATGAAAAAAAACTTTCCTTCTTCCACTTTTTTTTTTTTTCCACTTGCTTCTCGTCTTATACCTGGCTTTGTGTAATACTGCTTTAGAAAGAAAATCGTGGAAAGTATGAATTTTCCTGCTGCTACTCTGATAAGGTCCATCAGCGGGTGTGCAGGAAATTGCGTGTGTGTGTGTGTGTGTGTGTGTGTGTGTGTTGTGTAAATCAGCGTTGAAGGGGCAGGCGGTGCTGTAAGAATGGCAGGATTTTTCATCACTTCCTCAGGAAAAAATGTCTCGCATCAAGCCGGTGAGTGATGCGTCTTCATGTTCACATGACTGTGTCACTGTTGCACTCTCGAGTGAAATGTTAGGAGCAGATTTCCTCATCCTTCTCATTTGTACACCGGTTTTGGCAGCACACCGCTCAGCTACTGTGAAATACTACCCTACAAATGCTGATCAGTCTGTAGCTCTCAGTAACACATTGTCTGAGATTTCAAGGACAGCAAAGGCTGAGCAAACTATAGCCATGACTCACTGCATAGTTATTTACTTTCCTACATGATTAAACCCATTCAACTGTGACCAGATAAACTCAATAATATCTGTGAATCTACATAGTTTATTTAAAAAAAAACACTGTACTGTGTTCTTTGCTTTACTAACTTACACATTAACTCTTTTGTAACAGGAATTTAGTCTTATGGTGTTCATAGACTATAGCCTATTTGAGTTTTTTGTTTGTTTTTCTTTTTTCTTCTTTTCTTTTTTTTTAATTTTTTTAACAGAGACATTAACACACTTCTGTAAGTCACTCTGGATTAAATGCTGTAAATGTAAATAATAAATATAATAATTTCGAAAATGGTGGGTTGTGATTTCCACAGTGGTAACTAAAAAAAAAAAATTCATTTTGAGAAGCACTGGTTTGCTTTGTGTACATTTTTATTTGATTTCTCTATAAACACTTAGGAAAGCCTGAAATGAAACCACCTAACAGTACATTATATGAATGAAGCTTAAGGATCTGGTAGATTATTGCATAGTAAGTAATCCTGCTTTAAATATAAGGTCATAGTATTTGAAAAGAACATTTTGAAAAGAATCTCACATTGACAAATCCCAGAATGGTTTGCCTGAAATTTTGGGTCAAAAATATCAGCAGCTGAAGTGTGACATAAGCGAGTCTTCGTTCGATCCATAATGCTCCTGTTACGCAATCAAAACAGAGACATGATGTCAAAAATGCAAATGTACACAAACAAGATACAATGTTTGATTCTTTTTCAGATAATCAAAGAAAGCCACCATGTCTGACTACGCTGACTCTTTGATTGACGTCTCCAGTGACAGTTTTTGGGAGGTAACATACACTCATATGCACATCGCATTGTTCATTGCAGTTAGACGGTTGACATGGCAGTTATTTTCGTCTCTTTCCCTGTGGCCCAGGTTGGGAATTACAAACGGGCTGTAAAGCGGGTGGATGATGGGAATCGTCTGTGTAATGACTTGATGAACTGTATTCATGAGCGAGCTCGCATTGAAAAGGCGTACGCACAGCAACTGACTGAATGGGCCAAGCGCTGGAGACAGCTGATAGACAAAGGTGAGGATCTCATGGAGCCGTAAGGAATGGCTAGAACATTCCAGGCAGAAAGCCATTACTGTCCTAGCCACTCCCTTGGTTGTTTGTGTTTTTGTAGAAGCTGTTTTCCAGATTACTTACTGTTGTGTTATTCTTCTGCATTTGGTGTCATTGACCTCTATACTGGTAGCGTTGTTCTCGTTCTACACATTACCCGTGTTATAGAACATCCTGAATTGATTTGTTTACTTCATTGCGGTGGGGAAAATGAATCTTGGCAACAAACCATTTTTTCCTCTCGGCCTACCCTGAGTCCTTGTGTTGCTGATTAGAGCCTTCGAGGCTGGGAGTGTAGCTCATGATTAAAGCTGAATGATCAGGCTGGGCTGATTTGTGTGATGTGCTGTTGTGTTGCAGGGCCTCAGTACGGGACGGTGGAGCGGGCCTGGTGCGCCCTGATGACGGAAGCCGAGAAGGTCAGTGATCTCCACATGGAGATAAAGGGTGTTCTCATGGCTGAGGACTTTGAAAAAGTGAAAAACTGGCAGAAAGATGCCTACCACAAGCAGATGATCGGCGGGTTCAAGGAAACCAAAGAGGCTGAGGATGGGTATCGCAAAGCTCAAAAACCGTGGGCCAAGAAACTTAAAGAGGTACGACACAGCCAGACCAACAGAATGTTGTTTTCCCACAAGTGGAAGAGTTTGACTTGCCTCGTAAAAATTACAAAAGCTTTCACATTTTAAAAGCATTTTTTAAGACATTTTGGGCTCTTTAGTAAAGGTACTCACTCACATTCCTGTTTGTTCAGTCTCTATCTCCCTGTGACTGACTGCATGATTAATGAAGCAAAAATCACACAACTGTGTTAACAGGTCATGTTTTGCATTACTCCATTAGCTTTCAATAGGATTTAAGGAACCACTGATTTATTTATTTACAGACAGGGTGCTTGTACCTAAACTGGAAACATGCACTGCTTTTCCACCACAAAAGTGAATGTTCTCATGCAGCTAGTATAAAACCAAGAACCAGAGACTTTAGGGGCATATTTTTTTTCCCTTATGACACAGGGATTGCACAACTACTAATTTTTCACTAGTGAACTAGTAATTCAAAACTGTAGCTGACTACTTGTTGATTAGCTGACTAGTTCTCTTTTCTATAGTTAAAGTAAAAAACTATTTCAGGATGTTCGTATTTTTAGGCTATTTTATCAGCGCACCAAACTACACTTCAGTTAACAGCCACGCACAGGCTACAAATAACATTTCCAGCTCCAGTGTTTTTTACCCTACACTTTCAACAATGAAGGTAAATAAATTGGCACAGTAAATGTGCATCATTATTACAGTATTTAAGGACTTGCCTATTTTCAAAATATATTCTCGTGTGGCTAAGCAGGCGGCTCAGCTAAAATAGTTGATTAAATGAGAGCGAAGCGCATTGCAGAAACTCCTTATAGCTTAATGATGGATGCAGTTCAACTCCAGTGTCCGAAAGCATGGGTTTCCTAGCTATTCAAATGTTGAGCAAGAGTGCAGTAATCTGTATGTATCCTCGCAGGAGATAAACTTCTCCAGACGCACTCCCAAGTTACATAACATCTGAGTATTTGTTTCATTCTGCATTAGCTTTAACTGTGTTCTCACTGCTTGAAATGGTTTGTGTGACCCTCATTTCTTATGTGTTATGGCTGTGGGTTTTTATTTACTGATTTACAGGTAGTGACTTCCTGAGTCCCCTTGTGCTATCAGACTGTAACATTGTTCTGGTCATTCCAGCCGACACTACTGTACATAAACTTACTGTTACCTTTTGATCTGCGCCAGTGAGCCAGTGCAAAAGCACAGAAGAAGACCCTTTTAGAGTGTTATTTGTTTTAATGAGCACCCTGTCCCTGTTTCTTCAGGTGGACATGATGAAGAAGGCCTACCACACAGCCTGCAAGGAAGAGAAGTTGGCCACCAGCAGGGAGAACAACAGCAAGATGGAGAACAACAATCCAGAGGCCCAGAAAAAGCTCCAAGACAAAGTAGAGAAGTGCCAACAGGATGTACAGAAGGTGTGTGTGTGTGTGTGTGTGTGTGTGTGTGCGTGCATGTCTGCAAATATGTATTTAAGACAATCAGGTGGAACGTAGTTTGATAAAGGCTTCTTTTTTTAATCATGTGTCATTACTTGGTATTTACAGGGCAGTTATTTTTTTATCACAAAAATGAGCACACTTGGGCTGCCAAATTTTGTTGCATTCAAAACTTAATTAGTGTAAAGATTTCATATTTGAATGCACTTAGCTTTATAATGCCACACATAAAGCCAATATTACCAATTGCACTACACTGTGCATTTGTAAGGCAAATAGTTTCCTGAGGAGATAATAGCACAATGTTAACGTAAATGCTGTTTGTTGGTTTTGCAGGCAGATGATAAATTTTACATTTCTTAGGCTTACTCCATGGGGTATAAAAGAATGGCATTGTAGAACCTAAGTAATGCACTGCATGTCCAATCGAGCACCATTTAAGATTCAGCCACAGGAGAGACTCCGATTAGTTGGGGTAGTTTTTGGTTAATATCAGCTGATATAATGCCTATTATTCACTTTGCTATGTATGTGAAAAATAGAATAGAATAGAAGGCATTATGTAATGTACCGGTTTGAATGTTTTGTGCTTTGTGCTTCAGACTAAGGAGCGCTATGTAAAGGCCCTGGAAGAGCTGGATAAGGTAACACCTCAGTACATGGAGAACATGGAGCAGGTGTTTGAGCAGTGGCAGCAGTTTGAGGACAAGAGACTGCGCTTCTTCAAAGAGCTCCTACTGGATGTCAAACAGCACCTTGACCTCTCGACCAATCACAAGTAAGAGATCAGCATGGCTTTATGCCAGCTTTACACTTTATGTATAACAATTATTCATCTGCATACACGGATACTGCATATACCCAGAGCATAAAGGCATATAGTACACTGCAGGGCAGAGCTGAACAAACTCTGGCCCACAGGTTCCCAGTGTTAACTGTAGCTCTTCTCCCAATCATGTTCGTCTCTGTGGAGCAGGATAAAGATAGAAATGCAGACAAACTGTTACTTTCTTTTCAAAACTTTACACCATTGTCATGGTCGTCGCTTGTCGTAGTTTGTTTAGTCGGCCGCTGATGACGTGTCACATCAAGGTATACTGATAAGATGCAATACCAAAATACACCAGGGATCTTCAGCTGGCAGACAGAGTGAACATGTGCCACTGTCAAACACAACATAACCACTTCAGAGTGATGTTTATCAATATATAGCCTTGAACTAATCACTTACGGTTAAGATTTAGAAGGTAACTGTTGTCTTCGTTCATGTTAGCTGCTTATCGGGACTTTGTAGGGAAAGAATTTTGTGTAGCTGGACCTTCACAAATTTTATGCTATAAAGCAAAGAGAGGTGTTAATAAAGAACACGCCAAAGAGGAAAAGGTTCACAGGACTGCAGGATACGCGGGGTAGCTCTCTCTTGCTCTCTCTCTCTCTCTCTCTCTCTCTCAGTCTCTCTCAGAAAACTCAGCTTGTCCTTTTACCAAGAAACCGGAACATGTAAACTCCTCTGTCCTGATGACTGTCCTGTGCTGAGAAACTTTGAAAAGCACTGTGACTGTTAGGAGCTATTTATTTAACATTTATGGAAGGAGTCTTGGCTGTAAGCGCTTTGTAACAAAGACCTCACCACATCAATCATTATACGTTTCACTCTGTTAAACAACACGTTTTTTAAAAATAAAAATCCGTTTATTGTTAGTCTTAAATTACGTGGTGCGTCCGCAATACAAGTCCCTGTGTATGAGCTGTTACTATAGAAACAATAACATATCAGAATGAGCGCATTAGTATTAACCCATCGTTCACAGCCGGACTTACCGAGCCGTGCTATTATATGAAAATAATGCACTCCTTCTGACCAATCAGATTCAAGAATTCAACCACGCTATCGTATAAATAGGCAGATAGTAATAAATTATTACACTGATCTTAGACTACATTTATAACCACTGAATAACAAATTCATTATTATTATTGTTATTATTATATTTTTTTCTCCAAAGTAGTTTTACACTCTCACACAATACATGTTGCACTATGTGGAGTCTCAGAGAATGGTTTTCGTCACTCAGGTTCCAGGATGTGTATCAGACGCTGGAGGACACGATCCAGGCAGCTGACACAGAGGAAGATCTGAAATGGTTCCGTTCCAACCATGGCCCAGGCATGGCAATGAACTGGCCTCAGTTTGAGGTACACACACACACACACACACACACACACACACACACACACACACACACACACACACACACAGAGACTATAAGACACTGTAGCAAAAGCAATTGAATGCATTAAACTGGTCAGACTAGTATGTTTGAGACACCTAAAAAGCCTCTCATTTCTAAGTAGTAGTTACTTTGAGGACACTTTGTTCCATTTTTAACAATCTGTGAAAGAGAACTTTTTGTTCAGAGTAATTTTATCTTTTTGTATCAGTTGAGCTGCAGGAAGAAGGAAGAGAGAGAACCAGTCTGTCAGGATTTGCCCAGTTGTGCACACTGAGCCAGAATTTGCATCTGTTTTCCTTGAGTGCATAATGAATCAGGTTTTTTATTTTTTTTTTCCCCTCCGTCTTGTTTCTTTCTTTCTCTGGGTTTTTTTTTTTAAACACACCTGTTATCCTTAATAGTCTGAAGGGAAAAAGAGCAGAACATAAAGATTTTATATCGGAGAAATGAGTCTGTGCCAGATAGCTTCTCCTAATCCAGTCACCATATAAGTGGCATGGGAGCACTGGCTGTGTCACACACTGACTCTCCGCATCTTTTTGTATTAACTGGGTTATTCCGTACGAGTTTAGTTAGCTTCAGTGGCTTCTGGAGATCAGTTTTAATTTGACCTACTGCTATCTCTTAATGCAAATACGATTCACGAACAACATGAATCCTGCAGGCTTTGCACTCACACAGAGCACAACTATTCACCTGTACCTGCTGTGGCCAGTGACCATAGACATTTTACCATGTCCTCTTATGCACACACCTCAAGCTGTCCATGAGTTCTCTGGAAGGAAAAGGGGAGAAACCATGTCAGAAAACTAAGCCATGAGAGAATTTTAATGAAAAATGAACCAAAAGCCTGCCCACAATAAAAAGAAACAGAGAATTTTCATTCATATTCATATATTTCATACAAAAATTAAAATTCAGAATATAAAATTTGAATTGAAGTGACATGTGGCCAAGTATGGTGACCCATACTCAGAATTTGTGCTCTGCATTTAACCCATCCAAGTGCACACACACCATGAACACACACCCAGAGCAGTGGGCAGCCCTTTTTTTTTTTTTTTGCTGCGGCACCCGGGGAGCAGTTGGGGGTTCGGTGCCTTGCTCAAGGGTCTCACCTCAGTCGTGGTATTGAGGGTGGAGGAGAGCGCTGGTCATTCACTCCCCCCACCTACAATCCCTGCCGGACCTGAGATTCGAACCCACGACCTTCAGGTTCACCTTCGGGTTACAAGTCCAACTCTCTAACAATTAGGCCACGACTGCCTCCAGTCTATTTACACATAGTCAGAAGAACAGAAACATTGCCATGACTAACTATGGCACCCTCATATGACACAATCTGCACTAAATAAAAGTTATTTTTCTTAGGATATAAACTGCTGCAGTACAAATGTGCCAGTAAATCAGTCATGCAACAGTCTGCTACAATAAAGAATCTAGTGCAGTGTAAGGATTTAATAGATGTACACATTGTTGCATATAAAATTGGTGTGTGGAAGAAATTTGGAATTGTCTTCGCAGTCAAAGGTCTAAGCCAAAAATTGTGATTTTATTTTATTTATTTATTTTTTTCATTGAATCCAAAAAAAATAATCATGCAGCCCGTGCAGCTTCCTATTCCAGCTTTACAACACAGCATGTGGATCAGCCTTTAATCAAGAAACAACTTATATTAAAGATTGCATGTGACCTGCTGGTAAATGGTGTTAAATTCCCAGGGAGTCTGGTATTTTTCTGACTAACCCACTCCCTCTCTGCTCTAATCCAGAAGCTGGACTTTTCACAGTCGCGTTTCCATAAGAAAAGGTCCATTATAGTGAGTTTGAAATGGCTGACTTTAATGCTGCTGTCACAAGGGTTTCTGGGTTCTTTCCGATCTTTACTTATGCTATGTTGACTTGTAGTGTCGTGTGTGTGTGTGTGTGTATGTGTAAGTTTATCTGTTCTGATTCAACAACACAGATAAGGTTTCATTATAAGTGTCATGCAAGTCCTAATGTGCTAGCAACAATAGGTGTGGTGTACACACCCCCATGTTTCCTGGGGGGTTTTAACCTTAAAAAAACGATTATATTCAGATTTTAATCTCTTTAGAAATTAAAAAAAAAGCATTTATAGATTTGCCATAACAGCTGTAATGTTGTAAAATCAGTTATTAGATATTTATATAACCAATTTAATAATCACATTCTTTGACCATTCAAACATCAGTAAACCTGGCATGCATCACAATACAATAGACTACAGTAGAATGATGAATGTGTTAATTCTGACTCCAGTCTGCGACAGCTGTTTTGCATTTGGGGGAAAAAAATGCACCACCACTCCATTGCGTCTGTGCTTTAAATTAAAACCCAAGATCAGTATGTGCCTTCACATGGGTCACAGTGTGTGCAGCGTTTGAGCAGTGGTCTCACACACAGGAAGCATCCCCCCCCCCCTCCCTGCTGCTGTGTATCAGCTGCTGTGTATCACATGTACAGAGTGAACTGACAATCAAAAGTACACACTCGAGGTAGGACATACTGTGGAAATCAGCAGCAAAGTGAAACTGATTCACAAACAGGTGAGAACATGTTGAGACAAATACCCTGAACAGGCCCTCTGAGAATAGGGATAAATGTGATGCTTCTCAGATTCTGCGGTTTCTCTGTGGTTTCTACGGTGATGAAAACAACCTCTCTGAAGTCCTCTTGGCAAACTACTGAGCAACTACTAGCCAATTGTACCGCAGTAGGTGGGATTTGCACGTTAGCCAATTACTTAAACTTTTAGCCACTTACTTACAGGGACTGCCTGATCGTGTGTGACATTCTCCTCTGAAAGTATTCTGGTATCCACACAATTGACAAATACACCAAGCAATAAGCACAATCTGAAATATGGAAAATGTTTCATCTTATCAAGCAGGTGGAGAATTTATCTGGCATATGAATTCTATAACTTAATCTGGGAAAAACATGTACATGTATAAACTTACAACTAGAAGTCAGTATATGCAAACAGCCAAGTGAGTATTGAAGGGATTAGTGCAGAATTATATATAACTGATGTTGTGATCTTTTAAATTGAACATGTTCTATCAAAAACTTAAACGTAATGTTGACCTAGCCTAGACTGTGTTAACAAATTTCTCAAAATACAGTTTTCAATGTTAGGTGAATTTCATCTGTGTGTTTGGACTCACAGCAGCTGGGGAATGTGGCTTTTGCATTTGGCTGATATTCTGTTCGCATCTGGGCTGTACTGCACTCTTTACTAAGCTGCTTTATTGCTGTGTGGGCCCTGGTTTGTGTGTTTGCTTATGCAGTTGTACTGATTAAGAGATGTAAGCTGGTACGCAGACACAGCGACCCTCTTTTCTGCTTTATTAGTGACATTTTATGTGTTTGTGTGTGGGTGTGTTACTAGGACTGGTCTGTCGATTTAAATCGGACGCTGAGTCGGAGAGAAAAAAAGAAGCCAAGCGATGAAGTAACACTTACAGGCATCAGTCAAACAGGGGAACGAGCACCCAAAACCAGTAACAGGTAACCAGTATATTCCTCTTCCTCACTTAAAGATTGACTCTCTGACATGGAGTCTCTGCAACCATATTCAGAATTACGAGTGTGAGTGAATGCCTGTGCTTACATAGAGCGTGTACTATGTTTAATTCAGAATTTAGGAAACCCCAAGAACCGTCACCTATTTAGAGATACACAGCTGAGAGGGGAATTTTACAGGTGAAGGTGTCACGTGTGGAATCAGGCCTTAAAGGGAAATCCAGCGTTTTCAGCCTGTTATAATCTGCTTTACAGTTTAAGCATAATGGCAGTTGAACACTGCCTATAAACATTTGAATGATATGACTATAATACAGATTTAAATCTCCAGCTGTTAGTACTCAAACAGTAAAGGTTTTGGATGAGACAGGCATTCTGTTCTTTACAAGCTGTTCCTTATGCAGTTTAAGCCAATTTCCCTGGAGTAATAACGTCAAAAATCATATTGTTTACTCAGACTTTTTTTAAAGGCTTAGTGTTATCCGTGCACCAGGAGGTGGAAACCAGGAGGTGTTGTTATCTCATAATCACAAATCCCTTCTTAAACTAGATTCAAATCTAAAAGCACATCTTAAACACATTTTAAGCTTAATTTACAAATACCTACCTGAATTATTTATTTTTAGGTAGGTTTTTTTTGTTGTTCTTTTACCAATATAGGGAAATGTGTCAAAATATTCTGTGACAATCACACATTGAGTTGAGAAGTGCCGTGCATATTTCTTTATCCTCCTTCACTTTTAGCATCTCTTCACACTTGCAGCATGTTTGCAGTGTATGAGTACGTTAAAAAGACGGCTGAACAGGATGTGTTTAGTATATGCCCAGGGTTTCCCTGGAACCAATGACTCATTTATTTAATATGAAACAGGAACTTTAGCATCATGTAACTTTAGTATCATGTTTTTCTCTAATTGTTAATTATACTACTGGACCCTCTCATAATTGTAGTGCCATTGGTTGAACAGATGCCGATTAGTGTAATATGCCTGTTTATGAAGATCACTTCTTTCTTGTTTTTTTGTCTTACGGCCCCTTATAGGTCTGCAGTGTATGCGTGCAGAGGGAGTTAGCTATAAGAATGTGAAGTATGCCAGGAGTGTTTAACCTTTATTTAACCTAGTAGGCTCAGCTTGGACTTGGGCCATGTCTAAACATACATGAATATTTTTGAAAACAGTTTTTACTGTTCTGTTTTCGGAAAAGAAAAAAAAAATCCGGTCCAAACAGCCAGTGTTTTTGAAAACATTTTCGTCCACAAGAAAACATATAAATGATTTGAAACGGCTCACATGAGCATGCCAGGCCAATTATGCGGCAGTAGTGTTTCATTCTGTCTGTAGCTGTGTATACAGTATGTCTGCATTATGTGTAGACGTGAGGAAAGACATGCAAGTAATAATTTCATTGTGCTTCGGTACACATGACAATAAATTGACTCATAAACTGTTATGTCAAATGATGCAAGAATAACATTAAGAGCTGAGTAATGAGAGGGAGAAAAGGAGAAGTGTGGTTAAAAAAACAAATAAAAACAAAACACCATCACCAACATGGTGAACAGCTCGTTCGTTTGTTCACCTTCAGTAACCTCCTTCAGTTTATCCTAATTCTAAGAGGCTCTGACACAAACAGCCACTGTCTGATCACGCTGGTCATAATGTATGTGAGGCAGATCTTCTGTGCTGTCAGTTTGTTGGTCCAGAGATGGTATGAGTAGAGTCAGGCCACTGTCTGAAATATGAATGAGGCAGAATGTAACGCTCGGCATGGCGGCTGTAGTACATACTGTAAGTCCTCTTCCTCAGTAAAAAGAGCCAGTTGCCTTGTTGGTAAAGACGTTGGTGGAAAAAGCCTGTCCTGTCAGATTCTTACTGATGATTCACAGATATAGATGTTATATAGATGTTATATATAGATGTATAGATGGTATATAGGTCTCTCCTCATTCAAGCAGATAGGCGTCCAGGAGCACTGCCAACATGGTCTATGCATGGGCAGACTTTACTTCAGTTGGTCACAAGACTTACAGAGTAATGTTTAACCTTATTCCAGTGATGTCCAAGTGATCACACTGTTCTACTGTTTGAGGTTGTATGTATGTGTCACACTCCTGTTTTTCTTCACGTTATTAGCTTGACTGTGCCCAGTAGCACAGATCCAGTGGGCTTAAACCCATTTGACGATGAGGATGATGAAGAGGAGACGCCAGCAGAGCAGCCCAACAGCAGCCCAGCCAATGTGAAAAAAGAGGAAGTTGTTGCCAAAATGTTGGTGAACGGAAAGCATCTGCTACTTTCTCTCGCTGTGTTGTT
Source organism: Pangasius djambal (assembly GCA_022985145.1). Classification (NCBI taxonomy): domain Eukaryota; kingdom Metazoa; phylum Chordata; class Actinopteri; order Siluriformes; family Pangasiidae; genus Pangasius; species Pangasius djambal. The sequence goes on from CM040992.1 coordinate 15,918,760, forward strand.
GTCTTACGCCCGTCTTTTTTGTTTCCTTTTTGCTTTCATTTTCCCTCAGTTCTCTCTTCCAGGTGCCTGTTACTTCTCTGCATGGTTGCACAGTATAGACCATGTGTTAACAAACGCACATGCGCACTGTGTTCTCTGTTTTCGTTCCACAGTGTAACCTGGTCGCGAGCCATGCAGCTGTTCAGTCAGATCTTTTTTTTTTTTTTGATCACTACCAAAGATTTCATATGGAAAAATAAACATTATAGGCTAGAACTGTTCGAAAAATTGCTTTCAGATATTTCAAGTAATATATCATTAGCCTGTAATTTTATACTTCCCCAGAGAAAAGGAACGTAAGGAAATTTTTAGAATAAAAAAAGGGTTTAAAAAAGAAAACTGACACTTTTTCAAAAATGTGAAATTAGGAAAATTGTCAGTGACATGCATTTGTTCAGAGACCTTTTCTTATATTAAGTGACACAAGGGTTGTTTAGCCCATATATTTAGGAAATATATTATAAATATAATATATTATATTTAGCTTTTCTGCCTATGAATATATGAATACACAGTGTGAATTTTATGGAAATTCAAATAGTATTTGAAAAGTCGTTGAACATCGTGGGTTTTTTCATGGTGAATGTTACCATGTTTTTTTTAAAGAAGCATTAAAAAATTTTAATTTAGCCTTTCAAAAATCAAATATAAGATATTCCTCACACCTAAAGTTAATTAGTACTTTTAATCAAGTTGTAGCAAATGTGCAGAATCAGGTGTGTTTCATGCAAGATGATCTGACTGTAACACTGCTCTATAGTTTGTCTGATTTCTTTTCTCAGTTTATTTGTTGCTTGTGTTCTGTCATTTCCCTGTGTGGTCATTTAACAGAATGCAGACAGTTCCTGGGATTTAAGTGAAGTGTCCTTTGCCTGATGCTGGCCTTATGGTTTTGAGCCAACACTTAAACTGTGCTTGTTAGCTGGATTGTGACATAATCAGACTTGCTCTTTCAAACTTGTAAATGTCATGATGATAAACAGGTCTGCTGTTCATGGAGTGAGAGCCTAAGCTTCTGTGTGGTGATACTGTGGCATGTGCTTGGGCTTTTGCTTGGGTTTGTTTGTGTTTCTTTGATAGTTTCTTTCACTTGGGGTTGTTTTACTTTGTCCTTTGTCTCTGAATCTTTCTGGCTTCCTGCTCCTCTTGCCTGTTATACTGGATGTCTGAGTGTTGACAGCTGCCAGTCGGCATGTCCTGTTCTGATGGCTGCCAGTTGTTCATGGTTCAACTGTGTTCTCTTTTCTCACAGTACCAGCAATGTGGAGAAGACGCAGGATTGGTCAGATGAGGAGACTGGGAACCCTTTTGCAGCAGACACCAATGGAAACGGGAATCCGTTTGAGGACGAGCCGGCTTCTCCCAAGATTTCAGTTCCTGTACGAGCTCTGTACGACTACGAGGGCCAGGAGCAGGACGAGCTGAGCTTCAAAGCAGGTACACAGGAGCATCAGGGCAAACACACAGACAACCTTGTAGGGGTTTTTCTCCACTACACAAAGGACTAGAACGTATGTCACCACAAACCTGGAACTGTGCATTTTCCACTGGCCACCACTGTGTCTGCTCAAGATTGGCACCAACAGGGTCTAATGGTACTCAATACTGGGGCAAGCAGCATTGTTCAGTTCAGAGTGGTTATGCATATCGCACCACTCAACATGATGAACATCACATACAGGTGATGGCATCTGTGTTTTACAGGGATACAGAAGACAGCTTTTTAACTGGTAAAGAAGTGGCCAGACCAAACACATATGATTTACCCAGCTGAAAAATGCATTTCAATGAACTGAAAGAATGCACCAACTTGATCATACTATACCCATTGTTCACTTTATTAGGAACACTGGTACACCTGCTTGTTCATGCAATCAACCAGTAAGCTAATCATGTGGCAGCAGTGCATAAAATCATGCAGATACAGGTCAAGAGCCTCAGTTAATGTTCACATCAAACATCAGAATGAGGAAAAATGTGGCTGTGGCATGGTTATTGGTGCTGCTTAAACTTAAACTGCTGATCTCCTGGAATTTTCACACACAGCAGTCTCTAGTGCAGATCTATCGGTGGAAACGCCTAGATGAGAAAGATCAGAGGAGAATGACCACACTGGTTTGAGCTTGCAGGAAGGCCATGGTACCTCAAATAACCACTGTTTAAAACCACGGTGAGCAGAAAAGCATCTCAATGTAGAACACACCAAACCGTGAGGCAGATGAGCTACAACAGCAGAAGGCAATGTCGGGTACCACTCCTGTCAGCCAATAACAAGAATCTAAGGGTGTTTTCACACCTGGCTTGTTTGGAGCATTTGTTTCAGAACCTGCTGCGTTTTCTCCTTGGTTCGGTTCATTTAGACGTATATGAACGCAGCAATCGCGCTCGGACTGGTAAATTATAATAACTACAGCTAAAAAGAAAGTCACAATAAGCTCGCGGAGCTGCTGTCTATCCATCTCGATCGCTACGCCCGAAAGCCTGGAACATAAACAGGTGCACTCTGACCAATGAGAAGGCAGTTTACTTACATGTGACTTGTGTAAACACATATTGGTATGCTTTGAAATGTTGCCTTGTGAAAGCGAACCGAGCAAAGGAGAAAATGCAATGTTGTAACAATTGAATTCCCCGTTTCGCACCAGAGCACAGATCTACAGGTCTGAAAACGCCCTAAGGCTACACGGGGCACAGGCTCACGGAAACTGGACAGTTGAAGATTGGCAAAAGATCAAGTGACAATTTTTCAATCTCCACCTGGAGGAGTACAAATACAGCACGAACAAAAACACATCCTTAATTTTTTTTGTCACTGTGCCAATTTTTAATTAATTAATTTTGCATCAGTTCTTGTTTATAAATATAATGTGGAAAAGTCTCTTATGTGCCTCTGTCTCACTTTCTATCATTCTCTCTGTCTGAAAGGTGATGAATTTATTAAAATCGGAGAGGAGGATGAGCAAGGTTGGTGCAAAGGACGCCTGAAGGATGGCCATGTTGGACTGTACCCAGCTAATTACGTGGAGGACGTTCAGTGACCAGAGAGGAAATGAGAAGCATGGAGAGGAAGAAAGCGGGACCGAGAGAAGAAAGGAGGGGAGGGGCAATTCCTGATGATAGAAAGCTGCTCGTTATTCCCCCCTTGTGGTGGAGGCTGGACCAACCGCTGCAATAATGTCTTTCCACCTTAATTTTCTTATAGATGCTGCCCTTTTTTGGAGATCTAGGAGCAGACACCATGCCATGATCTCACAAAAGGGCAACAAGAAATGCTGAGTTTTAATTACTTACACAGAACACACATCCTTCAATATTTGATCCATTTTTAAATTGCTGAGTATAGTGTCAACCATTAGACTGACAGCAGTTTATTCGCACCAAGTCTGGTCTAGATTCTGGTTCTAATCGCAACATAGAGCATCTTGAGGTGGAACGTTTCACGGGTTTCCGCTTTCTCTGTTGCTCTTACATTGCTCAAGGTCAGGGAAACCTGCTTCGTTAATAATAAAGGTTACTTTGTTTTTATCTGATCAGTGGAATGTTTCCATACATGTTACATTAAAAAAACTATATTTTGATAATTACCTTACTGCCAAGACATGCAGACTGCATAGTGACGATATTGCTGTATTCCGAACGTTGGACATCTTCAGAGTATCTCATTATTTTTCAACACTGTATCCTGCAGTGACGCTTCAGAGGAAGTCTAGAGGTTTTATTTTCCAACCAGATTTTATTACTTTTAAAAAGCGTGTGTAAGGATGGATGGATGTTTTTTTTTTTTAATAGTCAGTCTTGACCCTGAACTAAGCTAGACCAAAGCCAGGTTGAATGCTGGAGTAGTTTTTCAGGGAAGAGCTGAAGTGTGGTCATTGTCCCAGACGACTTGTGTGCTGTTCACCTTCATTGCTGGTCAAGTCAGGAACTTTTCACTTCTTTCATAAGAACAGTTTGCTGCATTTCTTGTTTGAACAGTATCTTGTTTTGTTTCAAATAGTTTAGTATCAAATAGTTTATTTGTTCTTGGGGAAGGTCTCTCACTTGAAGTTGTCAGCTTTATTTTAACCTGCACTGGATAGTTCACAGCAGATCCACAGAAGAAAATCGTAATGCTTTTGTTCAAACTCGTTACAAACCCACGACGTCCACTCGCATGAAATGTTTCACATCAAGATAGAGTAATGTAAGGAAATGATGCAGAAGCATGATAGTATTTGTGCACGTAAATCACAATGAACAAGATGAGCGTTTTTAAATTAGATCTTGGGATGGACAGTATGAGTTTAAAATTTAGACTAATTTATGAAATGCCATAAGTGCTTCAACTTTTGCTCCTGGATAAATGCTGTGATTCAGAATCAGAATGTATGTTAATTAAGCATTTATGTAATTTGAATGTTATGAATTTATTATTTTGTTACCTGTATTATTATATGAATTTTATTTCATTCATACAGTTGGTTATATTGAGTTATATAGACACACCTTTATCAGTTGATTTAGATATTTTCTTTTGAGTTTGTTCTGAGAGTTTATGATCGGTATTCTTATCACCACCTGCCCAGTAATGGCTGTGCCCTATTAACACCATCTCATAAGAGCAAGAGCAAATGAATTTTGAATGTATCTGAGGTATTGCTGCAGTTATTGAGAAGTGGTATAAGATGTTTAACTTTTAGGTTTTGGTATGTAAAAACCTAAGTAACTGTGCTTACAAAATACACTCTGTTAGATGTGTCACCTTGGCAGTTGGCAAATAAATGATTTAAAACGAGACTGATGTTTTTTGGATTGATTTTGGAGGAAGCGTGTATGACAGACGATATCAAAACTGCATACTGCCATATTAAACAGTATGTTGAAATGATGTGACCTCAATTGTGACTGAGAGCAGAAAATGTTTCGCTTTGCTGTCCTGTTTATTCCTCTTATACCGCAGCAATTTGCCAACAATTACTATTTTTTATTGATTAAAGAATAACACATTTTTATTCATTTCTAGTTATGTGTAATGCTGCGTAAGCTCCACCAAACAAGTTAATAGCTGTTACAGTGTAAGTGATAACAGAAACTAAGAGTTGTTCCATCACCAGACTCTCTTTTTTTTTTTTCTCTCTCTAAGTCAAAAAACAAAACTTGTCATGTTGCTGAGAAACCACAAATACTTTCCCATCTGAAAACTTAGTTACAGCTTTACCTCTGACTCTTACAAAACTGGACACTGGACACTGGAGACTCCTTCCAAAAATGCCAAATGAATGCCTCCTCACAGAAACTTAATCATATTAATAATCAGATGTCTTCAAATCTGGTTATGTGGAGCGTCTGCCATTCAAGCCTCTGTCTAAGTTGTTAATATGGGAAAGATTAGAGCAAGTGCATTAATAGAAACCTTGCATCTGCAGCTATTGTCAGAACTGCTACTACAGAAAATTAATCACCACCTTCTGACCAATCACAATCAAGAATTCAGCAGCACTGTAGTATAAAGCACATATAGGGCCTATACAGATTGGATTTAAACAGTCGATGTGTCCAACAGTGCTTACCTGACCTGACTTCCCGTTTCCAGAACTCCGTTAGTGATGAGTCGTTTGCGAACGAACCGACTCTTTGAGCCGACTCTTGGGAGCCGACTCGCATTTCTGAGACTTTTTTTTTTCTGGAAATTACTTATGTAACTTAAATCATTTCTAAAGGTGCGCCATATTCATTTTCAAAGATAATAGAAATAATCTTAATGCATGAATGGTTAAATATTAATTATTTATTATTATTTTTATAACAAACGCAGTGAAATGTAAACCGGTTGAAAGGCATGACCAACACATTTTCTTTTTTTAGGACAATTAAACCTGGCAATGAGTCATCTGAGAGCCGAAATGAGCAGAATTTCCCATCACTAAACCCCATGTTTTGTTTCTCAAATCAGGAAGAAAACAGCTGCATTTGTCCAGGGTTGCCAGGTGCGCGATTTTCGCGTTGAATTAAAATACTTTTACTTCCGTGGGCTCTGATTAGGTCGTTTTACATAGACCATATTAATTATTTCAACATATTACAATATATTCACTCCTCCTGTACTGCAACCTCTTTGCCCCATTCTCTCAGTTTTCATAACTATTATTTACTTATGGAATAATACGGAATATTTACAAGATCCTGGTGATCCCTGAAATTGTGCATGTGACACCAACTACATATGTGAATATGTATAGGCTATATGTGTGTATAAAAATAAATGAATCGTGTGATAAAATTACATGAAAAGAAAGACTAAAATACTACACTGTGAAAAATGTGTGAAACACAACAGTTGTGTAAAATGTGCTATAGTCACATGTGAATCAGATCATTTAGAGGTCTTGTACACAGCCAGTTTTATGTTTTAAGTTTTTTTTTATATTATTATTATTGAAGAAACAGATGGTACTGTACAAACACCTTCAGGAGAACAATAATGAAATAATGAGCACTTACATAAAACTAATAATATGTAAAATATGTAACAAGAAAGGGGGTGAAGACAAAAAAAATGAAAACATTGACAAGTAGAGGAAAATGGATTATACCTGATCAATAATATCACCAAAACATCTCTCATAGTTTTTCAGGAATCTGTCCCTATTTTTTTACTATTAGTTAAAAAAGGGTTTGAGGAGTGAGTCCGTTTCAGTTAAGAAATGTGAGAGAGCAGGCTGTGAGTTTGAAAACTTCCGTTTATGGATAAAAAAATTAACCAAACAAAACATTAAAAAAAAAGTTGAGGATATATTTCCAGTGACTTGCTGGAAGTGTCAGTATAATAGCAAATAATAGCCTTTAAATGAAAGGACTGGGCAATAACAGAGGATTAGACTAAAACTTCTGAATGATTTCACAATAAAAAATGATAAATGTATTAACGTTTCATCCTCATGTCCACAAAATGAGCAACATGCACAGGAAGTAACATACTTTCTATTTAAGATTTCCTTGATGACGTTGTATAAGTACATTACTACATGCACCTTCTATATGTGCACTGAGCTGCTCTCTACTTTCTCTACCAGATATATATATATATATATATATATATATATATATATATATATATATATATATATATATATATATATATATATAGCTCATATCTCTGTACAATGCACCTTCTCTACTTTCTCCACCTCATACCTTGCACATGTACACACACACACACACACACACACACACACACACACACACAGTATATATGATATAGACATAGACATATTGCTATTTGCACTTCTAAACTGCATTTCATTGGCTCTGTACTCTTACTCTGCACAATGACAATAAAGGTGAATCATCTAATCTAATCTAAAATAAGTGCGCGTTCAAGTGCTCCTGGGAAGTTCGTATTTACGAGTTGGGAAGTCGTAATTATGACGTCCGATGCGTTCAAGTCACTTTGGTTAGAGCAAAATGAAGAAGGGTGAACCTTCTCTTAATTAACTACAAAAATACATCAAGGTTTCTTTTTATTATCTACTTCTAGAAAACGAAGAACAAAGAATCAGATGTGTTTATGTTTTTCATCAATTTATGAATCCACTGTAAACTTTATGGTTACACAATAATTATATCATGTTTGTACAATGCTGTCATATACTGTGCAGGAAATTAGCTTGTTTTATTGTAAATAAAAAAGCCTGACAGAGACATGTCACTGCTAAACACCCATTCAATTTCAACTGATTTACCCTCAACCCCAGATGTTGCACCCACTGATTCCATCATGTTTTCAAACAGAAACAAATCCCTGACTCGGAAACTCAGAGCTCAGACAAAATCCCACTCGTAATTCTGACTTTGTGGTGCGTTCAACTCGTAAATACAATCTTTCCGACATGACAGCATTGACCTGCAGGCGGCTCGCGCGCTCTGCTGCTGGGGTTTATACACTATCAAGTGTTCTTACTCCAAAGTAGGCTAGTGGCTTGAGTGTAGAAAGCGAAGCGTGCATCAGATTGGAGCACAGCCCCTGTTCAGTACAGCAGTGAGCAGTTTAGGATGCAGCCTTTCTTTTGACGTTGAATACGGAAGTGAAGTCCTGGTTCACTATTTTTCGTGCTTCATAACTGTCAGGTGAAAGCGTCTTCATCAACAGGTGACAAACATGACAGAACCCAGCAAGCACGACATTTCTGCCATCTTCAAGCGACTACGAGCCATTCCTACGAATAAGGTGAGCAGGAAAAGCCTGGGAAGAGCTGTGGTGTTTCTTCTGAGCTGAGGAAGTAGACAGGATGTCTGACACGTCACTAGTGCAACATTACTCAACCATATGGCAGGGCTTTCTCAGCCTGTTGTTGTTGTTGTTTTTGTTGTTTTTGTTTACACTAAAATGTAAAGCTAAAAGTTGTCATAGTGTGGAAAGAAATTAAATGAGCTGTGACTGCACAATCAGTCTATCAAAAGGAAATCTATTTACTTGGGAAATATGAGGATATTATTATCTATCCATCAGTAGATAATATCTATCTATCTATCTATCTGTCTATTACCTATAATATTATTATCTATCCTCTTACCTGATTTACAGAGGTAGTCAGAGGACAGATGAATGTTGTTCAGGTAATCAGAGGACTAATGGTGTGTTTGTAAGTGACTGTGCTCTGATTACCTGATTACCAATATGTATCTGTCTCTCTTTTAAAAAAAAAAATCATATTTCCCTTGTAAACAGATTTCTTTCTGGTAGACTGGTTGTGCAGTCACAACTCATTTCACTGTTTCCACTTCTTTCCACACTAGGATGACTTTTAGTTTTACATTTTACAATTTCACTTAGCTGCAGAACTTCCAGGCCTCACTGTTTCACCTTTCATTTTTAAAGTCAAATAATCCAGTAAATCTCAATCCCTCATGTTTTCATATTGCTCAGGTTCCCAACCCTGGTCCTGGAGTAACCTAAGACAGTTTGCTTTTTTTTTTGGGAAATAATTGTAAAAATATGAGGTAAAGTAAAACTTCTATACAAGCAGCATGCACATGTCTGGTACAAATCAAAACTTTAACTTTGTTTCCAGCACCATGGTTCATGTATAATTCAACCAAAAGTGGAAGAAATGTTACAGTTACACCGTGTGTGGTGTTACTTACCTCAGTAACACACTGAGGGTTAGCTGTAACACTTACTGTAGAAGTCTGATAAACTGTCACAAACATAGCTAGCTTCAGTGCACAGTTCATGTGCCCTGTGTGAATTCATGCACAGTTCATGTGCAGATTGGTGCTATAACTTCACGTGTGTGTTTTATGTGCCTCTGAATTCATAGCCCCGATCTGCCAAAGCTCTTTGGGAGCAAGTATCTTCTCCAGAGCTTGGATGGTCATATCTCCAGTTTCATGCATCAATATAGTGTATCTGATTATTTAAGGTACTAAATAAAGTTTAATATGATTTCCTGAGGCACGGTGGCTTAGTGCTTAGCATGTTTGACTTGCACCTCCGGGGTTGGGGGTTTGATTCCTGCCTCTGTTCTGTGTGCGCTGTTTCATCCCCCAGTCCAAAATCATGCATTGTAGGCTGATTGGCAAATTGTCTGTAGTGTGTGAACGGGTTAAAGTGTGTGTGATGGGTTGGACCACATCCAGGGTGTCCCCAGCCTTGTGCCCCGAGTCCCCTGAGATAGACTCCAGGCTCCCCTGCAACCCTGTGTAGGATAAGAAGTACAGAAAATTGATGGACTTCCTGATTGACCTGCCATTATCCACCTTCCTGATGCTTTAACCCTTCCCAATTCACTCCTCTATCTGTCTGATGTTCCATGGGTCCCATTCTGTTAGAAAAATTTGGGAGACATTAATTGGTTTACTTGAAGAGGAAAATAGGAAAGTAAGAAAATAAGTTGGTGTTGTAGTATACTACTGGCAGCTTAGTTGTAACACCATAAGCCTACTTATCCCATGCTGTGAGCTGATATCAGGTTTCCAAATGGTGCTAGCTTATAGGCAAAAAGAGAGAGAGATTAAAAAGAAGTATAATTTTGTGAATTACACATCTAAAATAATCATTTAAACAAAACTTGTATGTGATAAGTTACTCAGATGCTGTGAAACACTCTTCATGGTATATCTAAAACATGTCATCAGATTGCTTAGAAAATCTGCAAAAGCAACAGAAAATGTGTCTGGAAGCACATTTAGCCCCTGCTTGGGCTGTTTCCCGGTCTCCGCTACCTACTGTCCTACACCTTTTTTTAGAGTTTTCCTGATCTAACACTACTGAACTAATTACCTCATTAACAACCCTTCCTGAGTTGAAGTGAGTGTGCTAGACCAGGGAAACCATGAAATGCACAGGATATGGGGTACTCTAGGACCAGGGTTGAGAATTTGTCATATTGGACATATGGTGCATTATATATACACATCCTATTAGGTATACGTGCAGTGTGTCAGTGTAAAGGAACCACCACAGGGCCACCATTGACTAAGTATTATTTATGTCATGTACCATCTTTAGCACGGCAGTGACACTGACATGGTAGCATGTATGGTGCTGGTACAAGCTTTTTAAACACTGTATCACACTTACTGACGACATTTTTATATACTCGTACATTGTTGATCCAATTTGCTGGTGTACAGTTCATTCTTTTTTAAGCACACTCTGACCACGGGACAGTGTTGGCTGGATATTTTTGGTTGATGCACTGTTGAGGTTTCCGAGCATTGCTGCTTAACTAACCCCTAACTTGTCCCCACTCACACCTGCTCTTACACCTCTACTCTGCGCACTTTGCTCCTCTAGCACTCAATTAAAAATCTTGTATGGTAGCACTACTTGTATTGTTTTCTGTTTGATATATTGCTTTGCTTGTGTTTCCTCATTTGTAAGTCGCTTTCGATAGAAGCGTTTGCTAAATGATTAAATGTGAATGCTGCTCCACCTGATAGCCTCATTAACACACAATCACCGTGTCAGTGAACAACCACCCAAATAACAAACTGTATATAAGATCAGATGGATTACACTCAGTAACTGTACACCTCCAAGTGACCTAACTATAGCTGATAATGAGCGAGTGAGTATAAATACAAGGTAGGTGTGCATAAGAAAGTGGCTACTAAATGTGTAGAGTGTAGTTTGTATTTTTTAAAAACCAAAATGAGTGATTTTACACTGATTTTGTCCAATGCTTGATCCACTCTAGTGAACTGAGTATGGCGCCATGCCAGACTGGAAATATTACAAAATATTTGACTTACACTACATTACCCGGATGCCCTTGCATATTGCACAAAATATATTTGCACACTATTATTATAGCTGGGGTGGCATGGTATTGCAGCGGGTAGTGTTGCCACTTCAGACCTAATTTGGCTGTGCTAAATTACTCCTAGGTGTGAATGTGTGAATGTGTGTACGCATGGTAATCCAGGGTGTATTCCTGCCTTGCACCTAGTGTTTCTTCAGTATTAGCAGTTACTGAAGATGAATGAATGGGTGTTCTAATTGTATCGTATACATTAATTGATGGAACATGTTGCAATATGTACCTTATTGTGCTCAGGCCTGTTTTGACTGCTCTGCGAAGAACCCAAGCTGGGCCAGCATCACCTATGGTGTGTTCCTGTGTATTGACTGCTCGGGGACGCACCGTTCTCTAGGGGTGCATCTGTCCTTTATCAGGTAGCATAAAGCACATATGCAATTATATTCTACTATCCTGTGTATTCCACCATGCACATAATATTTAGGAGTAATGAAACAAATTCCTTGTTGGACAGGTCTACTGAACTGGATTCCAACTGGTCCTGGTTTCAACTGCGTTGCATGCAAGTTGGAGGGAATGCCAGCGCTGTGAGTGTTTTTCCCTCTACACACGAGCTTTATATAGTCAGTTTTAGAATGCAGGAATCTGACAGATACCCAGCTTTATAAGTGAACATGTAATATGTCACTGATTTGTCGCTGACATAGTTGCTACACATCCCAGTAGTAAATTGAAGGTCTATATAGATATGTAAATGCTAAACATGCTGAAATGGCTGGACACCAGAGGTTTATTAAATAAAATGTATCTCTCACTCCTCCCTACAGTCTGCCTTTTTTAACCAGCATGGTTGCACTGCCAGTGAAACCAATGCCAAATATAACAGCCGTGCAGCCCAGCTCTATAGAGAGAAGATCAAGACTTTGGCTGCCCAGGCCACCAGACAGCATGGCACTGAGGTCAGACACACTGTACATGAAACTTTCTACTCACATACACACACACACTCTTGCATGATATCATATGCAACCGCTTGTAAGTGAAATTCTTTCACGTCTGCATATTTTATTTTATCACATAAACTCAAGGTTATAAATAAAGGTCTGTGGTGATCTCCCCCCACCCCCTCTGTCTCTCTGTCTCTCTCTCGCTCTCTCGCTCTCATTAGCTCTGGCTAGACAGTCAGGGTCCTCTCTCCCCTACATCTCCTGGGGACAAGCAGGTAGACTTCTTCAGCCAGCACACGCAGGTATGTGTGTGCATCTTTTTCATTAAGGAACAATATAATTCTGATTTTGCTGTTCTTTTTTTTTGCTCTAGACAAAATGGTAGACAAAGAAATCTCCCTTGTAACCTTGCTGTCTCTTTTCTATCTCACTTGGATTAATGACATTATATCATCATGTTTGTTACGTAAAGTTTAAAACACAATGGGGCGTGCTGTTATAGGAAAATAATCAACAACAGGGGCGGAGTTACTTTTACCACTCCAAAGATGATTATTTCCCAATAACAGCATGTCCCTAGGTGGTTTATTGTCACTATCACAACAATTCTCTAGTTCTTTGTTTAATTTTTATTAAACAAAGAACAACACACCATACTTTTTATCCATTTATGGTTATGGTTTTGGTTAGTAAGTTAATAAGACAAATAAATACAGCTTGTCATGTTACCTGAAGACTTGTCCAGCTTTACCTCTTACAAAGCACTGACCCTGGAGACTTTTTCCAAAAATGCTGAATAAATCTCTTCACAGAGAACCTGACAACCATATCAACAATTAGACATGTTTTTTTTTTAATCTGTTGTTTGTCCACCATACAGTACAAATTAATCACCACCTTCTGACCAATAAAAATGAAGAAATTAAGAATTAAACAATATTTTAATTCCATACTTGGGATTATGCAGTTGCACAACTTCTAATTGAGGCGAATCCATGCTTTTCATTGGTAGTGCAGTGGAGTGTGTGGTGCAGCGTGTTCTCGATTCAGCCTTCATAAAAAGCCAAGCAGACTCAATGTAACTACAATACGATCTGTAGACAAAACAGAGTATGATGACCGTGACCAGCATTAGGCAGTGACAGATGTCCAGAGCTAGACATATTGACTAAAAGTCTATATATATATATATATATATATATATATATATATATATATATATATATATATATATATATATATATATATATATATATATATA
>CM040992.1:15932349-15950825 GCA_022985145.1 Pangasius djambal
GATAGACAAGACACCGGCTCGGATGCCTAGAGTATGTAGAGCTGTAATAGCTGCTAATGGGGATTTCTTTGATGAATCCAAAATTTGAGTATTTTTCTATGTTATGTTCATGTTTATGTTCATAAACTTTTTATTTAATAAAATATGTTTTCATAGTTTGTGTTGTCCCTTTTTATCAATGCAAAATGGTCACTAACTAAAGAGGATTTATGCTGATATTGCCCAAAAACCCTATTTTGTTCAGGCGTTTCCAAACTTTTGGAGGGCAGTGTATATATATATATAATGTATTTTTTTTGTTTGTTTGTAATTGTATTGCAGTATTGTCTGAGTATCTAAGGTAGTTAAATTGTTGGTTTCTACCAAGGTCAGATTGTGTCTCGCATCATTTTATATAATTCAACCACTGGGATTAAATGTTTAGTAATACTGTTTGCTGTGTATTTTTTTCATCATATCTACTTACACAGAATGATGGAAGCTCCTTTCAGCAAAATCTTAATCAACCACAGGAAATGACTTTGCAAGACACAAATAATAATGGTATGACAAACCAAAAAACCTTACATTTGGTGTGTACTTTGGTGCATACATGTGTGTGTAAGTGTGCATGTGTGTGCATGTGTGTATGATTGCATGTGAATGTGTGTACATGTGTCTAACTCATAATTGTTATTTGCAGACAATCAAGAAGGCCCTTCCACTGAGCTTCTCAGTGCTTCTCCAAAAGCTGTTCTAGGTAAAGAAATGTATCGTTAAATTGTTTCAGTAGTGTTTAAATGTAGACATTTATGGTTTTATGCCTTTTTCAGAGCCTTCTCTAATCAAAAAGAAGCCTGCAGCAGCCAAAAAGTCGGTGAGGATATACATTTTTTAAAATAACCGTTACTATTAAATATTGTATTCATGGTGCCTGTGTTTACTGATGCCAGAGTGTAGCATTCACTGAGAGCAGAGATAATACAGTGTTTGTTTACATGGATTTGAATATTTCCCTTATGTTGCCGAGTAGCTGGGTGCTAAAAAAGGAGGTCTGGGGGCTCAGAAAGTAAGCAGCCAGAGCTTCTCAGTGCAGGAGAAGAGAGCTCAGGCTGTGGACAAACTACGTGAAGAGTCAGCCACTGAGAAGAGTGCCAAGCCCGAAGAGCCAGTGTGAGTCCCCCTCTGCACGTCTTCACGTGCGCACAAACAATGCAGTCATTATCTGATTCTGATCATTTACACTTAAATTATTTAAGTGGGTCATGTAAACTGCATACCGCAGTATCGTTAATCAAGTATTCAAAGAATGCAAAAAAAAAAAAAAGACTTTGCACGTGTCTTACGCACGTGTATATGGCATATTCCCATGTAGACAAGTGCATTAGGACCACAGGATCCAACAAAAAAGTAGTGGAAGCAGGTGGTTTTTACTCTCACGCAGGTATTTATGGGTGGTCGGATTGCTCAGGGGTGGGGGTGGGGGGAGGGACCATTTTAATTAACATGGGAGTGTATTAGACGTGGCGGATTGTTCTCACACACACACGCGTTTACAACTTCCATTCATTCATTCATCTTCAGTAAGTTATTAACTGATTTCTATTTTGGGAAATAGCATCAACTAAATTCATTAGACTGTATAAAAATTACTGGGGGGGCGTGCAGGAATTCCTTCAGGAGCAGGCGGGATCGGGATATAAAACATACCCATGCATACTTCCACCAGCATAGAAGCAGATAACAGCTAGAAGGACAGTATTATGTTCATTTCACAACCATAAAACTCCAAAATAAATATTTACAGTAAAACGAATTGAGAGCTGACTCTTTAGCAGCCAGGAACCTTGAATCTGTTGTCCTTTCAACCAGCTGACAAGAACCAGATAACAAGATGGATCAAGTTTATTTTTGCTAGTTTAATTCTAAGGCTGTACATACACTAACATTTAGGTTAGAAGGACTGTATCTGGTGCTGTATTCACTCATGTTTATTGATTTTAGGACATGCTGAGGTCCAGGTTAATTTGCGTTTAGCTTTTTCTCAAAGGTACAATGATGACATGGAATCTGCCTGTCGGTAGTCAACGTAATTACATTTCCTGTTATGTTACTGTAATAAAATAGCTCAAAAAAGCAGTGTTTTAAGAAAAAAATACCCTAGTGTTTTCAGCGTCTCATGACAGATGAAAAGCATGTTTAGAAACAGCACATGGTCATACTGGCAAAAACAAATCTAAATGTAGGTTACAGAAATCCAGATACATCAAGAGACATAAATCACATCATGGCAGCTTAAAGTAAAATCAAAGTCAACTACTCACAAGCTACATGATTTATAAAGGACTCTAGTACCACCAGATTGCTGCTATTCTAATGTCTTTTCTCTCTGTCTGGTGTGAAATTTATCAGTGTGACATCTCTGAGGCTGGCTTATCAGGATCTGGAGCTCCAGAGAAAGAGGGATGAGAAGAAACTGCGAGGGCTCGAGGGCAAGAAGAAGGAGCAGGCAGAGAGGCTGGGGATGGGTTTCTCCAACAGGAGGTCAGGGATTTTAATTCATGCAATCATCCTCAATTTTGGCATAGCTTCTCATACAATAGAGATGTGTTTTATGTGTGTTTTTTTTTAAATACTGTGGTACCGCAGTTTTTTTGTTTTTTTTTTTCATTTATTTGGGTAGACTACTGTGGACATTCTACAGTCAGCAAACCAAACTGTTAACAGTTTATGGTTGTTGATGTTTAATATATGATTAACTTGTTGGTTTCCTTCTGACCAATCAGATTTGAGAATTCAACACTGTCTTGATATAATAGACGATAATTAATAGACTATCAATAGACTATATGTCTCTCATGCTATCACAATTTCAAATCCAGTCCATGTATGCTCTAAACACATGTCATCGACAGATACACATCTGTGGACATGTTGACAATTAGTTAATTAGTTAGTTAATTAGTTGATTAATGTCAGTCTGTAGAAGGTTTGTTGAATTTTAGAGTGTCTAAAGCAGACTTTCCAAATACAGTATTACAAAATACTTCATATTGTGCTAAATAATTTGCTAAACAGTAGGTCAGTAAGAAAATGGAGTTCTTTTAGGATAACTTAACTAGGAGTTGAACAGTGATACCTGGTTAATTATATGTCTGTCTTTTCTGACTTTCCTTCCTCATTCCAGTGGAGTGTCTCACTCTGTCCTGGCTGACATGCAGACGATTCAGCAGGAGACTCCCACTTTGGCCCAGTCCTCCTCTCGCTCCAGGAAGTACAGTGAGGATGATGACGAGGAAGAGGGATATTTCTTCATTAGGTGAGATCTGAGTCACTCATGATTTTTGTATATAATGTGATCTTTTCACTAGACTGATTTCACTTTAGTAAAAAAATAATTTGAGGCCCCCAGATTTGAACTGAGGTTTAATTTTCAACACCACATTAGTGGTTGACTCACAAGCGGCAGAATTAAGAATCATGGCAGGATTTCATTGAGAACAGCTGTCCAATGATGTTGGCTGTCTTTATGCTTGTAGATGAACCTATATGATTGGATTGGCAGTCAAGGATCTTTGTAAAAACTAGATTTTAAGACATCCAATCAGTAGCTATGCTTATGTACACCCTGATAATCTATTAATACTCAGACTGATGGCTCAATCAGCGAACCTTTATATGCACATTTAATTCAGAATTGTCCAAACTGAGTCCAATCTGAAAAAAACATCTGTGTAATCAAGCAAGATGTATAATCTGCCCAATAAAAATAGATTATTCTCCTATTTTAAAAGGTGACAAAGAAGTTCAGGTTACTAATTGTAAAACATTTTAAAATAATAGTGGTATAATTTTTTCTTATTTCCTGACCAACAGGGGCATTTACAGTATGTTTTGGGAGGATCCCCCCTGAGAAGGACATAATTTAAGACTTGCAAACTAACATTCTGAGATAATGTTAGACACTTCTTACACTCTGACAGGACAGTAAAGGGCAGTCTGTTTGTTGTTATGGTAACAGTGACATTAAACGACCATAAATTTGGTTACATGTGCAGTTAAATAGGGATTTACATGTCTGAGCGTGCTGAGTGTAGGGTGCATGTAAACAGTTCTTTTGCAGTTGGAATAAATTTGTTCGGACTGACCTTCAGATGTGCACATAGTTAGGGTTTTTAACCAGTGTTTAGTTTTTAAAAGGGGAAACACTGTATCCTGATCAGTTTTTCACTATTATATGCAAGTTAAAGATGTTGTTTGACATGTTACTCATTACATTAGCATTTGTAACTCCGGTAGACTTTTCTCCACTGTTATCTGCCCTGTAGAACCTCCTCCAAGTTTACTAATGATGAGCCCCAGTCATCTGACCAGTTCTTCTCCCAGTGGGAGGACATCAAGAAGAAAGAAAGCAAGAAACCAGAGCCTGATGTTTATTTGAGCTCCAAGACATCATCATTTGAAGACAGGTTAACTCTTTCTTCAGTTTTGCCACTGTAGGGACTTTTCAAGCTTTAGTGAAACCATCATGCGCTCCGTTATTATTTTAATCACAGGACTACGGCGAGGAGAAAAGCAGAGCCTGGGCCATTACCTGTCTCTGATGACGCCCAGAAGAAATTTGGTGGTGCAAAAGCCATCTCCTCTGACATGTTTTTTGGTAAACAAGACAACTCTGAGGTAATGCCAAAGTACACATCACTCTGTGTGTTTATGCCGCAATGGCTCAGTTGAAAGTTAATGCAATGTTATGTATTAATAATGAAGTTCCTGTTTTGCCCAGTATGAAGCAAGGACTCGGCTGGATCGTTTCTCCAACAGCTCAGCCATTAGTTCAGCAGATCTGTTTGACGACCAGAAGAAACAGACTAGTGAGTGGAGTAACAGACACAACAGGACACATTCATATTCAGCAGATATTCCTAAGCTCATTACAGATATATAAGTTATTTTAGCTTAGACATTTTCCCCTTCTTTTCAGAAGAACGTTGATGGCAGAGATATATACGTATATTTACGGAATAATCGGCACTATTTACAGGCTACACTCCTGATTCTGATAGTTTGGCATTTGGGTCAAATTTATTAACACACCTTCCAATGGTGCAACAGAAATATATTTGCACTATTGTCAGGAAGAGATTGCAAGTTAGAATCATAATGATGCCATAGAGAGTCAAAAGACCAAAACTGGCAAGCTCTCATGGTGGTAGGGATGGCATTACTCTTTCTCTCTCCCCATCAGTCAGAGTGACGCTAGCCAATCATGGGCATCTGTAAGCTCATGTATACAGAAGGTACATAACACTTTTCTCCAAGTGTGTGTTACATTGTCCTGTGATGCAGCATGAGCAGCAGTTTTAAGAAAAATGAAGAGGCTGGCTTCGTGTGTTTTGGAGGAAGCACATGATCAGCCCGTCCTTCCCAGTTGGTAGCACTTTTGTGATAGAGAGTTAGCAAGTGGGTGGCAATTGGAAAGACCAATCTGGAAAAAATGGGGGGAAAACTAAAATAAATTTAATGCTACCCTTAATTTACATTTTTCGCCCCATTTAAAACAGACTTTCAGTACTTCTGTAAAAAAATAAATGAATTGGAGAGTGTTATATATGAGCTTAGTTTGTGATGCACCTAAATAAGCTTAAACCTATCATGTCTGAGAGGCAAATATTAGAGATAAGTGGAAAGTGGAACATAGCTCAGGTAAGACTGGTTTTCTCTGTCGTCTTGCAGGCAGTTCATACAGCCTGAGCAACGTGCTGCCCAGTGCTCCGGATATGGCCCAGCTGAAGATGGGGGTCCGCTCTGTGGCTGGCAAACTGTCTGTCATGGCCAGTGGAGTGGTTTCAACTATACAGGTCTGTTCCCTTCTAATTACATTTACAAATCCCAGGCCTAGCAGTGAGTCTCTGACAGATCAAGACTGCTTAATGCAGAGTCTCCTTAAAGCATCATTGTAAAAAGATCATTGTTAAATGAATAGAGTGTTAAATGTGATGTGCACTCTACCATTTAGCAGTGACCTTTTTGCAACAATGCTTTCAGGAAACTTTTTAAACAATTAAAGATCTTGGTTTGTCAGTGGCTTTCTGTCAGTCCTGGGATTTAGACACAAACTTCTGGCACATGACCTAATGCTGTGTTCAGTTTAACTCAGAAGTGGGAAGTCTGAACTTAGAATTATGTCATTTTCGAGCTACAAAGCGGCAAAGAACCATGGCCACTTCCATGAAAGTATTTGTTTTGTTAGCAACAATCTAACCAGCTATTTATTATGTATTTACTTTTGCAAAACAGTGAATTGTATAGTAATTGTTATAGGTTTAAACAACTAATATGTCTATGTTGATCTATCTAAAGTAAATTCTACGATTGTCTCTTTTAGAGTAGTGAAGTGATATTTTATTTGCTGCTGTGAGTGGTAGTGTTAATTTAAGCAATATCGCACAAGCAGGAGTGGTGTTATGCTGAATATCAGCACGGCTGTGATTTGGTCGGCCGCAGGTAGTCACAGCCATGCTGATATTCAGTACAACAACACAGTTGCAGGTATGATTTTGTTTTTATATAACAGTTCTATTAATAAGAAATGAATGTCAGGTAACTGACATTTCAGACACAATAGGTCCAAACATTTTATTTTATTTTTTTTGCTCTGTCATGCTGGATAGAGCATTGCATATTGCCATGCCAACACACAGACTGACTGATAGCCCATAGTAGCAAAGGTTTCAATGTAACGAACTATTGCTAGAAATGGAGTTTTATGTAGTGAACATAGACAAGCAGAGTGATACACAGTGAAATGTACCAGTGCTATTATACTAAATATAGCACTCTTGGCACGCCACTTGACCAACCAAATTAGTAGACCAGAACTAACTGTTGTATAAATTAAGTTAAATACTGAACTCTCGACTTTCCAAGTAGGAGTTCTGGGTTGAGGGAGAGTTTTCTTTGGTGTTTTTTTTTTTTTTTTAATTCTGAGTTACGGGCTTTAGCCAAACGCAGCATTAATCACTTCTTTACCGCTAACATTTTTGTTCTTGTAATTAATTTTAAGACTTGTTTATTTTATACTGATTAAATGATGTGTGGTGTGTATGTTCTCTGTTGCAGGATCGCTACAGCACATGAGCATTTAGAGTATCGGAAAGGAATCAGAAGGACACCTTAAGACAACCTCTCAGCATAAAGGAGAGAAACAGTATGCCTGTGTGTGTGTAGGTCCCGAATGCATTACAGTCAGATATAATGCATATATGTAGCTTCATTGAATAGATATGTAGGTGGTCAATTACACATAGAGTTAAACCCCCATCTGTTGGCAACTGAAGTGAAGGGCAATTCGAATAGCTTCTGGGGGTTTCCCCTATAAAATTGGAACAAAATTGATGTGGGTTTGTGGGCACTTTTTTGTTAAATGCTAAAAAGTCTCTCTCTCTCTCTCTCTCTCTCTCTATATATATATATATATATATATATATATATTTTTTTTTTTTTATTTTTTTTTTCTTTCTTTTTTTTGGTAAATATCTGTGCATTGTTTACATTTTGCTTTTGAAACTGTTACATATGGATTATGCCAGATTGATTTAATTTTTAAAAAGTAAGGTGATCAGAATGGATTAACGGATCTTTATGGGATTGAACAGCTTTATTTTTGTAGGTATTCTTATATCTGTGGATCATAGGGAGAAACACAGTGCTAAATATGATTGGATGTACTATATGTTATATGTGCCTTCTGTTAGTTGGCACTGTGGGGTTTATGCCATTTAATTACACAAACACTTGTAAACTTGGTCCTGGTCCTGAACCGAAGACTTGAATCCACTCTCAAACCTGCAGGACCAGAGTTGGCTACTCTGTATATGGATTCATTTTGATTTAAGGTGATACAAATTGATGTATTAGAGCCTGTTCACATCTGGTCGTTTTTTGCATTTTGTATATGGATTATAACTACATGCATTTACACATTGCCAGATTTACAGTTATCCAGTCTGCAGTGTCATGAAATGCTGTATCAAACACAATATGCAAATCAGGCCATTTACACTTGATTATCAACTTCACGTGTCATTGCTTATTTTTAGTTCTTTCATGCAAAAGATAAAAAAGATCTGTTGCTTGAAAATCATAATTTTGCATGCTTTTTAAAATTTCCTTAACAGCCCCAAATTTGGCAATCATTGACCACTTGTGTTATGGTGTATTAGAAATGTAATGTAATGTATTAGAAAGGGTTTTGCCTGTGAAATTTTATTTGGGGAGGCAGGTGCATTTACAATTGCATAATATCTATCTTAAATGCATCTCAGACATTTAGAAGTGGTTTGAGTGATCAGATTTGAATCTGATTTAAATGTATCTTGGGTGCGTTAACACTTTCATTTGCAGGGAGTTGATACCAATCGGGAATATAATTCTGAACCTTCAGATGCGTGAAATGACCAAGTGTAAATGGGCTCTTAGATTATTTATGTCAACTGCCTTTTTTTTTTTTTTTTTTTTTTTTGGAAGTTGGAGAATGTTTCTGTTGATGTTTGCTTCACTATCTTTTGTTTATACTGATAGACTCAGCCATTAGTTTGCATGGGCTTTTGATTTGTAAGCTACTTTATGCACTACCAGTGATCAAGAATGGTAAAAGGCTAAATTGTGTACACTTTATGCTGAAGAAATCTGAAATACAGTGAATGCTGCATAGAAAACACAATTTCTTCTAAGAAGAAAGACTGAAAAATGTGTGGAAGATATAATTTAGAAGCAATTTGTAGCTTTATGCTTTATCCAAAGTAAGCTGGCAAACAGCATTTGCACTACATAGGGAGAACATTTGTTTATAGAGTGCAAAGATTATTCATGCCATCGCAATTATAATAACGGAATATTTTAATTGTGCTTTGATCAATAAAACTTTCATTTTTGTGCAAAGCCTCCTTGTGTTGTAGTCTATGGGATTTCCAGGGGAAAGAGGGAATCACTGGCTTCACATACGCAAGCAGTGTGTTACTTTGCATAGGCTAGAAACATTTTAGGAAAAGGTTTAATAGTGCTACATGAGCACTGAGATAAAGAGTTGTGAGTGAGCTCTGTGCAGTCTCTGTTGGCTCCCTACTGAAAAAACACACTTTTGTCCAGAAAGCATATGCAATTATCCATGTTGTGCTTTTGATCTTGTTCGTGTTAAGGGAAAAGTGTACTACAAAGCAGTTGTTCTCAAAGTGGGGTCTATGAAGCATAGCCAGGAGGACTGTGATTTTTATTTTATTTTTTTATTTAGTTACAGAGGTGAAAATCAGAACCAACTATTAACAAATTATTAGATTTATTATTGAGTTATTGTAGTTATTACCCTGTTTGATTGTCACCTGACCACTTTTAATTGGGAAATGGGTATTATCCATTATCCTCAATAACTCAAAAAGAAATCTATAAATAATGACACCTAATAACAATTTAATCTAATAACTATTTTAATACAAATGTGTTCTGTGGGTGGAAAGTTCAGGAATAGAAAGCTCCACAGCTCCAATAAATAGCCAAACTGTTACTGTACACATTTAAATAATGTTCATGAAATAAATCTCTGCTGAGCCAGTGGAAAGGGTCTCTGACTGAAAAAAAGTTTGAGAACCCCTGCTTTAAAGGCATGCCGTGCATCTCGTAAGGAGAAATGCTATATTTTTATGATTCTAACGGTCATGAGCCAACATGAACAATAATTCGTTAAAACAGAAGAAAACTTGAGGGTTCCTCGGGGGTTCCTTGTATGGTTAGCTTTTCAGATGAAAATTGAACACAATACTGTCATAAAGTCCAGCTTGAATTTTGATGCCAGTAAATGATTTGAACAAGCAGGGGACCATTGGTTTTCGGATTTTTTCCCATGTGATTTCACATTAGATTTTGTCCATGCATATGGGGGGAAAAAAACAACATTATGAGAAAATGCATGAAAATGCATGTGAAACAAGTAAAACTCTACACTAATGGCATTGATGAGGATGTCTCCTCCAACAAATCTGGTCCTTGTTATTAATTTGCCTGAAATACTCTTAAAATATATACTTCAGACAGGAAGGAAAAAAATATTGGGGAAATATATATATAATCAGATATTTGACCTTGCTGTGACCTCGACCCTGATTGGATCAATGAGTCTATTGTTACTGAATTGAATAAAAACACCACTATACATGTGAAATAATAAATATATATATATATATATATATATATATATATATATATATATATATATATATATATATTTTTTTTTTTTTTTTATGGGGTGCCGTCGACGTCACTGTGAATGACGCGCGTGCACGTGAGGAGTCGTGCGCGACCCCGCGAGCAGCTGGAAGAGGCTGCCACGTGGCTGCATGGCGGCTCTGCGGCTCTGCATCTGCACCTTCTGAGCCCTGAGCGCGTGACTATGAAACCTGCAACCGCAATCAAAGTGCATTTAACTCTCCGTCACAGTCTAACTTGCAGCTCTGTGCATTCTTATAAGCCTTTAGGGCCGTGAGCGTCAACCTTTTTGTAAAGACTGTGAAGGAAAAGACTTCAGCAAGATGCCGAGCGACGCAGTGAAGCAGAGGAGAGGGAAAGCAGCTGCTGCTCAGGACGGAGAAACTCCTGACACATCGAAACCGTGTGCACGAGACGAAGTTAAGAAAGGTGGAGATGCATGTGGAAAATCTGATCGGTGCTCTTCACTAGATGTCAGGACTGTAGTGAGTTTGCTGTCTCTGAGTGCCTGCTTTCTGCTCGCCTGGTAAGTCTGCACTTAATCACGTAGACTAAGCTCAGACACATGCACCTCACAATACATCATACAGCTGGAGCCACAAGTTTACATACGCCTTGCAGAATCTGCAAAATATTAATCATTTAATAATAATAATAAAAATAAGAGTAATCATAAAAATTGCATTTTGTTTTTTATTTAGTACTGCCCTGAATAAGCTATTTCACATAACAGACATTTACATATAGTCCACATGACACAATAATAACTGAATTTACACAAATTAATCAGTTCAGAAGTTTACATTCGCTTGATTCTTAATACTGTGTGTTACCTGGATGATCAATGGCTGTTTTTATGTTTTGTGATAGTTGTTCATGAGTCTCTTGTTTGTCCTGAGCAGTTAAACTGCCCACTGTTCTTCAGAAAAATCCTCCAGGTCCTGCACGTTCTTTGCTTTTCCAGCATCTTCTGCATATTTGACCCCTTTGTAACACGGCTATATGATATTGAGATCCATCTTTTCACACTGAGGACAACTGAGGGACTCGTACACAACTATTACAAAAGGTGCAAACATTCGATACATTAAGGGCCAGGGGGGTGTAAACTTTCGAACAGGATGATCGGTGTAAACTGTTATTATTGTCTTCTGGGAAGCATGAAAATACCTTATGTAGCTTCTGAAGGGCAGTACTAAATGAAAAAATAAGATCTTTAAACAAAATAATAACAATTTTCTCCAGGGCAAAATGCAATTTTTATGATCCTTATTTTTAAAAAATTATTAACATTTTGCAGATTCTGCAAGGCATTTGTAAACTTACGATCTCAACTGTAGATATCGCAGAAAGAAGCAGTATGAAAATACATCCTATAATTCATCACAGAGCGAAGCTCTAGAGAGTTTTGGTGGGGGTTTTAATAAACAAACAGACATTGGGCCAACAGGGCTGACACATTTTCAGCCAACTTTGGCCTCACATTGATCCATCCATTCGTTTATCGTCAGTTGCTGTTGTGTCCTGGTCAGCCTCATGGTGGGCCTGATGCCTATCCCAGGAACACACCCTAAATAGGATGGCATGCAAACACACACACACTCAGTCACAACTAGAGGTATTTATTATATTATATTAGATTAGGGTTGTATATGAAATTTTGGGGGGCCTGAGCTATATCCTACTTGGACCAGTCCATCGCAGGGAACTATACACACACATTCACACATATTCACACACACCGAGGGGCAATTTAGAGTTGCCAATCCACCTACTGGCATGTTGTTGGGAAGTGGGAGGAAACCAGAGAACTCAGAGGAAACCCATATAGACACTGGGAGAACATGCACAGAAACTCCACACAGGCAGTAACCTGAGCTCAGGATCAAATCAAGGACCCTGGAGCTGTGAGGCGGCAACTCTGCCCACTGAGCCAACGTGCCACTCACATGATCCAAAAAAAAAATCTGAATAATTTTGTCAAATTGTAACGATGTTACATCAAGAAAAGTATAGCCTATTGGAAAATATATTGGAATCACAATATATGATGTGACATTTCTGTTTTTCTCCCAGGGCTGTTCTTCAACAGAATGCAAGGTTTAATGAAGTTGAAGAAAAATACAAGCATTTGTATGAAAAGGCAGCTGATCTGCTAGCACTGGAGAAGAAATTCAGTGCAGCTTCCAGAAAGGTGCGTATCTGTTTTTGAGTACAGTGTACTTATACCAGGATATGATGTTACACATTTATCTAGTACATGATGTATGATGTATTGCAAGAACATTTCCACCCTAATTATCTACACTACAGAAGACTTTAATAGTTGTTTTAATTGAAGCTACTGATGCATCTCACTGGAGCAACATTGGACATAGTCTTGCTGCCAAGCAAAAATATTGTAAAAATGACAATAAAATTAGAAGTTTCTGTTCAGTCATTGAAAAGATGTAGCGCCACCCCCTGCAGTGTTTGTTTCCTATTCAGATTAGTATGAATGGGTTTATTACTCAATAGAGAAAGTAATTAGGTTCAGAGGTGGTGGATTGGCATGTATAGTGCTGTGAGTGTGAATGTGACGCACAGCAGAACCACAGCCAAAACACCCTGTCTTGTGTTGTGGGTGCAGCTGGAGGCCTCCGAAGACCATCTGAAGGGGGCGCTTTCCTTTCTCACCACGCTAACTGAGCTGCGACAGGAAGTCAGCTCCCTCAGTGGCATTGTTACAGCTATGCAAGAGGACCAACATGCATCCTCGCATCGCCTCCGAAGTGTGAATGAGCAGTTCTTGAACGTGACTGAGATGTGGCAGGGCGGACTGGCCACCGTGTCTGAGGACCTGACAACGCTGAGGTCCGAGTCCCACTCAGTTCACGGTCGTGTGACGGAGAGTGTTAACGAAGCTGAGGGGCGCCTGCGTGCTCTGGCCAAACGTCTGGAGGAGCTAGAAGACAGCACAAAGAGAAACGGGCGTGTGCTGGAGCGCACAGAGGAGGAAGATGCTAAGAGTGTTCAAAATCATCTGGACTGGAACACCAAGCAGGTGACCAGGCTTCAGGAGCAGCTTGTGCTGCTCTCCAAAAGAGATGTAGAGCTTGAGGAGAAGCTGGTGGAGGTGGAGCCACAGGCCAAAGAATGTGAAGCACAGCTTCCTGCCGTAGAAGATGCGGTCAGGTCCATCCTGAGGTTAGGAGCTGACCTAAGTGGGGCCGAGAAGAGGCTTGAGGAACTCACGCTGCAAGTGGTGGGCACCGAGGACAGCATGCTCAAGGCACTGACGGAGATTCTGCAGCTCCGGCAGACCCTTGATGATCTGCAGGTGGACAACAGCGTGATGAAGGTGAGGAATGAGCTCGGAGTTGTCCTGGATGCCATGAAGGAGCTTAAGCGTGTGCGTAATGAAGAAGAGCTGGATTCTGGAAGAGAGGACCCTGAACATGATGAGGGGAAGGACGATGAGGCATTGAATATCAAGCGATTAAATGATGATCTGAAAGGTTTGGAGGGGAAAGGTTTTCCAGAATCAACAGCAGGTCACAGTAAGAGTGCAGGAGCTGAGGAGATCCCATTGACTGAACTAAATGAACTGCACTGAACTCAAAAATGACATTATTTTACTGTGTTTGTTCATGTACCTGCCCATGGTATCAGTCACCTCAAAAACAAAATCCTTGTTTTTTTTTATGGAAATAAAGACAAAATCCTTGTTTTTTTAATGGAATTTTCCATCAAAATGCCCACGTCTAAATAAAATATTGGTTAATGTATTTGGTTAATAATATTAATAATATTATGTCATGTTTCACCTCTCCTTTCCCCCCTCTCAGCCATCAGCAAGTGAAAAGACTGATCAGTTTCACCTGAAAATATGTCACATCAAACCCTATAGCAAAGAATGCCTCCATGGAAAAAGCTCTCACACCTTGATCACTTAAATATTGTTTAGGTACTTGATGCAAAATAACTTTAACAATCAGCTTCACCCCTTTGGTACAGCACTGAGCAGCAGTTACACTGCAGGAATAGATTTCACACCAGAACCTCACCATGTTTATTGTAAGCAATGCTCCTTGAACATAACTGCAGCATTCACTTTGCACATGATTTTTAATGGGTCATTTTGTTTACAATGCTATTTCATTTCATTCTTCTCACGTAACTAATATGGGCTCCACTCGGTAAACCCTGGTGCAGATTTGACACAATGTTTTAATCTATAGTGTTCATTCTAGATGGACTACAGATTATAACAACGAATACTCCATACTCGAAGTTCTCCTAATGGCTCATAGAGGAACGACATACAGAAATATATTTAAATATCCAAGAAAGCATTTAAAACTTATCAAATGTGTCCGAGTTTCAAAACCTTTATAATACTTCAAAGCGATTTTACAGTGAGGACATTCCCTGAGTTGCCAGTTTATTAGGAACACCTGCATCATAGGTATACTGTAGTCCATATGTTACAATGTTAGACCCCTTTTACCCCATTCGTCAATGGAAAGGGAACACTAGAGATAAGATCTTACTTGGGTGGTGGATTATTCTCTGTGGTGGTCAGATGGTTAGAAACTGACACTGATGAAGAAAAGGGAAATAAAATAATTATAATCTCAAACTGCAAAGCTAGGTGATGGACCAGTAAGATAAGTGTGTCTAAGAAAGTGATATAACTGTGTGTATACAATGTGTGTATACAGTGTTCACCATATCTCTACCATGTGTACATAAAAAAATGCCACCTGAGTGTATTGATTAGACATGCTGGAGAATTAACATGACATCAGACACTTACATTAGCATTGATCAGATACATATTTCTGCATTATCCACTTTAATACATTTCCTGTTTCAAGGATTCATGTTGATATGTTGTAATGTGCAATGCATATAAATGATGTACAAAAGATTTCCCATTTCAATAAAAAAGAACACAAAAAAAGAAGTTTACTTAATTGTCATTACTGTAGCTGTTATACAAGTGAGGAAAGTGACTACTGTGTGTATGTTATGAATAATGCACATAGTTTTTTTTAATCATAGCATTAATTTGACTCTTACATATCAGATTAAACTCCATATCAGATTAATCTCAGAAGGAAAACACAAATGCACAATACATGTTGTGCCCTGGACTGTTTTATTGTCTGTGAATATCAAAATGGCTGCTAGATCTGACAGAAGTGATCGTGTCTCTGATAGCCTCTGTCTATACTGTCTCTCCTGCTATAGTGTGAGGATATCCAGATGCAACTAGCCAACCAGGAAGTGCAGGTGCCTCCGTCCCAGCTGAGCAGCTTAAAACAGGATGTGGCCCAGCTGAAGGAATGGTCTTCAGGGCTCACTGAACGCCGGCAGCAGCTGCACACTAACCTGGCCCACCTTTCACAGGCTGTGGAGCGCATAGAGAACCGCACTACTGCCATCTCCAGTGACGTGATGGCCAAAGTGGCCTCAGTTAGAACAGATGTAAGGCGCATGGGGGGCCTGGAGGGCGATGTGGAAGCTCTCCTCACTCAGACCAATGAGCTTGAGAAGAAAGTGGCTCAAGCCGAGAAGCTTATGGCCAAACGCATCGGTGAGCTGCTAGCAAACAGCATTAGTCGTGTTTCAGGCCTGAAGAGCTCTACGGAGAAAAACACAAAGAGCCTAGAACAAATGCGTAAACGCATCCCAGAACTCTCTGCTGCTGACACGAAGCTCACAGAGCGCATCCTGGCTCTGGAGAGCGGCCGAGCCAAGCTGGTGAGAACGGTGACGTTCGCAAGCGACCTCCGCCCCAGAGTGTCCACCATCAAGAGGGACTTTGCCATGCTGGAGCCACAACTGGCTGATCTGACTCTGAGGATCGGCCACTTGGCTGAAGACATCATTAAAAGGGAGGAAGATATTTCACAGATCAAGGAGAGTTTAGCTAACTTTGCAGCTGTCCAGAAGGACCTTAAACAAGCTCAGGAGGACTTAGTGGAGGACGCAGTGGAAGTAGCTACTGATGATATGCACCAGAATGACCTCAGCCAAACACTGAATCACACAGAACTCTAACCTGCACTGTAGTCTGGACTTGATTGTAAAATTGTTTTAAAATACTTTAAATACTCTGGTTATTAAAGATGCTGGAAAAATGTGTGGAATTAAAGTGAATTTTTAACAGGGGCTTTGCATGAAAGTGTCTTTACACATACACTGAGATGCCACCATTATTTTAACTCCATTAATTTGCCATTTTACCACATACCTTCCTAATACAGTTAAGTGCAAAAGTTGCATACACTTATTTCGAAATGATAAAACCAACAATAAATTTAATTTATATATAGTTAGATTTTACTAATGTTCTTTCATTGCCATAAGCTATAAAAATGGTCAAAAGCATGTTTGGACATTCAGTTTTATCCTGATCACAGTGAATCCTAAACCTGAGTTCAAGGCAAGAATAAACACTGGATGGCATGCCAGCCCATTACACGCGCACACACACACACACACACACTCGCATACACTCACACCCTCATTAACACCTAGGAGCAATTAAAGCAGGCAGTCCATCCTCTGGTATGTTTTTGGGAGGTGAGTGTTCATGAATCTCATGAAATTCCAAACAGGCAATAACTGGCGCTCAGAATCAAAGCCCCTGGAGTTGTGCGGTACCGGTATTGCCCAATGCACCTCCATGCCACCAACAGAAGAACAATCACTGCAATATAAATGTGGACTCCTGCTGTTAGTTATGTATTTTTTGCCAGTGTACCAGTTTTTCCTTCAGTTTCCCTTCTAAGTTTTTGTAGTGTTTTTATGTCCATGTGAATTATAGTTTTCTCTCTTGGTAATGTAAATCCTAAATACTCGTGTATTTTCTAGACTGTTCCCTGGCTCTGTGAAAAGGTCAATATTTTCTTTAGGTCTTGTAGCATCGAGCTACAGTCATGCCTTACAAAACTTATATTTATACTTCAGTTATATTCATCATTTAATGAACATGGTATGTATATAAACTAAGTAAAAATATACTTTATACCCAGAAACAGATGTAGACCATCTGTCCTCATGTACAATTTTCCAGTCCCAATCAAAATAGATCCATCGCTGATCAGATATTTTTTTGGGGGATGGACCATTATCAGGTATACCTAATAAACTGGCAACTTAGTGGATGTTGGAGATTTTAATGATGTGATTGGTCATTTTTAAACCCACCCAAGACTGTTATAATAAATTGCTTAGTATTGGGAATCCACATAAATGTCATTAGAAAACAAAAAGAAGCACCTACATTTTATAAGGAAATCTTTATGATGATCCAAATTTTAATTGCCCCCATTCCTACCCCTGTCCAACCTCTTATCCTGGTAAACCTGTGTAATAACAAGGTTTTATATACTTTAATGTTCTTGTGCTGCATTTGCATAGTGTAATATCATAGGCCATTATATATTGTGTATGGTGTAGTAACACTAGTCTGTCACATATCCAATACCAATATTTTTTCCCTCAGATTTTTAGCTCCACTCTGATTCTTCAAATAATGCAGCAAAACTGCCACAGTGTAATTCTCACCCATCCCAAAGGATTTAAAAAAAAAAAAAAAAAACGTTTAGGGTGAATAAGAATGAGTGTTCAGCTAATTGTATTATTCTCACATTTTAGTAACTAGAGCCAGCCACAGCCAGGGTTTTTTCCCCGAGACATTTTTTTACAGTGAGGACAAACTGTTTCTCTTGTTAGAGTTTGGACTCCATTTGCTTAGCACTGTAGCCTGAGTCAGAGGAAATGGAGGGGGTTGGAGCTGCAGGGTAATTCCCCCCACAGCCAATCATTACAAGCCACCAGGATACATGTGAAGCTGTAAACCAATGGCAAGTGACATTGCATTCCATCTCTAAAGTATCTGTTGATGCAAGGCTTAGTGCTGCAGATACCACACATTGTTCTGTGGCAAGTTGGTTTCCCAAATAGTGGGCTTTAACAATCACTGTGTTCATGCACTGTGAAATATATGGCCTCTGAGATCATTTGAAAATTAAAAAAAATATATATATATACACTGCCCTCCAAAAGTTTGGAAACGCCTGAACAAAATAGGGTTTTTGGGCAATATCAGCATAAATCCTCTTTAGTTAGTGACCATTTTGCATTGATAATAAGGGACAACACAAACTATGAAAACATATTTTATTAAATAAAAAGTTTATGAACATAAACATGAACATAACATAGGAAAATACTCAAATTTTGGA
>CM040992.1:15950925-15979257 GCA_022985145.1 Pangasius djambal
TATATATATATATATATATATATATATATATATATATATATATATATATATATATATATATATATATATATATATATATATATATAATTATTGATGAAAAGACAATTGCTAGAAATACAGGTACTGTATACATAAATACATGATTAAGGGTTTTGTGGGCAACAGATATCGTCACAATGTGTTTACGTTTTAAATATTTTATTGGAAAACAGAACACTCATTACATGTTCAAAACATTAAAAGCAGCTGAAATTGGAAGACGTCCATATGAAAATAAGTCCGGAAGAAAAAAAAACAACAGTGCAGGAAGTGTATTTTTCAGATTCACAGAATCAGTCCACTGACTGTCCTTTTCCAATATCCTATGTTACCCCCTACAGGTTTAGACTATAGATCGCTTTACTCACTGCCTCTCCTCCTCCTCCTCAACTGGCACTTCCTCATCTTCAGTATGCTCCTGAGCTACCTCGTCTGTTACTGAGTCTTCTTCAACTGCCTCTTCTGTTGTGAAGTCTTCCTCAACTACCTCCTCTGCTGCCGCCTCTTCCTCGACTACTTCCTCTTCCTCGACTACCTCCTCTGCAGCTGCTTCTTCCTCGACCTCCTCCTCTGTTGTTGCCACTTCCTCAACTGCCTCCTCTGTTGCTGCCGCTTCCTCGACTACCTCCTCTGCTTTCTGACCAGCATTCTCCCACTCGTCATTTTGCAGCTGCTCAGTTTGTAATACTGACTCTTCTAAAGCCTCGTCCACTCCTTCTAACCTGGTATTAGTGTCAGCCAAAGCTTCTATGCTGCCCTGGAGCTCCCCAAGGCTACTTCTTAATTCCCCCAGCTCTTCTTTGAGTGCCTGCCTGGCCTTCTCAGCCACCTGGCTCTGGGCGGCTAATGAGCTCTCATGAGAGTCACATTTGGAGAGAAAAGCCTCGACTCGGCTCGCCTGCTCTGTGGCCAAGTTTGCCATCGTGTCTATACTTTCTTCTGTGACCTTCAGCCTGGCCTCCAGATCGTCTTCCCTTGTCTCTCTCTTAGAGAGTTCTCCCATCAGGTCTATCTGGAGGCTCTGCAGGGCTTGGCTGGTGCGAAGCTGCTCATCCTGCACATTCTGGATCTGGTCAGACATGGCCTGTACGATGGCCTGTGACGCAGATACATCCTGCCTCAATGAGCCAGCAGTGGTCTGCACTAGAGACCTGACTGCCTCAAGTTCCTCAGACAAGGATGCCACCTCCTTGTTCCTCGTCTGCAGCTCTGAACTGACTGACACAATCTGTTCCCTGAGAACACCTATGTTGCCGTCTGCCACCTCGTTTGCAGTGTGGAGGCCAGCCACAGCAGTGGTGATTGCCAAAAGCTCATTTTTGAGATTACCAGGCTCATTCTGCTCTTCCAGTCGGATTTTGAGGTCACTGAGCTGTGCTTGAGCTTCTTCTTGAGCTCCAGTGAACTCGGCTACACTGTCAGCGATAGAGCGGCTCAGCTCAGCCAGGCGCACCTCCAGGGTTTTCTCCAGGGAAGAGAAATCATGCTCCCGTGCCCGTTTCACTTCCCGGATGCCCTCAGAGAGGTCGTGAAGGATTTCGTTCTGGAGTTTCTGGAGCACTTCCTCGACCCGTCGTGTCTCTGTTTCTCCCTTTATTATGGCTCGATTAGCGCTTTCCAGTTCAGCCTGGGTACGGCCCACTGCAGCCTCCAGACCCTCCAGAGAAAACTTCATAGAATTCACCTGAAAAGAAGGATGCAGATTACATATCACATTTAATTTCACACACATGACATCAATATAAAAGCTTATATCCATTAATTTTGGCTTTGTGTTGACCTTTCTTGCACTATAGATTATGGAGCATACTGGAAATGAAAAAAATATCACTAACCAACTACTCTGTGTCTAATAACTGAATACTGTGCTCATCTATAAATGAAGCATACACAAGTCCCCCCCTTACTCCAATGTAGCTGATCAGCAAGGACATGTCTGACTTTGCTTTTTTTTTTCTACTGGAACTACAATATTAATGTTGTTAACAAATAACCAAATCCTGCAGCCTTCAGTTTGTGTAAACTGCATGCGTAACAATTACACACTCACCACAAGTTAAATAATTTGGCTTAATATCTCCAAGTGACCATAAAGTGTGTCAGAAAGTATCGGAAACCACTTTAGCAAGTTCGACATGTTCAACAACATGGTGACATGGTTTGTGAATGATGACGTAGACATGTAGCAATGTAGACTGGTTAAACTGGAGGCTAAACTTAGCTCTCACGGCTTCCATGTAAAATGAAGGTGCCAAACTTCTGACGCCAAAAATGATTTTGACAACATTTGGGTTAAGGGGGAAAAAAGGAGTAAATTTCATTTTTGGCTGAACCATTCTTTTAAACTGGATGAGAAACTGTCTACGCTTTTGACAATGACTGATAATTAGTTAATGTTGAGGTGGCAGTGACCAGCACGCAGAGAAGGTAGGGGGAGTATTTCAAATGTCTACTCCAGGCTGAGGTGTTTCCACTGGCCTGAAGGAATGAATGGATCAGTGAATGAGCTCAGGCTTTTTAAAACAGTTTTGGTTTAGTCTTACAGTCTTGCGTAATATCTAAAGTATTTCCTTTTTGTAAGCGTTATAAAAAATGTGTTTTATTACTTTTTCTTCACTTTCTTTTTTTTTTTTTGCCTAAATATAACTTTGTACAAAATGTTCTTTGCTGCCAACTCATCAGGGACCAAAAGGAGGAGGGGGTGTGTTTGCTTTGCTCTTTCTCCATTTCCTGAGATATCTTCAACAAGAAGTGCAATCTCTAATCCGAATAAAACTTTAGTAATCAGTGAAGGTTTACTCTACCTGTTGGAGTGCATGTTCTACTTTGTGCAGCACCTCGGCGTTTTTCTGCAGGGCTTCTTCACTTTCTGAGCGGATCTGATTCACTTCAGTCAGCACTCTCTGCAGGTAGAAGGAGGCGAAAGCAGCTCCGGACACTAAAACCATGTAGGACAGGGCAGACAGGAGCTTGGTGAGCTTTCCTGAGCCTGATCTGGAGTTGGCAGAACTGTCTGCTTTGCTGACTTTGGCGCTCTTCTTCGCCGCGTCATCCTGAGGGTTAACAGCGGCTTTGTCGGTGGAGTTTGCGCCCTTGTTTTTGTTCTTGGAAGGCATGTCTTGTCCGGTTTGCTCTGCGCTCCACAGTGTTGTGTGGGGTTTGTTACACTGAGTCTATGTGGAGTGGATGCAGCGTATCACTGAGCGCGTCGTGGCCGCTACTGCAGCCGTGGCACACACTCCGGGTTGCCAGATTGCGCAGAAAGTTTCCTGAACAGTGGAGGTTTAAAGCAGTTCAATAAACCGGCCCAGCTGTTTGGTAATCTTTTAATAAAGCATGTCTATTATGGAAGAAAAAGAATTAGTAATTGTCAATAGCGATTCCATTCTGAATAATAAAATTAAAGCAGTATTGAATCCATCCATTTTCTGTACCGTTGCGGGGAGCCTGGAGCCCATCCCAGGGGCCTCGGGGCACAAGGCAGGGGACACCCTGGATGGGGTGCCAACCCACCGCATGGCACAATCGTGTGCTTGCACACACACACACACACACACACACACACACACAAAACTGCCAGTCAGCCTATAACGCATGTCTTTGGACTGGGAGGAAACCGGAGTACCCGGAGGAAACCCTCAAAGCACAGGGAGAACATGCAAACTCCACGCACACAGGGCAGAGACGAGAATCGAACCCCCAACCCCAGAGGTGCGAGGCAAACGTGCCCCCACCATTTAATCCATGCTACTTAAATATGATATATTATAATAAGATCACACATCTGTATTTATTTGTTTTGAATGAACCTCTTATGTTCAATGTCCACATATTCAGATTCAATAATTCAGTTGTAATAATTATGCAAGTAGTGCTGATGTTGGAATAGTTCTGTGGTCCATAATAATACATTTTAAAAGGTGTTAAGCCCTATAACCCCATGTTCACACTACAAGTGACAAGTCAGTCTTTTGTCTCTTGTGGTTGTGGACATGTACTGTCCAGAATGTTTTTGTTTATTCCAGTGAGAAACAATAGTAGCCAAAATGCAGTGCCTACAGCCCCCTATTCACATCACCTTTGTTTAAAATGCATTTACACTTGATGTACATGTTATGTTCTAGGCTTTTTACTCACTTTATTGGCAGTTTTGCAAAGCAACCTAACTATTGCTCCCACTCACCAGAGGCACCAATGATCTCTATTACTTCCTTCCAAGCTTTATTTTTCTATGTCATTTCTCTGCACACATTTAATTAAAGGTAGTGCATGAAAGAATAAGATGAAACCACAGTTACAAGTTTTTCTTCAGTTTTCGAGCATCAGGAAGTAAATGAGAACTAACTGGTAGGAACTAAAGTTGTGAGTGAGGATGTGCCATAGGATTGGACCAAGGACTCTTCTGAGCCAGTCTTTTGGATTTGTTGCTTTATACCATGTCATACCTACTTTGCACAGAATTGAGGAAATCTCCGTTCAAATGCTGCTTTGTTGCTGTTGCTGAATTTGTGGCTGTATTGCGCACATTGACAGAAAATGAGTGGTCACCGGCTGCTCTGTCACTTGCTAGTGAGAACGTAGGGATAGTGGTATGCATTTAATCAGTATAACGATACGATAGAAATGTTAACAAATCTAATAATGTCATTTTTCAACAGAATATGTGTATATATAACCTCAAAAGATTGTATGGAAGGGGTTGTACTAACCAGCTCTAATTTCTCAGTACAGCCTACATAGGCTGCAATGTCTGTGTGCATGAAACTGCGCAATCTGGCAACATTGGTGATGATCCGCGGAGAACGGGGGGAGTGTTCTCTATCCAGTAGCAGCTGCAAACTTTTCAAAATTACAGTGAATCTGAGATGACTTAAAGAAAGAGGAGAGGTTAGGATAAAAAAAATTATAGTGTTATAATATTTATATGATTATTTACAAGTCATGGAGAGGAAACTGCAGACAAAACTCTAGCTCTAGATAGATAGATAGATAGATAGATAGAGAGTCTTGATCTATAACGTCCTTAGCTTAGATGATAAAGATGCATATTATTATATATTGTCATTATGTATATTGGTCAGTATGACGTCTGAATTTGGGCTGTATGGCTATGATTGAAAAGGCTTTTGTGCAGGATTTCAGCTGAAAACAAGCTCCGTTTGGCTCGTTTGGTTGTGCCACCCCTCTGACGTGGCGAATTCCTGCACAGCCGAACTGCACCATCATTTTCTTAAAGAGAGATCACTAACAACATTTCACTCTGCAGCGCCATTGAACACTGCACGGCTCTGCACTGAGAGCTTTGAAAACAAAAAGATGAGCAGCAGCTGAGAGTGTAGAAACCACATGAACAAATCCACACACATCTAACCATCATCCTTTCTTTCTTTCTTTCTTTTCTTCTCTTCTACTTTCTTTCTTTTCTTCTGTTTTACTTCTCTTTTACTTTCTTCTCTTTTATTTTCTTCTTTTTTCTGCTCTTATCTTTTCTAGTATTGCTATCTAGAAGCACTGATCATGGTTTCTTTTCTTTCTTTTTTTTTAATGATTGTTAATATGGACATTATCTGAAGGCTTTCTATTTATCCTATACTAAAATATCTCCAAAACTGACAGATATTTGTAGGCTGGTTCTTAAATATTTACACACAAATTATATGCTGCTGCCTACTTTTCTGAAATTTATTTACTGTCTATGTAACATACACTCACTGAGCACTTTATTAGAAAAATCCATGTTGACATTATTGCATCAGGCAGTTCCTGTAGATTTTTCTGGTGCGTTTTCATGCTGTGAATCTCCTGTTCTACCACATCCCAAAGGTGATCTACTGGATTCAGATCCGGTGACTGGGAAGGTCACTGAAGAACACTGAACTCATTGTCATGTTCATGAAACCAGTTTGATACGATTTTTGCTTTGTGATACGATGCATATCATGCTGGAGGGAGCCATTAAAAGATGAGTAAATTGTGGCCATGAAGGGTACATGGTCAACAACAATACTCACATAGGCTGTGGCATTCAAGCGATGATTGATTGGTATTAACTGGCCCAAAGTGTGCCAAGAAAACATTCCCCACATCATCACACCACCTCCACACAAGGCAGAGTGGGTCCATGGATTCATGCTGTTGGTGCCAAATTCCGACCCTACCATCTATGAGCCTCAGCAGAAATCGAGATTCATCAGACCAGGCTTCATTTTTCCAGACTTCAACTATCCAGTTTTGGTGAGCCTGTGCCCACTGCAGCCTCAGCTTCCTGTTCTTGACTAACAGAAGTGGAACCTGACGTGGTCTTCTGCTGTTGTAACTCATTGTACATTCTGAGATGCTTTTATGCTTACCACAACTGTACAGAGTGGTTATCTGAGTTACTGTAGCCTATCCGTCTGCAGAAGTGCTGCTCACTGGATGTTTTTCCTTTATTGCACCATTCTGAGTAAACTCTAGAGACTGCTATGTGTGAAAATCCCAGGAGATCAGCAGTTATAGAAATACTCACACCAGCCCGTCTGGCACCAACAATCATGCCATGGACAAAATCACTGAGATCACACTTTTCCCCCTATTCTGATGGTTGATGTGAACATTGTCTGTATCTGCATGATTTTAAGCACTGCACTGCTGCCACATGACTGGCTGATTAGATAATTGTATGCAGTAGGTGTACAAGTGTTCCTAATAAACTGCTCTGTGAGTCATACTGGCACTATTGTTGTCAAATCTCTGTTTATTTATCTACCTTCTCATGTTATATTCTTACTATCATATTTCTAGCTTATCTTTATGTTATGTTATTTTCTGAAATATTGTGGATGGCCATGCAATCTAGAATAAAGACCTTTTCTTTAATTTAATTTGCTCACCATCTTAAATACACACCTACAGTACACACAAAACAATTGTCATACAACAATTTTATATATCAAATAGGCCTATTAGCATAATACCATGGTACAATACTAAAAAAGTAATTGTATTAAAATTATATATATATATATATCATACCACACTCTTCATTAAAAAACAATCATCATGATACTGCTTTTTCAAGAATTAAACATTGACATTGCATCAGAAATGAATGTACTTCCCCATTGCATTTCATTTTTATCAGTGTGTTGCAGTAGTGCAATCACTGTGCAATGACATCTATAAATTGTATGCAGGGGCATGGAAGGCATTGCCTTCCATATATAGGAACATCCTTTATAGTTTCTTATTGATTTTTCATTCCTCCTCCATTGATTGTTGAACTCATAACCATCAAACTTTCCAGAACTGGTCCTAAAATATGATACACTATATGGCCAAAAGTTTGTGGACACCTGAACATCACACCCATATGTGGTTGCCACAAAGTTAGAAGCACACAATTGTATAGAATGTCTCTGTATGCTGTAGCATTACAATTCCCCTTCACTGGAACTAAAAGGCCCAAACCTGTTCCAGCATGACGATGCCCCTGTGCACAAAGCGAGCTCCATGAAGACATGGTGTGTGAAGGCTGGAGTGGAAGAACTCGAGTGTCCTGCACAGAGCCCTGACCTCAACCCCACTGAACACCTTTGGGATGAACTGGAACACCAACTGCACCCCAGACCTCCTCACCAACATCAGAGCCTGATCTCACTAATGCTCTTGTAGCTGAATGATCACAAATCCCCACACTCCAGTCACGCTCCAAAATCTAGTGGAAAGCCTTCCCAGAAGAGTGGAGCTTATTATAACAGCAAAGGGGGAATAAATCTGGAATGAGATATTCAACAAATACATATGGGTGTGATGGTTAGGTGTCCACCAACATTTGGCTATATAGTGTTATAGTGTTAATATGACTTAAATACATACATGCACATAGTCAGATAGCAGGACCTAAGAATTCGTTCATTCATCTTCAGTATTCCTTGAAGTGGTGGATCCAGGAACACTGCGTGTAAGGCAGGTATACACCCTGGAAGGGACACCAGTCCATTGCAGGCACTATGCACACACAATTACACTTAGGGCCAGGGACACTAGGAGTTATTATATTTCTTAGACTTAAATCCTCAGATATAAAAAAGGAGCCATTTGTTTGTGTTTTGCCTGCAAAGCCAAAAACAGTGGTACAAACCTCAGGGTACAAGACATGCATCAAGGTTCTTGTTAGTTCTGGCACCCAGATAGTGGAACGAACTACCCCTGCTGTCTGAACAGCTGAGTCACTGGCTGTCTTCAAACAAAGACTAAAGACCTACATCTTGTATTAACAATTGTCTTGTGTTTTTTCATTCTGTATTAACCCTCACCCCAAAAGGGTTTTTAAATTGATGGTACTCTTTTTCCCTGACCTAGTGAACTAGGATGAGGATGTGTTTTTGATAGAGACTACAAAGCACTGCTATGAGTAGCTCTGTATAAGACCATAAATATAAATGTAAATATTGAGAATATTACAGTACTGACATGAGGTACAGAGTTGAAGATTAAGCCTAGTGAAACAAATAATATGAAAATAAGAATATAGTATAATAACAAATGTTAAATATAGCTGAGAGCAGCAATCATTGGAGTTCAAGCACTTTAAGAACTTTACATGCATGCATAAAAAGATATTATGTATACCAGTTCCATGATATTAGCACAAATTATCAAGAAGTTATAAGCAAAAATAGCAATTTTTTATATCTCGAGACAAGTAGGTGGAGCTGTTCCGAAACTGCTCTTGTACCCTCAGGTCATGGTTGTTATAAGACACACCAAATTTGGTGTCAATACACCAAAGCGTTGCAGGGATATAACCCCATGTTTGTTTTGGCATGCTCCGTCATATTCTTTGACGCATTATAAGTGAACGGTTTGGTCTTAAAAATCTTCAAATAACTTTTGGTCTTCATTGTCTGAAGATGATCTGAGCAAAATTTGGTGAAGTTCCGACGAAAGATCCAGGAGGAGTTCGCAAAAGTAGGTTTTACAAAAAAAGTTCAAAATGGTGAAAAATTTGATGGAAAAGGATTCCATCAAAGGATTCCAATGATGTAAGACACTTTTTCAGACAACCTGCTGAAAAAACAATAGAAACCCTCACAGAATTTGTAATGGTTTTAATGGTTATAATGGGAATTGTATTGGTTTTAATGGAAACTGTAATCTGGGTGGGTCTCTACTGGTATTTTGTTGCCTTCTAGAGGTGGTATCTAGTGGATACCATTAAGGACCAGTAATCAGAGGCGTAGCTACAGGGAAGGCAATTGCCTGGGGGTCTGCATTCTGAGAGGCCCCTGAGGACTGATCGTTTAAATAATCAGAAATTTTCATCTTAAAATAATGCAGCATCGCTTCAGCTAAGGCTCGTAAGTGACGTTTTTAAGATGACATTGTACTGTAAATAGTTGAAGATGGACATTTTATTTCCTCACTGAGGTTTGATTTCCTATTTGTAAAAACACCCCATGAAGCTGTAATTTTAAATAAACACTTGTACATTGTATAATTATATCTCTGGGTAACATGAAGACATAATAACAAGAATCTGTCAGTAGGGCCCCATGCACATTTATTTTGCCTGGGGCCCCCACATAACCCTCTGCCAAGAATGGTAATGGTTTTAATTGTTAGCTGATGGTTTGTAATGGTATTTATAGTGGAAACCATTACAATTTCTGTGATGGTTGTTATTCTTTTTTTTCAGCAGGGTTGCATCTGTGGCAAACGGTTCAAAAGTTACGGCCATTTTTGTAATTTTTTTTTTTTGTTTTGTTTAACCCTCAAAGTTTCAAGTCTCTCTGCAGTTTGGCCTGCATGATCAGATTTAGTGAAAGTGAAGTGAAGTGACATGTAGCCAAGTATGGTGACCCATACTCGGAATTTGTGCTCTGCATTTAACCCATCCAGGTGCGCGCACACACACACACACACACACACACACACACACACACACACACACACACACACACCGTGAACACACACCCGGAGCAGTGGGCAGCCGGGGAGCGGTTGGGGGATCGGTGCCTTGCTCAAGGGTCTCACCTCAGTCGTGGTATTGAGGGTGGAAGAGAGCGCTGGTCATTCACTTCCCCCACCTACAGTCCCTTCCGGACCAGACCGGTAGGGGGCGCTTTATAAACCTGCTGGTTCGCGACGCTGAAACATAAAAAAGACTGCAGAAGAAGAAGACTTTTCGCGCCAGATAAAAAGAAAAACTATGAAGCGACATGAACATGGCGTCGTCCAGCAGCAGACAACTTACTGACGAGCAAATTATCAACCGCTGGAGTTT
The DNA here is from genome assembly GCA_022985145.1 of Pangasius djambal. NCBI lineage: Eukaryota > Metazoa > Chordata > Actinopteri > Siluriformes > Pangasiidae > Pangasius > Pangasius djambal. Next base: position 15,961,232 of record CM040992.1, read on the forward strand.
CGACTTTTACGTTTCTAAAGCTTTCGAGGCGTTTCGAAATGAAGACTATGACAGTTTCATCCAGCTCAGGAACCTTATCGAAAGTAAGTTGGGTTTTGTCTCTGTGCTAGCTAGTTAGCATGTTCACTTCACTTCCTTTACTCCTGTTTACTGTTTACTAATCCGAATATAAACACGTACAAGTTATACAACACAGTCAGGTTATAATGTTAATGTCATAATAACAACAAGCAGAAGCTTAAATAAACAGCTTTAAAAACTAAAACACCTAAACTGCTTGGTATTGGATATAATGAAGTCACTATTATGTTAAAAAATAATTATAAATTCATTTTTTTTAATCTGTTCTTTTCTTGGAAGAATAATTTGCAAGCCTACTTGTTTACATTGCAGTTATGACCAGGTGAGACCAATAACCTCGAGTGCTTCCTGTCACACCTGAGTAAACTGGGGATGTCAAGATATTAAAGGAAAACTCCATCCTGAATGACATGCATATCAATATTATAATCAATGTATCATTTTCTTTGTCCATGCAATTCATTTATGATTCATTTCTGGGTTTTTTTTGGTTTCAACTTTCTTCATCAACCTATGAACTAAAAGTTTGTGGACACCTGACCATCACACCCATATGTGCTGGTTGAACATTTCATTCCAGATTTATTCCCCCTTTGCTGTTATAATAAGCTCCACTCTTCTGGGAAGGCTTTCCACTAGATGTTGGAGCGTGGCTGTGGGGATTTGTGTTCATTCAGCTACAAGAGCATTAGTGAGATCAGGCACTGATGTAGGTGAGGAGGTCTGGGGTGCAGTCGGTGTTCCAGTTCATCCCAAAGGTGTTCAGTGGGGTTGAGGTCAGGGCTCTGTGCAGGACCCTCAAGTTCTTCCACATCGACCTTAAAACACCATGTCTTCATGGAGCTCGCTTTGTGCACAGGGGTATTATCATGCTGGAACAGGTTTGGGCCTCTTAGTTCCCGTGAAAGTAAAATCGTAATGCTACAACATACGGAGACATAACTAGGGCCTTTCGCGCCGTGGGAACCTTTTCATAGTACCTGAACTAATTGTGGAACTACAGGTGTTTTCGCACCTCCGGAACTGGGTGTGATTTTAGTAGCGGACTGCCGTTGTCGGGAACCAAATTAGCTCCTACTCGGGAGCAGGGTCTAACCAGCACAACTGGTACTATCCGTGACGTAAGTAGACGTTGATTGGCCAAACACGTATGAAAACGCCGTCACCCGCCAATGATTTAAAACACTGTGTAAACAAACTGTAGTGTCAACTTATTTCGCAAGTATGGAGAACAGCGATAGATGGACGGACGCTGAAGTGCAACACGGCTCCGATCGCAGCCTCCTCCATCCTCCGGTTGTTCACGCTGTTGAACGCCGCACACAAATGACGTCGCGGTCGACCGGCTTACGTCACTTCCTAGTGCGCACTGTCGGTGCGAATGCAACCCTTTAAATGGTGCTGGGAAATAGTTCACGCAAAATCGCCCAGTACTTTAGTACCGTACATTTAGTTCTGGAACTAAAGCGGTGCGAAAGGCCCTACTGTGTGCTTCCAGCTTTGTGGCAACAGTTTGGAGAAGACCCAGATACGGGAGTGATGGTCAGGTGTCCACAAACTTTTGGCCGTATTGTGTACCTGCTGACAGTGGTGCCATTGGGATTTAGTCCTCGATTCATTTCCACCAAAGAGAGCAATGCGGCAGTGCTTTAGTTGTTTAGTCTGTCCAGCTCAACTCAGCTGTGTCAAGTTTGTATAAACACAAAATGTCCTCCTGTGACATCAGCGCGTCGCACATCATCTCACAAGAATAACGAAAATACAGCACCAACCAACAAATTAGCACCAGAAACACAAACACATAACAAATATTTTAATTTAAACATTAAACAATTGCACATGTTTTGATTTAGTGTTTTTATGTTTCAAATGAATACAGGTTTGGTGGTCAGACCGATCGACGGACACACTGACATGGCCATCAAACTGCGATTCATGCAGTTCCTCTCACGGATCAACGAGGGAGACAAGCTTGGTAAGACTGGCAACAGGAGATACTATTTAAGGTGTGTCTCATTTTATTCAACTTGTGACTATACCAATATCTCATTGCCAATTTTTATTTGCAGATGTTACATTTCAGAAGCCTCTAACATCTCTAGAGTCGGCACTGCGCGTGCTAGAATCCATCTGTACAGAAATGGATGTGGCTCAAGAGATACTGGAGCAAGTTCACACCTCGATCAGGGAAATGGTGAGACCTGAGATGTGAAACAAGAAGGGCTGTAACTGATGATTATTTTTGATAAGTAATTATTTTATTTTTATGATTGGTGACTTAGATTAATTTAAAAAATGTTACGAGTGCAAAAAGTATACATTTAAAAACATTCCAATCAACTAATACTACAGCAGAACTCCTAACTACACTTTAATTAAATAACAAGTCATTAACTGCAATACAATAATATTGAAAAGTGTAAAACAAAACAGCAGCTTAAAACAGTTGTGTTTTAATTTCCAAAATTTAATCGCTGATATTTAAGCATTAAAAGGTAACACTCGTCACCATTCTGTCCTGTTAGTTGCTTGTCCAGATCTTTATAAGCAAAGAACTTCATTTCATTTCGACTTCACCTTTACAGATTTTAGTTGAATACCCCTGACATAGACCAGCTAACCTATAATGACATTCATTTCCAGCTTTTATCCTCAAATTTGATCAATTTTGTTGATCAGTTGTTGCATTAGTGTTTTGTCCTGACTTATGGTGCTGGTATGTGATATCAATCTAAGACGCTTGTTTGTATTCCAGCTTATTGTTGTTTGCATAAAGAGCCAACAGTTTGAAAAAGCTCAGGAGATGCTGCTTAAACACTTTCCAAAAGGCATGGATTCAGCTGGCAAGGTACATTACTACTTGTAACACTGTTAGTGTAATTACTGTTATTGTATTGGGGTCAGTATGTATGGCCAGTATGGGAGATGTGTCTCCGATATTCCTAGACTTTTATGTGGTATATTTCATCCAGTTATTCCCCGGTTCTGTAGAAAAAGCTGTACGTAGATCTGATGAGAAGACGATGCAGCACCCATTCAGTTCTGAACGTGATCTCATACAGCGAATTCAAACAGGACATGCTGGACTTCGTTGAGAAACTCCACCACATTGCAGAGCCTTTTCTAATCAAGGTATAACTTCGAGGCTTGATGGATATTAGCTAGTTTTTATTATCTAACTGGCAACCGTTAGATTTCAGTTTCTCAGCTTTGTTAAACAAGCCCTTATTCATATATCTTCCAGGTTGTGTACTGTGGTTATTCATTTGAGTCTTATTTTGTTGCTATTTTATATAGCTATATATTAAAAGATTAAAATTCTAATTAAAAATGTATTGGTCTAACCAACAACCATACACAGTATGACGTGCAGTAAATGTTTTTATGACTGTTTGTGAAATAAAAATAGATTTTGCTTACTTTTATAGAGGTACAAAAGGAAAAATCTAAAAATAATATAAAGGGTGAAAAATGTAGATGGCAGCAACAGTATGGTCTGTATTTGGAATAAAGTGCAGATATGTGCAGTTGTGTGTGTAATACAATGCTGTGAAACATCGGACTGAGGTAGTTGCAGTGAAATTGCCAGCATATATAATAAATATTTATAAATATGGGGGTAATACTTATATTACCCCCATAAGTATTAATATAGGTATATTAAGAGGAATGTAGGGGGTGTGTATGTTGTGTCTAGTCCTATGTGTTGTCCTGGTTGAAGCCCGAATAGTCTGTGGGAAGAAGCTCCTCCTCATTCTCAGGGAGCGGAAGTGCTTTCCTGACTGCAACAGAGAGAACAGTCCATTGTTCAGAAATTGTTCACTCAGTGTGATCATTAGAAGCAGCTTATGCAATAAAAAAATTTATTTTACTCACTACTGCCTTTTGCAGTATGTAGGATTGATGCGTTTACTTGCCTGATGGGCTAGCTATGAAATATTTAATTTGTGCACCCTTGATGAGTTCAAGTTCAAGTGGAGTTTATTGTCATTTCAGCCATATACAAGTACATAGTGAAACGAAACAACGTTTCTTCAGGACCAAGGTGCTACATAAGACGACATAGAACAACACAGAACTACAGGGGACTACATAATTTATACATAAAGTGCACAAGTGCAAACATGTGCAGACAGCACAAGACGGTACAATGACTACAGCGCCGACCAGTACACAGTTCTGTCTAAAAGTGAACCTAGTGACAATAGTGCAAAGAGTACAGTAAAAGTAGCTGAAATAGTGTGATGATGGTGGTATGTTCTGTTTATTTAAACTAAATACGTATTATTATCATAACTATATCTAAATAAGATAATAAATATAATAGATAATTGTAATATTATGCAAAATAATCATGATGAGCATTTTAAATGAGCTCTTGCAGCTCCAGTTGATCCCCGGGGGGAAATGACACCATGTATGTCACCGTTTCTGAAATAAAAGATGGCCTTCTGACTGCAGCATCACCATCCTGATCAGTGTTTTAACAATAAAGACAAGCATGCCATATAATGCATAGCCTTCACTGTCATTGCAGGTTTAACCGTTTCTCATATTCTGCGTAGTTAGGCTGATGAACATTCATGATTTGTTTTCTTTAAAGATGGTCAAGCTCTCGAGACAAGGAAGGACAGTAGACGTTGGGGCCGCACGTGAGCCTCGAGCCGTTAGGAGTATCAACGTGCAGTCCTGTACACAGGACAGAGCGAACACTGAACATACGGTTCTCCTGCCCCATTCTCCATCCAATTCGCAACAGAGCACGCCAACCAAAAATAACCTAAGGTGTGTACATATTTACTGCTTGAATGACTGATTTATTGTAAACAGCTTCTCACAATCAGTATTTACCAAATTGTTCTAGCATGTTAATGGCTTCATTTCATGGCCCACAGCACTGAAGCATTGAGTGATTTTCTGGTTTCCCCCGTGAGGTTAATTGGTAGTTAATTGTCAAGCGTTTGCCCTACTGTAGGTCCCATGTCTAAAATCAGTTCTAGAGCTGGACACTATGAAGACATTATATTGATATTGGACCTCATGTATCAAACTGGATACAGACTAATTTATTCATAAATCTTTCACAGGAGCATTCACACAAGCGTGGTTAGTTTAGGGGGAAAAACACTTTCGTATTGTACAAGATATTCTGAGTAAATTCATGATCATTACTTTCAATAATAAGGAACTGTTCTTGTAAGTGTAGATAATGTATTTTGGTCAATTTTTATCTTCACAGATTTTAAGGTGGCACTGCATGAAAATGTCTTGAAATGTCACCATATATTTGGTGTAGAATCCACCCCTAATGAGCACTGGATTAACCCTTATTATCTATGTTCTCTCTCCTTTAGCAGACCTCGTTCCCCAGCTGTTTTGGTAACAGTGCACCTGACCCAGGGCAACCTGAGGGCCATCTATCCCAAGCTTGCTGAGCACTTTTCTGTCTCTGTCCCCTTCACTCAGCTGGAGGATGAGGTGGAGTGTGAGGCACAGCAGGAGAATGAAATAGATCGTAACGTGGAACTTTGTCTCAAACTCACAGAGACTCCAATGGAGGAGCTTTTGGAAGAAAAGGAGCAGAGTTTGTGTGTGCGTGAAGAAAGACCCTCCGATGACGGTTTGCAGTCACAGCAGCGATACGTTGCATCTTGTGTGCAGTCTGATGCCAGAAGTCAAACGAAAGTGACCCTGAAACCCCTTACAAACCAACGTGTGGAACAGGAGCAAGAAAGTTCAGAGGACACACCTTCACTAGTAGATACACATGTCCATCCACCTGCTTCGTCTGCTGAGAAAGGCAAGAAGGGGCCTGCAGTGAGTGTAGCACAGTTAGTGATGGAGGAGGACAGTCTGCTGAGTGAAGCCTCTGATTCTCAACAGACTCCCAGTTCACTGCAGGGGTCCACTGACGGAGAAGATCCCCTCACCTCGCTGTCCGTCAGCTCTACACCTGTCCGGAAATACCGCAGACCAGCTCCTCGAAGGTGAACTCCAAAAACGTGCTAGTATTGCCATTTGTACTGGAAAGAATTTTTTAAAAAATTTTTTAATTTTATTTTATTTATTTATTTTTTTTAAATAATCTTTTGTTTAGTCTAGGTCTGTGTTTCTCAGTCCTGGTCTTGGAATACCACTGCCTTGCACATTTTGGTGTTTTCACTGCTCCCAACTCACCTGATTTACCTCATCAGCTAATAAACAAGCCTCACCTGAGTGAATTACCAAAGGGAAACCACCATAAATGTGGTTTGAGAAAATACCGGCCAATGTCAAATATATTTTGTGTCGGGTAACATTTCTTTCTTTCTGTTTTTTTCTTTTTTTTTTTTTCTTCCTTCATGCAAAGATTTTCATCAATCCCATTAACTCTAAACCTAAACTATTTATATATTTGTACATATCCTAACCTTGGCATCCTGTTGGATCTTTATTTAGTTGCATTTCACTCTGTGATCAAAATAAATTTGTGCATCTTATAATAACACTGAGGCGTTTGAGTCCTAACATTAGTTTAGCATGCATTGCTTTTTATTTTAAAAGTTTTGACCCATTCATTAGTCACCAGGTTTGTTAGCATCCATTGTGTTGCATATGTGAAGATTATATCCAAAGATTACTTTTATTTTTTTTTATTTTTAAGAAATTGGTTTCAAGTCTGTTATTTATTTATCTATCTATTTATTTATTCCGCTCATGTTTGTTTTCCATCATTGTAAGCGTTCAGTAATTAATTCTGATTCCCCCTTTGCATCAGTTCCCTACCGTTGTGCTGATTGCTCTAAAACAATAAATTTTGGCTCGTCACAGGAAGAATATCTGCAGTGAGCCGGAGCCTGCTTCCCACCAGCAGCTCGACAAGCCTCAGAACTGCTCCACCCCCAGCAAAGTGGACAACAGCCCTCCTCCTGTCCAGCACACACCTAATAAGGAATATCAGAAACAAGCAACGAAGAAGTGAGTCTCATTCAGAAACTCTTATTTAATTTTGATTTCACTTCACCAGTGTTTATCAGTGACTGTTTAGTTCATTCCATAAATGTAAATGTTTCATGTTAGTTGAGTTATTGCGTAGTAACTGAGTTGTGTCCCGCAGGCCGCACACAGGGAGCGAAGGACAAAGTGAGGAAAGTGTAGAAAGCATTGTGGTAGACTCTCCACCATCAGCAAAACAGTCCGTATCCTCCTTTAAACGGTGTGTATTTGCCTCATCAGTCTCATCTTTACTACATCTTTCTTACTTCTGATCAGTTTGTAAGCGTTATTTCGGCTCATTTTGAGAGACTGGTGTCATCCATGAGCAGCTAATTGCAGCCGGCGCAGCCGCGGTTTAGTGGCATTGTAAATGATGTTAGGTTATTAACATAAATTAATAATAGCCCTAGGTGAGTATTTTAGCTCTCCCTACAACAAGAAGTCTAAAATGAGTATGCAAATGTGATGATAAGTATAAAGTAATATGTTTGTTGTTGTAGGAAACAATGGATGGATGTGTCTGGAGCCCAGGAAGAGTGGAGTGATGAGGAGTCACTTTTCAACACTTCCACTAAAACAAATAATGGTACAGTCTCTCTTACATGTTGATGTAAAATGATGATGATGATAATATCAATATCAATAATAATAAATAAAAAGTAGACGTTGTTATGTGCACTTCTTGGATGTTGTGAATTTTACTTATGGAAAGGGAAATATATTTTTTGGCTCAGGTCTTTAGAACAAAGTGCAGTTACTGGACTAAGATTTATAATCATCTAAATTTAATAATAATCGTAATTTTGGATGCTAACAACTGGGTTTAACTGGTAAAAAATGCTAAAAATACAAAAGATTCGGACTAAAATAAAGAACTATATGCAAAAGATTAACGGGCATCAAGACGCTAAGATATGCATACGCAATGATATTTTGGAAAAGAAGTTTTGTTGAGAGTGAATTTGCTTTTTTTTTTTAAAGGTCAAAGCTCAAATGACAGCCATTCCAAGAGGAAGGTGAGTGAACTTTATTCTACATACAATGGCATTTCAAGTCTTACCAGGCAGGCGTCGAACCAAGAGATTTCTGATGCAAAATATTTTCTGTTTAAAAAAAAACAAAACTTTACAATAAGTATGGACTATGGGGAATATTTTACAAATACTCATAAAACATCTTTTTATTTGGCTTTATTGGATTTTATTTTTGTTGATATATGGAGTGGGGGGAAAAAAACCTTTTGGTTAGGGAAAATGTTTAAATGATGCATTTGAAGTTTAGTGTTATGTGACTCAGAAAAACCTTACTGTAACTATATACGGGCAAGAAGAGATTTGTATCCTAATTGAAAAATTTTGCTAGGCCAGGCCATTCCAAATTGCAATATACGTATGTTAGCATGTAAAAATAATGACTTGTGTTAACAGAAATGCTTCATTTTGAAAATGTGAAAAGCAAGAAGATTTAGGTAAAACAGCAGGACTGAGGAAGGGACAAGCAACTTTCATAGTTTTACGATTTAGGTATTTATTAGTTTAACTGTTAAACAGCATAAGAGCTGAAAGAAAGCTGTGACACGTTAAAAGGAAAAATACATGATGGAAACGTGTTGAACTCGCTCCAAGATTGAACGTGCTGTCAGAGCAAGCTGTGTGAAACGTGTGTAATTGCTTTCTGGTTGTGTAAGTGACGTTTACTCAGAAGTATTCACTGTGTTTCTGTTGCAGAAGTGGAGTGACGAAGAGTCTGACTGGGTGAAGCAGGGAGTGGCTCGTTACGGAGAAGGACGTTGGGAGAGGATTAGAAGCGCGTTCCCTTTTAAAGGCCGCACGGCAGTCAATATCAAAGACCGCTGGCGCACCATGAAGAAATTAAAGATGGTGTAGGATTGTAAACAAGACAACATGTAAATAAAACAAATGTTAAGAGATATTTTTGTACAAACACTCACTGTCTACTTTATTAGTGTCACCTGTACACCTTCTCATTCATGTACTTATCTAATCAGCCAGTCATGTGACAGGTCCAGGTCAAGATTCTGGTGTTTGACGTGAACATTAACTGAAGCCCTTGACTTGTATCTGCATGATTTTATGCATTGTGCTGCTTGCACAATGGGTACAGGTGTTCCTAATAAAGTGGACAGTGAGTGTATATCCAAGAAGGTGTTTTTGAAATTGAAGAAGCTTTATGTAAAGATATTTGTTTTGAATCCTTGTGTACAGCATCCTGTCAAGGTTGAGTAAAAGTTGTAATAAACATCAAAAAGCAGAAAAAAGGGCAACACTGATATCATTAGGGTACGTATAAAAAAATTTTTTTGTTGGGATTTTTTTCCTCTGTATGTTTTTCTTCAGTATGTGACGTAGATCTGTACCAGTTAGGTCTGAATTTTTAGAAGTGCTAAAATGCCCCAGGTAACAAAATAGCCGTGTTTCTATATATTTATAGAAATGTGTGTAATATAAGTGAAATGCTCAGTCAGGGATATTAATTATCCAAGTGCAGGTATAATGAACTGTCTAATACGTTCAACAAAACTGTAGATGTCTCTCTTTAATCTACACCTGTATAAATGTTTATAAAAAATTTTTTTTGTGCGTGTAAATAAATTCTTGTACGCTTGCATTTAAATTTTTTAGTTTTATAGTGCCGCCCTTCAGAAAGGTGTGCAGGTATGAAAAAAAGTCATCTTTGCTCCTCTGTTGTATATTCTGAACATTTTTTTTGTTCACAGAACATGATTAAAAACGAATCATGTAAGACAGTGATTGCATGCACTGTTTAATTCTGACACAGCAACCAATTCTAAGGGCTTCTAATGTGATGAGGTTTACAAACTTTTTACTGTGCATCAGAGAGCACTGCTGTGTAGTAAATGAAGAAAGCCATGTGTTAAACAACTGTTACATGAACATAGTTTAATATCAGTCACATATCAGACGAAACATACACATCAACCTCAGTAACACTTTGTGGCGTCTACAAAAACATGAACTATGTCGAAATGTACCTCAAAAGCATAAATAGCTGAAGTGACAGGATCAAATACCTCCATGTTCAGCATTGTCATTTCCTTTATTTGTACAGTAAACCCAATTTAAATGTTCAACTGTCTGACCAGAAACCTGTATTTATGGTGGATCGTACTCACAGTTAAATTTTAAAGCACGTTTCTTATAAAGGTCAGGTCATGGAACAAGTTCGAAGAATAGTGTTGTGCACTTTTGTCTGAAAAGAGGACGGTTTATTTAGAGTCCAGCTGATTATAAATCCTACATTTCAGCTGAGAAGCAAATCTGCCTTCAGCACATACGCTGTGGACATTTGATGGCTCACTAATGTATCATAGCCAATGCATGCTTCTCAGTAATATTTATCGTGTTAGTACATAAAGTATACATGTACTTAATCTGGTGTGTATATATATATATATGTGTCAGTCAGCTGTATTATTAATAGAATAAACTTCACTATGGAAGGTGCTGTTGCCGTTGAGAGATTAGCCTGCTTAACTGTATCTACTTTGCATTGTTTATATTGGAGTATTTTGACTTGCATCCTTATAAAAGATTGTGTCTGATGGGGAGAAAAGTATATATTTGTAGTATTGTTAAGTTTTACCTGACAAAAAGTGACCAATGACAGTAAAATGATGTCAGACACTGAGATGACACAATGTTTGTAATAAAAGATCGACTGGATTTAGTATGGAATGAACACAAATTCATTCAGAATGATAGGTGTGTAAACTCTGAGTCCAGTGTTAGCACTCGCATGCCTTTTTCTCCACTGTGTTTGTGGGGCTGTCAATCGTTTTGGTGTTGGAACGCAGTAATATGCGCGGAGAATCCATGTGATAACTGTCCTCCTTTACAGCCAGTCCATTGCACGCCAGTAGCTCACGCGCCATCACGATGAAGGCCTGATCCACGTTCTGGGCTTCCTTTGCTGAGGTTTCCAGTGCAACTACAATTCCTTTCTGCTTTGCCAGTGTGCATGCTTCATTAAACTCAACCTGTCTCTCAGACTCCAGGTCACACTTGTTACCTGCAAATGAGAATAGTCAGTGTATTCTGGGAAATGCACAAAATAGACCTATCAAGACGATGACAAGTATATTGTTCCTAAGAATCATATTTTTAAGACGATGTAGGCCTCGACTGCACCAGATGTGTTAAGGCCAATTTGTTGCATCACTTGTAATACTCTGGATAGAAGAATTCTAAAGATGAGTAAATGTAAATGTAATGTAAATGCAAGTGACCTTCAGACCTTACCAGGAGGCAGTTTGGCAAAGCTAAAGGGTGCAAATCTGTTTGAGTGGTTTTTAAGCTCACAGAAACGATGTTACTGTGTTTACCTATGAGGGCTAGTAGGACATTGGCAGCTCCATACTGCTCCATCTCTTGGATCCACTGTGGTATAGAGTTGAACGTGGATTTGCGGGTGATATCGTAGGTGATCATAGCTGCATGTGCACTGCGGTAGTAGCTTTGTGTGATTGTGCGGAAACGCTCCTGCCCTGCCGTGTCCCAAACCTGCATCTGTGACAGAGGACATGGAGTTATACTTTTCCAAGACAGCGTCTCAAGAGAATCTGCATGTGCAAGCATAAGTAAGGAAAAAGCTCTTGAGATATATCAGTTGTGACATTCTAGTTCCTGAGTGGCCATTGTCTAAGGTTTTACCCTACTGTATGTTAGGGAGATCTGTGGATAAGAGTCCAAGGGAGCACAACTGGATGGACTTGTTTCCTGATCAGCTCCTCTGAGTTACTTGCTGAAAAATCCAGGTTAGTCTAACCAGCTGTCAAGTTAAACCATGTTTCCCAGTGGTAAGCTATATTCCAGCTTCTTTATTATTTCAATAGATTGACCAATAAATATTTTGCCTTACTGTTATCTATATTTGTAGCATTACTTGTCTGTGATGTAGTAGCAGAAATTCTGTTCCCAATCACCAGCACTATACCAGCTGGGAAAGATGATCTATCAGCTTGACCAGCTCAGCCTGTGTTTTGGCAGATAGTTGCTGGTCAGACTTAGCCTAATTTTTCAACAGGGTTGTCATTTTCACAACTGACATCTCAGGAGATTTGCCTCTGTTAATTAGTGGGATGCCAGGGACATTTACGTAAACAGAATAGGGTAATTAGTGCTCTCCTCCAAGCGTGTTTGGTGGCTTCACTTAGATCAGAGGACGCTCATTATAGCCTTCATCCTCCTGGAAAGTAGCCGCTGTACAGTAGGAGGAGACATACTGTAGGTCATGTGGTGGGAACGTGTAATTAGATATTGTGAGAAAATTGGATAAGGAAAAAGCCCGTGCTTTTGGCTGGATGGTCTCAAATAACCTGGCAGCTGGTCCAAACATTCGTTAAAATACTGTTTTCGTTTTCATATTAGTTTCGATGTACTTACTGTACATTGTACAGTACATAGTAGTTACGCAATAATATGTTATAACATACACAATGAATGCTATTTTGCATAGTTTATAGAAAGTACTTGTGGCATTCCTGTTAGTCATTTGGAAGGTGCCTGAAGGTGAATAGATGAGAACCACTGCTTCATATGCCTCACATCCCACTGAGATTTTGCGGATCTCTGAAGACCTGTTGTGCTATAGCAACCTAACACACCTGCAACTTGCACACCAGACTCTATCCCAAGCCATGTTCCATTCTTACCTCTCTGTGTTTTCATACAAAGCTACATTTGAATTTTTGATGTGACACTGTATCAGATTTTTCTTTTTTTAATATTAGCCATTAATATGACCAGCCTTCTATTTCTTGTACCCTCTCATCACCACAAATATCTGGCATTCTGGCATATTTATAACACACCTTAAGGATTAAAGAAGTATGTTGAGCATTTATTTATTTTATTTACTTTATATTACTGATAATATATGCTGCCACATGGAAAATCACTGGTTCCACCCAATCAGGGTTTAAAATACTTCCCTGTTCATTACAGACTGAGTAAATAAATAACATTTTCACTAACACAGTCTAATCTAATTTAGTCTATTAATACTAGAAATAGGCGGTTTTTAGATGGGAAAGCCACCAGACCTGACACTAAAGATTCTGTAAATTTATACATACCGTATAATGATTACCTCCATGATAAACCAACTTCATACACTTCAGACATCTGTTTCTAAATCTGGGTGTGTATTCTGAAATTATCCAATTATCTCTCTGGCTGCTTTGGAAATCTGGTTTACTGCAGTCAAAGAAAACTAAACTCTGCCACACAAAGGATGATAACTTTCATTTCTTCTAACAATGGATTATGTGTTTTTGGCATGGATATTTGATATAGCCTAGAGATCCAGTATTTTTACTTTTTCCTTGTGTGTGTGTGTGTGTGTGTGTGTGTGTGTGTGTGTGTGTGTGAGAGAGAGAGAGAGAGAGAGAAAGAGATTTTCTTTAATTCCATAATACCTTGTGTACAGTAATACATTTAGTTACACATTAGGTTACAGTTGAGTGCAAAGATTTACATGCCCCATTTAGATTTTAGATATAAAAGAAACTTTGGAGATAATTTACAAATTATCTACAAAAAAATTTCATTTCAATATGTTGAACTCGGAGCATCAAACAACTTCTTACATTTCTGCCTGAAGGAAGAAATGCCACTCATATAACGTAAGAAAGCACAGCCAATAGGCATCGTAACATTAGCCTCTGGTGGCTATAGATCTGATATAAAGCCACGCTTTCACTGAAGTCAGGCATTTTAATCCTGTACTGTGGCTGACAATTGCCCATACCAAAGATTCCACTCTTTCAGTCCCTGAACGTTAATACATTTATCAACACCAGAGTCCAGCAGGTGGACAATATTTGGCATTAGATAACTCCGTCACTCACTGCCCACAGACGGACCTCTTACTAACGCTTGTAACCAGGATACACAATCCTGCCTATTGACAGCGGCTGGTTGAAGAGGGGTCAGCTAAGGGACCTTAAGCTGAGCAGGGGAAACAATGTAGGATGTGGGTTTAAGCAAACCTGTAGAGCTGGTTGTGTATTACCGCTGCTGGTCTGACTAGTTTATTTCGAGTTTCTAAAAATGACTTTGGCATGAAAGGTTCCACCTAAATGGTGATAAATATCTAACTTTGCAGAACAAGTTCCTCCACTGAAGTCGTGCCATTTTTAATTACCTAAAAGGCAGCACAGTTATGTCATTCAAACAAGATCACTTTAACTCAGTAAAACTGACCTTTACTTTTCTGCCCTGGATGTTGAGGGTGCGAACAATGAAGTCCACTCCGATAGTGCTCTGCTGCTTCTCAGAGAAGTTCCCAGTCTTAAACCTCTGAATCACAGACGTTTTGCCAACATCTGTGTCTCCGATTAGAATAATCTTGAACAAGAAATCGAAGCAGTCTTCTTGCTCCTGTCCAGCTGACTGCATGGTCAGACTCGCACATCCAGTCTAATGTTCAGTGTTGATGCTGGAATAGGAGTGGAGGCAATCTCAGTGATGCTCTCTGTCTGTAAAGCAAAGCTTTCCTCTGTCCTGCCTCTCAAACACAAACTGGTCCACCTGTAGAGACACGTTTCCTCGCCATCTCCTAAAATACTGAGGAGATCTGAGCAGGTATATGTGCTTACTGAGTTTATCAAAACTAGGCTGAAAACTTTCCAACTTCTACGTGTTCCTCCAGACAGACTCGTGCTCCCTGCTCCTGGTGTCTCTTCCTCTCTTTCACTCCACCCATCTCCATCCATACGTGTAGTTCACCTGTTGTTGTTCCCGCCCAGCTGACACCAGCAAAGCTCCACCCATTACCTGCTCTATGCTCTTGAGGTATTGTCGTGTAATGTCCCAAGTGTCCTGTAGAATGCACTGCTCTCTAACAACAAAACAGGAGCTGTTTCGCAAAGACGTCTGTACAGGTTGGGTAATGTGAATTACTGAGATCTGAAATCAGAGTTGAGCTGTGCCATTGTAATTTGATAATAGTATAATGGTGATCATTCATTCATTCTTTCATTCATTCTTTCATTTGTTCA
Source organism: Pangasius djambal (assembly GCA_022985145.1). Classification (NCBI taxonomy): domain Eukaryota; kingdom Metazoa; phylum Chordata; class Actinopteri; order Siluriformes; family Pangasiidae; genus Pangasius; species Pangasius djambal. The sequence goes on from CM040992.1 coordinate 15,976,329, forward strand.
TCTTCAGTAACTACTTTATTCTCGTCAGGGTCCAGTGCCTATCCTGGGAGCGCTGAGAATGAGGAAGGAATACACCTTGGATGGGATGATAGTTGATCGCAGGGACCATACACACACACACACACACACACACACACACACACACACACACACACACACACACACAATGTTCACCAGTTAGATTCAACTTTATTGTCATTGTGCAGAGTTCAAGTACAGAGCTAATGAAATGCAGTTTAGCATCTAACCAGAAGTGCAAATAGCAATATGTCTATAAATAAATAAAGAAATATATATTTATGTATATACATGTGCAAGGTATGAGAAAGTAGAGACCAGCTCAGTGCACATGACAAGGTGTACAGATATAGAAGGTGCATTGTACAGAGATATGAGGTATATATATATATATATATATATATATATATATATATATATATATATATATATATATATATATATATATATCTGGTAGAGAAAGTAGAGAGCAGCTCAAGTGCACATATAGAAGGTGCATGTAGTAAGTAGTCAGAAATGTGCAAGGAGGCAAGTTCAGGATGAGGTGTAAGGGCAAGTTACCATGGTAGTGCAAATGACAAGATATGGATGGTGTTTAGTCAAAGTCAAAGTCAAAGTCAGCTTTATTGTCAATTCTGCCACATGTTCAGCACATACAGAGAATTGAAATTACATTACTCTCAGACCCAAGGTGCTTACAGATAACAACACACACACACACAAAAAAAGGAAATGCAAATGGAACAAATAAATAAAGTATAAATGTATATTTAAAAGAGGGGAGGGGAGGCAGAGCCGGGAGAGAGTTGAGCTTCCTGACAGCCTGGTGGATGAAGCTGTCCTTCAGTCTATGAAGCTATGAGTCGGGTGGGTGGGATCACCCGCAATGCGGAGGGCTTTGCGGGTGAGATGTGTGCTGTAAATGTCTTGGAGGGAGGGGAGAGAGACACCAACAATCTTCTCAGCTGCTCTCACAATGCGTTGGAGGGTCTTTCGGCAGGATGCGTTGCAGGCGCCATACCACACAGTGATGCAGCTTGTCAGAGTGCTCTCAATGGTGCCTCTGTAGAAGGTGCACATGATGGGGGCCGGGGCTCTGGCTCTCTTCAGTTTGCGCAGGAAGTAGAGATGCTGATGTGATTTCTTGACCAGTGATGCAGTGTTGTCAGTCCAGGAGAGGTTTTCTGTGATGTGCACACCCAGGAACTTAGTGCTGCTCACTCTTTCCACAGGCGCACCGTTGATAGTCAAGAGTGATAGATTTAAGAGTGCACACAACATTAATATTGTACAGAACAGTATTTTTTTATAGCATGGGTCAGAATCGGGGCGTACACTTCAGTGCCTGAGTTCAGAATTCAGAAGGCTGACCGCTGATGGGAAGCTGGAGAGTCACCTACTGGAGAACCCAGAGAAGGTCCACACAGACAGTAACCCGGGCTCAGAATCAAAGCGGGGACTCTGGAGCTCCCCTTTGTGTCAATGTGGCACCATAATAATAATAATAATAATAATAATAATAATAATAATAATAATAATAATGTACCACACTGTTGTAACCTACATGGTATTACACACCATTTGGTTCTGACCAAGCGTTCTGATTGGATGAAATGAGTTCTTATATCTGATGACAGTATTTTTTTCTCTCCTAAATTCGTACCATTCAGCTGGCTATGTTTTGCTAAGTAAGCTCAGAATTCTTGTTACTTCAAGTTGTTTTAAATCATTAACATTTAAAACAGCATGGCAATACCTTTATACCAACATGCCAAAGGAAAAAGAAAAGACATTTGTTTTGGAGCTACTTTTAGTACGCAGAAGAGACGTCTGATATTAAATATAGATAACAATATTGAGAGCCTGAGAGCAAATCGCAGCTGTGTTGTTATTCATGATAACACACTGTCTCATGTTCTATCGCTTCAATATACCAAACTTCGCTCTGCTTTACAGGGAAATGCGTTGATTTCAAAACTGCAAAATATCTTCCTTCAGTCAAAACACACACTAACTTATGTGTACATACATTTAATCATTAAAGCCAAATTTATTCAAGGCTTAATTGTATCATGACGCTTTGCTAAATTTTTTTTGACATTTTTATTTTTTTTATATTTCTTTTAATATTTTTGATTAATTTTTTTTTATTTGTTTACATTTTGGATTTTTTAAAATATCTTTTGATTTTTTAAAACATTTTTATATTTTTAAAATATAATTAAATATATATATATATAATTATTATCATTATTATTATTATTGATATTTTTTCTAGGTGCTTTCTGTCTGCAAATATCTGGCTAATCAGCAAAACCTTTTTCCTTGATGAAAACATGCCATACAGTATATAATCACTGATTATATTTTTGCTTGTTTACAGTGTGATAAGAATTTCTGACGCCTTGTCATGTCACTCAGGACGTCATTTAACGGAGCTTTTAATTTGAAAAGTCATAAACCGTTGGTTATGTTTCTGCTTCTCGTTATTTTTCTCTACTGATCAATTCCGCCTTCCGTACTAGAATTGGTTGTTAGCGCATACTTACAAACGGTTTATCCAATGAAAATAGAGACTAAATACTGTAAGCCAATCACGTTTCAGGATATATTATTATTCAGGATAATTAACCAATCGTAGTGTAGAAGGCGGGGTTTTCCGGAATATGGGTAGGAAAAACAACACCGCTCCGAGTGTGTACCCGCTTCAGTGTTTGACGCGCTGCAGGTTTCTCTCTTCCCGGCGTGTGTGTGTGTGAGAGCGGCTTTAATCCTGATCTGTAGCAGCCATGGTAAGTGTCTGTTAAAAAGGAATATAAATATCTAAGCTACATTTGCTGAGTTTGGGCAGAAATACGATTAAAGGTAAAACAGGTGGGAATGTTGAGAGCGTCGCTTTGTATTGACTTTA
>CM040992.1:15980484-16081732 GCA_022985145.1 Pangasius djambal
CAATTACAGCCATTTCCTTTGAAACCAAACCTTTGTAAAGTATATGCCATTTTTCATCGATGTTGCTTGCTGGGTATACTTGTCCCCTACCTCATTTGCCTTGACACCAATATGGCTGGAACTGGAACCCAGAATTCTACTTCATACTTCACTTGAGCTGATTCTCATCTGAAATATATCTTAAAGTCTTTCCTTGACTAACACAGACTGACCATTTCTTGTACTGTTAGGTTCTTGCTAACCAGATTGCCACCAGCTTTGCTGCACACACACACACACACACACACACACACACACACACACACGCGCATCCCAAACGCGTAAATTGGGCTTCCCCTGGTTTAAAAGTCAGCAGCCACCACTGGTATGGGGGTATGTAAGGAGTATATAAGGGATAGGTATGGGGTATGTAAGGGATAGGTATGGGGTATGTAAGGGATAGGTATGGGGTATGTAAGGAGTATATAAGGGATAGGTATGGGGTATGTAAGGGATAGGTATGGGGTATGTAAGGGGTATGTAAGGATGAGTAAGGGGTATGTAAGGGATGAGTAAGGGGTATGTAAGGGATGAGTAAGAAGAGGAAGAAGGCAGAATTATTTTATAGAAAAAAGAAACGTAGTTTATTAGGTCTCGCACGCGTTCCTTCATTATCTCAGGTTACAGAAAAATGGCCAAATAGATTATGCACTTTTCTTTTCTGAATCTGATCTAAAACTAATTGGTCTTCAACTAAAACTTGTGAAGGTCCAGCTCCATAAAACTCCTTGCTTATGATACACAGGCAGATATGACTGAAGGACAATCACAGTTACCTTTTAATGCTTAAGCACCACAGACTCGGAACCTGTAAGACCCATCTGTTTTGGACTAGAAGCGGAGAATAAACACACACCACAAACAGTGTTTTCTTCGTCAGCTTTTTTGAGCAAACCAGGTAAATAATTACATGGCTGCACATGATATGGAGCAACGAGCCGTAATAGAGGATCCTCTGTAGAAGCTATGATGGCTATCTAGCTATGATTAAAAAATAAATAAATAAAAAAGTTGTTGCTGGAACACAGGTTTTTTTTTTTTTTTAATTCATGCACTGATCAGTGAAAATGCTTTGCGGGGCTCTAGTGTGGTGTAGGACTAAATTAATCAATGTTTTTTTTTTTGTATAAATGGAGAGAGATGGGATCTCGTCTAGTATTTAAAATCTTTGGACACAGATACGAGTCACACTGAAACTCCCTGTTTATGAAATATAAGGGTATATAAAATGACATACTTTGTTTATGTAACACACACATGCAATATACTTCTATTTTACTGATTTCTAGATCAACCATGTGGTTGATTTATCTTTGATGTTCTTTCTGCTCTCTGTATAAATCTATAAATCTCTTGTATTTGTTGCCTTTGTACATTTGAGTTTAATTTAAAAAGAACATTGAATTTATGGCATTGGAGAAACTGCATGAGACTCATGTAAATGTGGTTTTGTCACTTGACAGGCTTCCTTATCAATGGCCCCAGTGAACATCTTTAAGCATGGAGCTGATGAGGAGAAAGCTGAGACTGCTCGCCTGGTGAGTATTTCCTACTGAGTAACTATAAAAATCCTAGTTCATACACTATATGGCTGAAAGTTTGTGGACACCTGACCATCACATCCATATGTGCTGGTTGAACACCTCATTCCAGATTTATTCCCCCTTTGCTGTTATAATGAGCTCCACTCTTCTGGGAAGCTTTCCACTAGATTTTGGAGTGTGACTGTGGGGATTTGCGATCATTCAGCTACAAGAGCATTAGTGAGGTCAGGCGCTGATGTTGGTGAGGAGGTCTGGGGTGCAGTCGGTGTTCCAGTTCATCCCAAAGGTGTTCAGTGGGGTTGAGGTCAGGGCTCTGTGCAGGACACTCGAGTTCTTCCACTCCAACCTTCACACACCATGTCTTCATGGAGCTCGCTTTGTGCACACGGACCTTGTCATGCTGGAACAGGTTTGAGTCTCGTAGTTCCAGTGAAAGTAAAATTGTAATGCTACAACATACAGAGACATTCTATACAATTGTGTGCTTCCAACTTTGTGGCAAAGGTTTGGAGAAGAACCACATGAGTGTGATGGTCAGGTGTCCACAAACTTTTGGCCATGTAGCTGATCAGCTATTGTATTAGAAGCTATAGGATCATATTTAACTAATTGAGTCACAGCTCAGTTAGTTTGTCCCATTGTAGATATGAATGCCTGTGTGATATTTGTGTTTATTTTTCCCCTGTATTTACTGTTTTAACTCGCTAATCAGATATGATTTAATCAGTATACATCCAGAATCTGGCCAAAAAAACCTATTTGACGCACTCTGGCTAAAACTGGTCGCAAAATCAGGAACGAGACTGTGCCTCTAGCACGCTTGTCAATTTTCTGTGCTAACAGTTGACACGCACAGTCTCAGTCTAACTGAATTGTGACTATAACTGATGCTTTAAAGTGAAAAGTGTTTATTTTTTTTTATTATTGTTCTGTTATATAACAATTGATTATGATGCTAAAAATGATCAAATCTTTTGTGTACACAGGAACAGGTATGCTAACTCTGTCTCTTTTCTCCTAGTCTTCCTTTATTGGTGCCATTGCTATTGGGGATCTGGTGAAAAGTACACTTGGACCAAAAGGAATGGTACGTAAATGGTTAAAAAATAATGGCACACTTATTTTGGGTAACTGTATCTCAGTGTTATTGTTCTCACCTGCTCATATTCTCTGCAGGACAAAATCCTCTTGGGTGGTGGACGTGATGGATCTGTTACAGTAACCAACGATGGAGCAACCATTCTGAAAGCCATCGGGGTGGACAACCCTGCTGCCAAAGTGCTGGTCGGTGAGTATGGGGGCTGTGTATATACAACAGGTCCAACTTTACATTTATTCTAGTTTAGTTTACAGCAGGAGGAAGACAAAGTTTAAAACTTTTAGTAGTGTATCATTATAGGCCTCCCTACATTGTCTTGTTTTCAGATATGTCGAAGGTCCAGGATGATGAGGTTGGAGACGGCACTACTTCGGTCACTGTGCTGGCAGCAGAACTGCTCAGGGTGAGGCATTAACCTGTCGTCCTAATAGTTCATTGATGTATTCCTTAAAACCGTTTAGTCAATTTATGATCTGGTTTCTGGCTTCTTTTCCTAATGGTTGGATGATGATTCTAGGTTTTTTTTTTTTTTTTTTTTAAGATTAATCCATTTCTCTCCAGTTTTTTGTAGCTGTTTTAATCTTTAAAAGATTTAATATTTGATATGATTGAATCCATATGAATATTATTGAGCCTGGATTATTATACCACAAGCTGAACATTAGCACTAGCATGTTACTGGTTGATAAGTTTGATAATATTATGTTTTAAAAGCATTTTAAAATTGGTTTTAAGGTGCCTAGAGATTCCTACTCCTCTTTAATGTCACCTTATATCATGGTGGCTCAGTGGTGACTTTCATTTGCATTCATTGTGCACTAGGAAGCAGAGCTGCTGATTGCCAAGAAGATCCATCCTCAGATCATCATCTCAGGCTGGAGGAAGGCCACCCAGGCTGCTCGCGAGGCCCTGAGGGAGGCTGCAGTGGACCATGGGTAACACTAACATCTCACTGTTAACCATCTCATGAGTTTAAGTAAAAGTTTGTGTTGATGTTTGCTTTAATTTCCTACAGCTTGTTTCCATATTGTTTTTTTTTTATAATAATCGATATGTAAATGATGTCCCTTTTTGCAAAAGCCTCCTGTTGCATATGTTACGCTTGAGTAAAAAAATGGTGGCGTTCATCTTTACCTTTAGCCTTTCATATATATTGCAAACTTGCTGGAGTTGATGAGATACATAATGCATGACTGCATGTATGCTTGCCAACCTGCTGGTCACATACTCGCCTGCGTGTTTTTCATACATCTGAACCCTTTCTCTGATTTTGCACAAGTTATACAGTGAAGGTGGCCGGAGTCGAGAAATCAATGATAACACACATATTGAGGAAATGCCAGAAACTCTGGTATTGCACCATATGTCATGCTCAGTAGCTGTACTTAAAATGAACACAGGATACGTGTTGCAGCCGTCTTGCATGCGCATAGTTAAAAGCAAGTATAACCCTAGCATAAACCCTCGTAACCTGTGTTAACTAGGTCCTGTCTTCATTTACAGTAATGACCAGGTAAAATTCCAGGAGGATCTGCTGAACATCTCCCGCACCACGCTATCATCCAAACTACTCACTCATCATAAGGACCACTTTGCCAAGCTGGCAGTGCAGGCAGTGCTCCGCCTGAAGGGATCTGGCAACCTGGAGGCCATCCATGTGATTAAGAAGCTGGGAGGCAGCCTTACAGACTCTTACCTGGATGAAGGTCTGAATCTGAATTATTCTAGTTTTTGTTTGCTCTTGAATAATTAAAACTTGTACAACAGTAAGAGGTTTTGAGAAATAAAGCTCCTGATCTATATTTAATTTTTATTTGGTTCTACAAGTTGTAGGTTTTTATACATAGTTTAATACATACATTAATTCTGTGTGTCTTAACAGGGTTCCTTCTGGACAAGAAGATCGGTGTTAATCAGCCCAAAAGGATCGAGAATGCAAACATCCTTATTGCCAACACTGGCATGGACACAGACAAGATCAAGGTACAGCTTTAAATCTTCCACAGCCCTTGTTTTTGTCTGGAAATGCTTTTTGCCCCCTTTCTTTTCTTTTACGAGAACATGCCCAATCATTGTGTGTGTGTGTGTGTGTGTGTGTGTGTGTGTGTTCTGTAGATCTTTGGCTCCAGAGTGCGTGTCGACTCTACAGCAAAAGTGGCAGAAATTGAGTTAGCAGAGAAAGAAAAGATGAAGGAGAAAGTTGAGCGCATTCTGAAGCATGGCATTAACTGCTTCATCAATAGGTACGAGGTGTACACTAGACACTCACAGTTCACCTAGGTCTTTTGACAATTAAAAGGAAAACGTGTTCAGTAGGAGGAATCTCATTTGATTTACCATATAGTATTATAGCATTTTTTATATTAAAATCTTTAACAGTTGCATGGCATTTGAAAACCGTGTGACTGCGAGGTGATTTGAAGTTCATTTTAAGTTCCTCTCTTCTCCAGACAGCTGATCTATAACTACCCTGAGCAGCTCTTTGCTGCTGCCGGCGTCATGGCCATCGAACATGCTGACTTTGCCGGGGTGGAGAGACTGGCATTGGTCACAGGTATGTAGATAAAGGAGTGCAGACTTGTGCCTTAATCAGTTTTACTCGTACCCAAATCAAAAATAAAGCCCAGAAAGGTACAGTAAGACTATGGGTCCCACATAAAGACAACCATAGGCAAAATCCTAACTTATAATATTAGAGATGAGGTAATTGGACTTGCAATCCCTTATCGGCATTCGCCCGAGCGTTGATGTCTTGAGTGAGGAAGTGGAGGAATGAATGCTTCATTGGGGCCATCTGGTGGTCATCGTCTTTGTTTGGTGTTTCCTTGATAGGCCCAGGACATCTCTAGAGGACTCACAAGTTCAGAGATAAGATATTACTATTAGACGTATGAAACATAAGGGCTAAGCACAGTTAATAATGTTAGTAGCATAAGCACTGCCTTATATTACTGAAACTAAAAAATAAATAAATAAACCAGAGGTGAATATCCTTGTGCTTTCTTTTTTTTGGGCAAAAGGGATAAGGAATTGTATCTGCTGCTTTTGCTCTTAACACTGGATTGCTTCCTTTGTCAGGAGGGGAGATCGCGTCCACCTTTGACCACCCTGAACTGGTAAAGCTGGGCCACTGCAAACTCATTGAGGAGGTGATGATCGGAGAAGACACTCTCATCCATTTCTCTGGAGTGGACATGGGTAAGTATCTACACAGACTCTGCTCACATTCTGCTGAATGCGTTATTTATAAGGGTTCTCTGTTTTTGCATGCTTTTGCATGGAGTTAATTTCCATGGCATAAAATTGTACACAATCATATAAAATGATGAAATGTTTTCTTACATATGTTTGAAATTATTGCAGGTCTAGAAACACTTGGACATTACAGTAGACGTTAGAAACTACATTTTTAAATCTCATGGAATCTTTAATACCTGTACCTACAGTCTTAACCAACCTCTCTGTATGTGGGTATCATATTTAACCCTGAGCGGAGTCTGTAGGTGAGATTATAATAGTTGAAATCATATTTGTGTGTGTGTGTGTGTGTGTGTGTGTGTGTGTGACTTGTAAGGTGAGGCCTGCACTATTGTTCTGCGTGGAGCAACACAGCAGATCCTGGACGAGGCTGAGCGTTCTCTCCATGATGCATTGTGTGTGTTAGCTCAGACCATTAAAGAGACTCGTACAGTCTATGGCGGAGGTATGTGTAGATCTTTATCATACCAGTTTATTTAGGTTCTCTCTTTCTTGCCATGAATTCATTCTAATTGCAGATTCTAGTTGGACTGTTTACATTTACCTTAAACCTGTTACATGGAAATGAAATCAAATTCATGCTTATATATTGTATGTTACTATAAAAACAAACTTTTTGTAAATTTTTCAAGACCAGTTTATGAAAAAAAAAAAAAAACTTCCCTTTTCCCGTAGGTTGTTCAGAGATGTTGATGGCTAAAGTAGTGACAGACTTGGCCAGCAGAACCCCAGGAAAAGAAGCTGTGGCTATGGAGTCTTTCGCCAAAGCCCTGAGAATGGTGAGAGCTGATGGATAGTTACTGGGCTCCGTACCACAGTCACGCTCAGGGATTTGTGAAGTCGTTGCTTTTCATTGTAGAAGTACATAAACTGTTCATCTGAGAGATACTTCTAACCAAAGTGACTTATTACTGAGACTGGATATGGTGCAGTTACAGTTACAGGATGTAAGATTTTGGACGTTGTATCCTCTGGCAGAAAGTTCTAATGCAAGCTACGTGTGGAAGAGCAGCCCACGAACATCATATTTTGAAGTATTCTTTGTCCCCTAACAAAATCATTTTTTATCGACCTAACAAACATTCAGATGCCTGATTTGAAATTCTTTGTTACTGCTTGCTGCTCCATGTATTTAGGGATATAATTTGAAGTCGGATATCTAACATGCATTCAACGATGGACTTTGAGTTTAGGAAATCGATGAGTTTATATGGCTTGAAATATGGTGGTGGTTTAAATTCCTACTACTGATTAGTCTAACGAACATGTTTGTATCCTAGCTGCCGACTATAATTGCGGATAATGCAGGTTACGACAGTGCAGACCTCGTGGCACAACTGAGAGCAGCTCACCAGGAGAATAAGACCACTTTCGGTCTGGGTGAGTTCTGGCTAGTGATCAGCATTATAGCAAATAAAATGTCTGACTTGGAAGTTTGTTTTCTTGTATCAATCAATCAATTACACATTGTCTTTAAGCGCCTTCTAACCTTTAACCCTGCTGTGCCTCAGACATGACACGTGGCACAGTTGGTGACATGGCCGAGCTGGGCATCACAGAGAGCTTCCAGGTGAAGAGGCAGGTGCTGCTAAGCGCCGCAGAGGCAGCCGAGATGATTCTTCGTGTTGATGACATCATCAGGGCTGCACCAAGGTAAGTTAAAACCGCTCACGTAATATAACTCTGTTGGGGTGAATCTTGGAGTAGTGCGCATTTACTTGGGGCATTGATTGCTACCATGGAAACAAACTTATCGCTCTGGCTGTGTCACGTCCTCACTTAATTAGTTGTGCGATGCCAGATTTAGCTTTACGTGGTGAAACACTCTCACAGCTAGTCGAAGCTTGTGAGTTCTCTGAGAGTGTCTGAGACAATATGTTATGACTCACCAACTGCAATATTTTCTTCCAGAAAACGAGTACCAGATCACCACCCATGTTAGGAGAACAGAAGAGTGTGGAAAGCAGCCTGAGTATTTATTACCTGCAATGGCCTCCTTCTTCTTTAGCTCTCAATGTCAGTATCTAGCACAGTTAACACTGCAGAGGCTGTCTGTGTTCAGACATGGCAGTGTGGCTTTCTTTGTTTACTCAGTAATAAAACTTTAAAGCCTGTTTTTGTCCCCCGTCTTATTTCCCCCATTTTAGTTCTACTGACACCTGGTACAGCAATGGAGTAAACATTTCTCTTCTCTTAAATGTTGCCTTAATTTACTTCACATGACATTAAACAGAAGTTGCAGAAGTTACAGCTATGCTGATGTGTTAACTTTGAGTGTCCTGTTTAACTAAGCTGACTACACAGTGCAACATCTACATGAATACACTGAATGAATTTAATGAATAGTTATAAAGTTTTATTCTGCCCTTGACTCCTCAGTATACAACAGATGAAAAATATATCCTTTTTGTAAATGGTAATATTGGTTCTGTAAAATGTGGATTTAAAAATCTGTCTTAAAAAAAAAACAAAACAAATGGCACACTTCCTATGACAATTTATAGTACTAGCCTGATAATAAAGTGATCTAAGCTTAATCAAAGCCTAATAATATATAGTATAGTACTGACTCATTGATCTATTAGAGCTGGTTTCTACCTCTCTTTCATTTGCCTTTTAATATCTATTGAATAATTCCTTTGTGCCATGTTTAAGTAAGCAGAATACAGTGTTCAAGGTCATGGCAACCTGAAATTAGTCCAACATTTGCTTACCACTGCTGAGATGGGTTGGCGTTGTAGATTGGTTCATTGGGTCACCTTTTCTATATGAAAGCATTATCATAAGACCTGCTAACAGATACATAGGTGCTGTCAAGTAATAAAGATGAAGCGAGTACTGCTCCTGCTGCTCTGTTCTTTGTGTGCTGTTCATGGCCTCGTGAGGTAAGAAAATATTCAAAAATGGCTGTTTTAAGAGGTGAAAAAAAGGAACAAATCTGATCCCCAAAGTTGTGGGTAATATTTGATATTACTTAAATGTTGCTTAATACACACTTGGAACCAAGGGTGCCTCTGATGAAGATGTCCACTCTGAGGAGTCGTTTAAGGGCAACAAACCAGCTGAAGGACTTTCTGAAGGATCACCAGGTGGATGCTTTCTCTCGCCGCTATGCACAGTGTTACCCGTCTAACTTAGCATCTCTGAAGCCAGGCAAAGCAGCAGAGAGACTTTACAACTTCATGGATGTGAGTGCTTTTAAACAATCCAAGATTATTGATGTAATTGACATATTGACGTATAGTCATTTTCCAAAAAGTATTGTTAAGTTATGGTAAAGATAATCTAACATGGTATAGAGATGGCCTCAATGTGATGACTGGCTGAAAGCGACCCATAATGTAATAAATATAATAAAAAGGGGATGCAGCTAGTTCATTTAACTGGAGGGAGATAAATTAACTTTGTCATTATAACATATACATTATGACCTCCAGCAACAGGTCCACACTGAAATAGTGGGCTACAAATACTCATACATAGGTTAAGCATTGCACTCTGGTCTACATGTCCATTTCAGGCCAGTATAACTAAGCACATATGTTGGATGGTATGTTGTGAAGGCACAGTACTATGGAAAGATCAGTCTGGGAACCCCAGGGCAGAACTTCTCTGTGGTCTTTGACACTGGATCTGCTGATTTGTGGGTGCCTTCATCTTACTGTGTCAGTCAAGCGTGTGGTAATGAACACATTTCTACTTGTTATGAATGATAAACCTTTTTTAAAGTCTCACGTCAAATTTACATTAATGATTATCCCAATTTTGTATTGTTAAATTGTTTAGTTTCATGCTGTAATGTGTACACAGCTAGACAGCTCAGTGTCTCATTTGGCCAAATCAGCCCATATTTTTTATGCTAAGTGACCTGGGATTTTGGGTCACCGGTCACTGTGTTCCTCTCTTGGCACAGCTGCACATCACAGGTTCAAGGCTGTGGAGTCGAGCACCTACATTCACGACGGCCGAATCTTTGGCATTCACTATGGCTCTGGACACCTGCTGGGCGTGATGGCTAAAGATATACTGAGGGTAAAGACACAGACGCTGCAGACTGGAAGCTAATGAGTCAGGCCTGGTCACACACCGCACTCTTCTGTACAGAAGGAAAATTTAGTTATTAATATGATTTACAGCTGGGGCATTCTGTTTGTAGGATATGTCTACTTTATACCTACTACTTTAACAGTGAATAACAGTAAACATCAGACCATTAAACATGATGTGTAGTTTTGGAATGTGGACTGATATTGAATTTTAAAAAAAAACTCGGCAAATGCTAAAAATCTTTATCCATGGTAGACTTGTGGTGGCACCCAGACAACCCTTCATTATATCTACTATATGATATATACTTTCATTTATTCAGCCTGTTTTGTTGATGATGTTCAGTCCGTAGGGTTGTTGTGTACCTCTGCTGAGTGTGTGCTCTGTAATGGTGCCATGTTGTGTAGGTGGGCTCTATGATTCTGCCGGATCAGATGTTTGGTGAGTCAGTGTACGAGCCGGGCATGTCCTTTGTCATGACCAGGTTCGATGGGGTTTTGGGCCTCAGTTACCCGTTGCTGGCTGAGGAGCTTGGAGCACCTGCATTTGACAACATGATGAGCCAGAAGAAAGTGGAAAAGCCCATGTTCTCCTTCTACCTCAGCAAGTGAGCATGGACATGCAGCAGAAAGAGAAGCAGTGTAGTAATGACTAATTATTTAAACTGTAGTGAAATCAAAGACCATTTCAAGGCACCAAATACTGGTAAACTCTTATTTGTAACAATTTATGACATTGGTATTTATGATTCTACTTGATTCTGTGATATTGACCATTATGATGATAATGGCTGAGCATTGCCACCTAATTCTTTTTTTATATAAAAGATTATACCATATTAGTCAGGTTATACCACAGTAATATTGAATTCTTCAGTCTTGGTCAGGTGATTAATATTATATAACTGCATGGCTCTGACAATAGTGCCAACCTGAATGCAAATCACAGGTATATACTTAATGCACTTGTTCTAATACACTGTTTTTTCCCAGAGTAATCACTTATTCACAGGGTAATCACTTATTCATGCTCCGGGTAATACAAGTCTAATATTAAATGGATTACAAAAAAACTCATTATTTAACAAAGAAAAATGTATAAACAAAGTTTTCTGTTAGTAGATGTTTAGATAAAATTTCTGAAAGGAGTATTGGAGGTCAGTGCTTTGTAATTGTCAATACGTTTTCCGCCATAAGAAAGTCTTCAGGACAGAGGTCTTTGTTAGTTCCAGTTTCTCAAGCTGTCTTTTTGTTTTATTAACGTTGAGAGAGAGAAAAAAAGAGAATCTGATGAAGGAATGACTGTTTAAAGCTGCAATAAGAAATAACAAGAAGTAAAGTGTCTCTTTGATGTTCCGCAACATTAATAAATTTTAAAAAATTGAAAAATGAATAAATTAAGAAAATAAAACACTTCAGGACATGCCGTTATTGGAAAATAATACACTTCAGGTTGGATAGGGGTGACGTCGTCTAGATGTATGTTGACTAGATCACATCTCAGACCCCACAGACTCACAAGCCGACTCTGATCCGTGGATTGTGTTTTGGCAGGAATGGCAGCAGTACCGCTCTGGGAGGAGAACTGTTGCTGGGAGGTATGGATGAAGTGCTCTTCATTCCTCCCATTAACTGGCTCCCGGTCACTCTAAAAGGTTACTGGCAGATCAAAATAGATGCGTAAGTTCACTGTTGTATAGTATTTTAGACTGTCCTTTAGACAGAATATTCTGCATAAGTTATTTTTTTATTTATTGCTTAATCATACACTACAAAGGCATCTTGGGGAAAAACATACTAGTAGCAAAATAGATACAATCTATTCAAGAATGCATTTAAAAATGATCAGTAGAACCTTATACTGCTGCTGAATTCCTGAATCTGATTGGTCAGAAAGTGTTGATTAATAACCTATAGCAGAAGCTCTGACAGTAGTGTCGGCTGCAAGACAAATAACAGGCTTCTATTATTGCGTTCTTTCTAATGTGTTATTGTTTCTATGATAACAACTAATTCACAGGGATTTGTAACCTAAGCCTGACAATAAAGTGATCTAAGCTTAATCTAAACCTAATAATCTAATCTAAACCTAATAATAAACTGATTTTTAAACCCTGTTGTTATTTAACAAAGTAAAAACTATCATTATTGATATGGAACCACCTTCTGTAATAAGAAAAATTGATATAAAAATTGATATAAAAATTGACATAAAATTGATGTATATTCAGGTGTCATCACTTTGGAAAGGTTACTAAGTTACAGGACAAAGGCTACTTTGCACTTTGTAACATGACAAGCTGCATTTATTTTGGCTTATTAATGGCTTATTAATTTAGCTTTTCATAACTATAAATGGTTAAAAATGTGATACATCATTCTTTAATAAATTAAGAATTGTAATCGCCGGAAAATTGGTGTAGTATAAGAGCAATAAAACACTTGCTGTTTGTGGAAAATAATCAACTTCCATCATGATTGATATTTTCCTGTAAGAGCATGTCCCATCATGTTTTATTCCTTACCTAAAACACACTATGTGCCACTATACATCAACACTTCATTGTTTTCCCCATTTCTTTTTAGAGTCAAGGTTCAGGGAAGTGCTACCTTCTGTCACTCTCACAGTTGCCAGGCGATTGTTGACACGGGAACGACTCTCATCGCTGGGCCGACAGTGTACATCCTGATCCTTCAGCAGCTCATTGGAGCTACGCCTACTCCCATAGGAGAGGTAACAGTTACTTCAGATTAAAAAATACAAAGTTTTCTTTTTGTTTACAATTTAACACCATTCCAAATGCTCTTTAAAAGACATCTATAAGTGATCAAAAAAAAATAATACCTTGCCTTAAATCATCTTGTATGGTGTATTCAACCTTTTTTGCTTTCTCCACTGTGAAGAACAGGTAATTTTGTGAATGATATATGATATGAAAATAGTGATTTGTGATATTACATTGCCGTTACACACTCTCCTGTAAGCCTGTCAGACAGGGATGTCTTTGCATAAACAGACTTTTTGTGTGCTGGCATCTTGGGAGAGAATGAGCACATGACCTACAGCCTACAAGGCCACATTGTGTCTTTTTACACCGGGGGCTGCGTTTTGCTCTTTCCTACGTCAGTATGAGCAGCAAGATCAAACAGCCTCTAAAGAAAATACACCAACAAACTACAGATTTTTTAAAAATAATAATGAGGGTGCTGGTATGGTAAATACAATTATAACATAGCACTGTTGAATTCTCGAATCTAGCCTCCAGAAGGTGTTGATTAATTTTCTACGACAGCAGCCCTGACAATAGGTCCGGCTGTAATTACAGGTTTATATTAATGCACTCATTCTTGCACACAATTATTTCTATTGTAACAATTGATGATGATCCTATGATGGGCATACTCTGCATAATCTAATCTAATAATAAACAGATTAAATATATTTGCTTTTTGATATTTAATGAAGAAAAACATATAATTGCTGGTATGGTGAAGATTTCTGTAAGGAGATGTTTGTTTAAAATGTATAGAAAAAGTCTCGGGCATCAGTGCATTGTAGTGGACAAGGGGACTTTCAAGGGAACATTACAAGCTGCAATTTATCGTCTTTTTGAGTCATAACAGGAACTTACTTTTTTTGTGGACATTCCACAACATTAAATGTAACTATAAACGGATAAAAAGTATGATGTGTTGTTCTTTAATTAATAAAAACAACTGCTGTGGTATAAGAGAAATAAAACACTTAAGGACATGCTGTTTTAGGAAAAAAATCAACCTTGAGTTTCATCTTTGGTAACAGGGGCATCATACCACCCCGTTGTTGATTCTTTTCTTATAACAGCGCACCCCATGGTGTTTTCTTCCTTATGTAGCTAAGACATCGGTCACATTAATGTAAACATGTTTTGGGTTACAGTATCTTGTTGATTGCACCAGGATCAGCAGTTTGCCCATGGTGTCTTTTGTGCTTAATGGAGTGGAGTATGCCCTCTCTGCAGATGCATACATCCGCAGGGTGAGTGTACTCACACACACACACACACACACACACACACACACACACACACACACACACACACACGATCCCAAGAGTTACAGCATACAGCACAATACCATATACGTTGTACATAGATACATACATGGTAAATACATTTAGTATTCAAATTCTCTCTTTTTTCCCTGTGTAGGATACAATAAATGAAGAAGAAATTTGCATAAGCGGCTTTCAAGCGACTGATATCATGTCTCCATTCGGTCCTATCTGGATTCTTGGGGACATTTTCCTCTCGCAGGTTTACAGTATCTTTGACAGGGGTGAGGACCGGGTTGGCTTTGCTCGACTCTCCGACAAGGTCAAAAGTCTCCCTACTGAGTAACAGTTTCAGGCTCTCTCACTTCCTGGTTTTGAAGTGTGTGAGCCACTGAAATATTTAATCATTAAAATCATGCGTTTGAGTGCTGTCTGTTATTTCACAGCTTTGAGAAGCAAAGCGATTGACATTTATGTAGTCCCTTGTAGTTCTGTGTTGTTCTATGTCGTCTTATGTAGCACCTTGGTCCTGGAGAAACGTTGTTTCGTTTCACTATGTACTTGTAAATGGCTGAAATGACAATAAACTCCACTTGAACTTGAACTTGATTTAAGACATTTTGTGATGATAGCGACTAATTAAACTAATGTCTAATCTCCCTGTATCCGTCAATGAGTCAAGACTTCCTCACTATCGTAACTGCATACCTTTCTTATTAGTTTAATTGTAGTTACTGAAAAATTCATAGTAGTTATTGAATAATATGCTTTAAGACGACTAACTGAGTAATAAGGCTGGGAGTTTATGTTTAAACTTTATCGCATGATTTGAGGAATTTCTGTCAATTTCATAAATGTAGTTGGATGTAATTCAGATTATTTACTTGAGACAATGTGTTCTCTAGATTTCTGCTGTATAATTTCTGCTGGCTCTGGGGCTTTATTGATGTCTGTGGCTGCATACAGGACTCCAGAATCTATCTAACAATAGTCTTTATTTAATTTGAAATTATTTACTGGTGGATATTTGTGGGTCCTGCATGCATGTTGCTCAGGCATTATTTCTATATTCTCTGCCCCTTTTCCTGTGTCTCTTGGCATGTGTTGTCTAATGAATGGTAGTGGCCTCTTTATGCACACACAGACACTTACATTTGAAATTCATAAATGTGGTCAGATTTTCCTGCTAGAGCATGTCTGACCCAACTTTAAGTTTAACTTTAACTTTAAATTAAGTTAACTTTAAGTGTAGGTTTAGCTACAATTCTTGATTATATTTTCAGTCAATTTTTATTCTTAATAATAAATAATATAGGATATGAATTCTTAATTCACAGTCCTTTAACTTCAATTAACTATTTCACAGAGACTAATGAACAGTCCACATATCGTACTGTGATTAGAGAAAATACAACAAGCAATCTGAGGGTGTGAACTCTATCCAATCTATGGGCGTTTTCACGTGTAGTTCTTTTCAACTGTTAAAGTGGACCTGAATGAGAGCAGAAGTATAGTGAAATATCAGGAGCATCGGGGGGAAAAAGAAAGCAATGAGGAGGAAGAACTTTGGTGCAGAACCATCAAAACCATGTCATGCTTCATGCCATAGACCTACTGTTACTCTCATGTAAGTGATTGGCATAAATAAAGTTCACAAATACACAGCATATTCTCCAATAGTAATAGACAGGAGCCACAAGACTAATCAAATGGACCACCTTTTGAATGCAGTTGCATTGTGGCTGTAACCAGGATCAAAAGTTCAGTGAGGTCCAACCTGCAGAAATGTGACCCACTTCATATTTAATATCTCGCAATGCTGAATATGTACTACGCCACTTGATGTGTTATACTGCCATTCTTCCACAAACTGCTCGGACTCTCGTTAGACTGTTTGATTTTACTGAAGCCATTTTACTGTCCTACTCAGCTGCTCTGAGGTCAGCTGAGAACCTATCATCACTGCTGGTCTGGGAACCCAAGTTGGATTTAATTTCCCACATAGTATGCTATGTTATGCCACCACATTGTCAGGAGATCACTATTTCCATATAAAGTTTGACAAATGGAGGTAGGCTACTTAGGAAACCTTAAATCTACCCAAAACCTTCCAAAACTACCGAGGTCCAGACCTAGATGTCCTCATAGCTAGCTCCAGCCATGACTGGGAACACCAAAAGCAGCTTTCACGTCCACTTTAACAGGATTGAGTATGATTCGTTTAAAAAGAAGTACATGTGAAAACACTCTCAGTCATGAGTTTTTATGACATGGTGAAATTAGTCATATCGGACAGGAATGTGCAAGTCTGCCATTTTGTCACAACTCATAGAAGCTAAACAGATGGTTTCAAGGATGCCACAGGAAACTAGCGAAGACAACAAAGATAAAATAATCATGTAAACAATCAGTGGTGATGGAGAGAGTGAGTCAGTTGGTCTGTTTCACAGGTAATCTCTTTATTATTCCCAATAAGTGTTGCAGATTTTCGTAGATAAGTATGATGTAAAGATTTTTGTTCATACTGTATAAAGTGGTGTTATAAAGTCTGTATGTACCATTGCAATACTCTTCCTGTCCACATGGTGGATACATGAGCTAGTGAACTATGTATTTATATGTAACATATTTCATCATTGTGAAGTGCATGTTTTTAAAAGTTAAACACAGTGTAATTACGTTTTAAAGACTCAAAACAGCAATGTTATATGCCTGAAATGTTATGACTCTCCTGACAGACATTTCCTGCTCATTTGACTGTTGTGGCTGGTGACGCATTTCTATATCTCACTGCTTTTCTTTGCATTTGAGCTCCTCCCTCTCAGACGGAAACACATGATATTCATCATTACAGATATTAAATCAATAGTTACACAATGATAGTTTAGGGCTGTTTTTTTAAATTCAAAGATTTACAATCCAAGTTCTGACACGCTGTTCTGAATCGGTTCAGCCATATTGTAAATACTGAGACTGGTGCACTGATTCGTAAGGAATAACACATGACAGACCGCACGGTTCTAAGAAAATAATGCACGCCGAGTGGGTGTGATGGGGCACAACGTGAAGCAGAGTGCCGTTACCACCCAAAAGTGTATTATTTTCGTATAACCATACAGTCTGGAGTGGGTTATTCATTAATTCCACAGCCAACAAATGTGTTTTTTCCTATGTTTTTAGTATAGGATTAGCAAAATGCACAAAATGTGGTAAATGAGCATTCATGCTAATGGCATGAGGACAATAAATGAGGACAATAACGACATTCTGATAATTTATTTAAACTAATTTTCTTTTAAATTAATCATTTTTTTCAATCTATGGGTCCCTGGAGGACTAGTGGTTAGGCCTCAGCGCTACCCAGCCAGTTAACCAACCCCAGCCACTCGTGTTGCACAAGTCAGTGCACTCCCAGTGCCAGTCCCAAGCCTGGATAAAGAAACCGGGGAGGGTTGCATCAGGAAGGGCATCCGGCTTAAAAACTGTGCCAAATCAAATATGCGGATCAATAATCCACTGTGGCGATCCCTAACGGGAGCTGCCGAAAGAACTAAGAACAAAGAACTTTCAATCTATAATTTCAGCAATATGGTTGTATATTCAAGTGACATCTTCAGTCAGTATCACAATATCATTGAAAATAAAGACCAAAAAGAATGTGAGAATTTTCTTCTTCTCATGATCTACAGGAAAATTGAATGATGCAACTTCCTGTTGAACATCTGACTTGTGGAAAATTCCAGATATTTCATGGGGGTGAATATGTTTACTTAACAGGTTGAGTAAATATTGTGGGACACAAATAAAATGAACATTCTTCATAACCTATAATGGACGACTCATGGAAAAGGATGCTTCGAGCATGAGACTTTAAATTGATTCACATCATAATACAAAAATAATACAATTAGCATTTTAATGATTATATTTCAGTGTAAATTGTAGTTATAGTGAGCTTGGCCAAGTAAAAACGCTCTTTTCTTTGTAGATACATTTAAGGTATTATTGATGTTTCAAGTTATTTATCTAAAACATGCACATAAACTGTTGTGAAGGACACTTTAATTATGTTTAAAATGTCTTTTACC
Organism: Pangasius djambal; assembly: GCA_022985145.1. Classification (NCBI taxonomy): domain Eukaryota; kingdom Metazoa; phylum Chordata; class Actinopteri; order Siluriformes; family Pangasiidae; genus Pangasius; species Pangasius djambal. The sequence goes on from CM040992.1 coordinate 15,998,592, forward strand.
TTTACGTACATATTTGTGGCTGGCACGGTGGTGTAGTGCGTAGCGTTGTCACCTCACAGCTCCAGGGTCCTGCATTAAAAAATGGTTCAGTAAATATAGCGATAACAAATATGAGATTTTTACACGAAAAGGAAAATGATCAGAATTACTTAACTGCTTTAGGTTCTGTACTACATATATGGCTAAAACCCAAAGTGTATGTTTTACTTACTTTACCGTTAAATTTAATAATATTGTGCAAGTAGTCACTAAGTTAGGAAAAAAGAAGTGCACATGCATTTGCAGACCTTTAAACGGATTTAATTTTGAGCGTTATGGATGGGTTGTTTTTAATATTTCTTGTTTTGTGTCAGCTTTAAGGCTATTGTATTATAACAATGTTCTGAAACATCAAAGTTCTCTTGGTTCACCTTCTTTGTGTTTCTCAGTCATGTGTATTTGTTTTTTTTTGTTATTAAGTAGTAATGATAACATTCTGATGATGTAGAACAGATAAAAATGAAAGAGCAGAAATTAATAATGATACAAAAGGTTTCAATTTAAATGCTGACACAGGTGAAAATCTCCTCACAAACATTTCAAAAACAGGAAATACGTCACAGGAAGCCATCAGAGTCTCCCAGCCTCCCAGCCCCCAGCCTATTCAGCACATCACCTCTGACGAGGAGCTGTTGTTGCAGCCGGCTGGGGTGTTGGCCAGGCGGCCTCACCCTCAGCCTGAGCAGCGATACATGACTGAAATATGGCCTACAGCTCAGGTTATTGTCTGTGCTTGGGTTTCTGTACATGGGTTTCCTCCGGATTCTCCGGTTTTCTCCCACTGTCCAAAAAAACATGCACATATATGGACTGGCTATACTAAATTGCATGAGGCATGAGGTCCCTTTCCAGAACCTTCAACCTGATTATCCCTCAGTGGTGGAATGAACTTCTGATCTCAATCCGGACAAGAGAAGCTGTCACTATCTTCAAAAAAAACAAACAAACAAACAAAAAAAAACAGCTAAAGACCCACCTCTTCCATGAACATTTAACTAACCTCTAACTTGTCTGCACTTACCCTGGCACTTACACCTCTACTCTGCGCACTTTGCTCGTCAGTTAAAAATCTTGTATGGCAGCACTACTTGTATTCTTCGCTGCTTGATATATCGCTTTTCTTGTATTTCCTCATTTGGATAAAGTCGCTTTGGATAAAAGTATCTGCTAATTGAATAAATGTAAATGCAAATTGTCCCTAGGTGTGAATATTTGTGTGTGTGTGTAATGGCATCCCATCTGGGGTGAATCCTCGTGCCTTGAGCCCAGTGTTATCAGGATTGGCTACAGATCCACTCTGGCTGGGATAAAGCAGTTACTGACAATGAATGCATGAATGAATGAATGAATGAATGAGACATATTTGTAAGTGTAATATTAGTGGAACACAAATGGCACCCCACTCAAGGCATCACCCTGAATTGTTGGTTTCATAAGCTTGTGCTGTACAAGACCATTTTGAGCCTGATATTGGATACAGTTCTATTACCTGTAAAGCCATATTGTAGGTATTGTTGCAGTGTAATTTACTGTAGAACTGTAGAACACACTGAAATGTACAGAAAATTGAGAAAAACTTTATGATACACCTTTAGAAGTGCCAAATGTCAGCGAATCTATTGTGACTGCAAGTTTCTAAATTTGAAAAGAAAACAGAAAAAAATTATCCTGCAATTCTTGATTAATTTGCTTGTTTATCTTTACATTTCCGTGTGTGTGTGTGTGTGTGTGTGTGTGTGTGTGTGTGTGTGCGCTGCAGCAGCTGTCTCTCTGTGTGATAGGAGCAGGAAGAGTCCTGGACCCTGCTGGGGCTTGAGCTCCCCTCCATCCTCTTGGAGATAATCCAAGCTGTTCCTGACTCACTGTTCTGGATTAAAGCAAGGTTTCAGAAGCCTGAAAAGTAACAACTCTTTGTGATTAAATTATTTATTGAGCAATTTTACAGGGACAAAACAGCTTTTACCGGAACAGCTGCATGTTATGTCGGTATTTTTGGTGACCTCTGTCTTCTCTTCATGTTCCCCACTGACTTCTTCAGTGAACGTCATCTTGTTCATTCTTCTCCGCTACAATAATGAACGACTGCAGCAGTGTATTAGTGTCCATAACAGCATGCAGTTGGTAGCCGACACACTTGAACATGTGCACTTGAAATTCATTATCATTCATTGAGAGAGCCAGTCATTATCATAGCTATAAAAGCAGTGGAAATATGTAATCATAGCTGACCTCTGATTTCCATCTCATGCTCAACCCACGCATGCTCTCTCTATGGTGCACTGCATCAATCTCCTAAAAGTGCATTGTTCCATTTTGCCATTTGTTTCATATCAGCAAAAGATGAGAATCTTGTATCTGATATTTAATGATTATTTTTATGTGTTGTGAGTGGGAAGCCTAGTAATATATTCTGATGTATTCATGCTGACAGTGAAGCTCAGGAAACTTTTGGCTACACAAGCAGGCTGGTGTTTGTGAGCTTCCTGAATGAAGCAGTCAAACTGATGATGATGTAATGTTGAGATGGTACGGACTAGAACGGTCAGCAGTGCTGTTATACGTTGTCTCAGTAAGAAATAGCTTTTTTTTTTTTTAAAGGGAGATTCTGAACTGAAATGAGGAATATAGATCATTTTGTATACTCACTATTTTATATATTCACAAAGACAAAAAGACACCCATCATTTTGTACTATTAGTCCTGCCATTCTCTAAATCATACTTTTATGGTACATTTTTAATGCAAGCTGCTATTCAAAATGACAGTGTTGCACTTTAATTCTCCCTTAATATGTACTTTTTGGCACTTCTATACCATAGCACTGTTGAATTCTTGTACCTGAGTGGCCAGAAGGTCAAACTCCTTCTAATAAGTTATTGTTTCCATAATAAAAACAAGTTATCTTTTAATATAAACTTTCTCTAAGGAGATGTTTACTTAACATTTATGGGAGGAGTCTCCAGTGTGAGCCTGTAACAGTAGGAGGTTTTCCTCCACAGCAAAGTCTTCAGGATGGAAGGCTCTGGTTTCTCAGTAACAACGCTGAGTTACTATTGCACTTCAATCAGTTGAAATTTCACTGGAAAGGATTTCTAGTGCTCATTGGGCTGTAGTGTGAAGAGCCACCAAACTTTTTACATATATACTGATATAAAGGTGTTTTATTGATTTGGACTTATCAGAATAAACATGGTTCGTCAGGGAGAATTGTAATGGCAAGACCCTTTGAACTGTGAGGAGAAAAAAAACGCAAATAATTCAACCCTGGAACATACCATTCTCAGTTAGCCCCTATAGTGCTGTCCTCTTTTATCTGGCTCATGACTTTAACAGACAGATGGGCCCTTTTGTCTTACGCTGGCATCCATTCAAATGCTGTCTGCACTGTTATTGGCTAATGGATGCTATGTGACAGGCCAGGCGTTCTGCAGTGCTTTAGATGTTAACGGTTATGACAAGCGGAGTCCAACACACTCTGTACAGGTCTCAAAAGCACCCAATGTGCTGAAATCACTTGTGTTCCTGAGCATTGACTGTTTTTGATTATTATTTTTTTACAATGCCTGCAACATTTTCAATTTCTTGCCCACTGAAGAATTTCATCACACATTGACTTTATATGGTCTGATCGTAATGGTTTGGAAACAAGCCGCCCTGCATGAGTCCATTTGTTTATACAGAATTTGCTGTCTTAACTTATGAATGATCTTTGGATCTTCTTGCTGTAATGAGCTGCTGTCTGCAGTCCATCTCAAGCACCTCATAACGATGTTAAAGGTAGAAGGGAAGACTCTCCACTCGAACATGACACAAATCAATTCTAGACTCTTGTATTGGTTTTGCCACCTGATGCACTTTTTAGTGAAAGCATAACGTTCTCTGCAATATTTCTTTCATGTTGCATACTAAAATATATATAACGCAGAAAGAAAGAATAGCTTTACTGAGTACTGAGGTGTGCCGTGAATACCACTTGGTGATGAGTCTACATGTACTGCCATTCACTCTCAGAAATAATGGTACTAAACTCGACTTTTCCTTTGTCGCCGGAATGGTATCACTATCTGGCACATCTTTTTATGTACCTTTAACCTAGAAAATAATTTAAGGGGCATAATTGGACCTTAAGGATCACTCTAAAAGCTCCACATGCACCTTCCCTGGTAAAAGATACATACTACACCCACCCTACCTTTATTCTATGAGTGTTCAATGATTCAGTAAGTATTCAACACTTCAAATCCCAGATCTCTGGCTAACTCTGGCTATATGGCGTTCCATGTGGCACTGATTATTGTGGAGAACATGTCTGAGAGAGAGAGAGAGAGAGAGAGAGAGATAGTGCTGATCTTCTTATCTCAAATAAAATTAGCCCGAATGTCTTGCAGTGATTTGCTCGATTCATAGAGAGGTTTAAAATAAATAAAACTAAATAAACCTCAGTGATAGCATATTTTTTCATACTTAAAATACTAGACCAGAGAAGACGAGCTACGCCCAAACCGTACCGTGCATATTCCCATTCAAAATAGCAAATAGCATATCATCAGTGGTAGCATCATACAAATCACACCTGCATCAACTGACATCATTTATTTGATGTAATTCAATATAGCAGTGATTTGCAAATGACAGAGATTCAGGGCTCAGTGGGTGGAGTTGTATAGGGTTTTGCTTTGTTTTGCAAATTTGGGAGAAAATTATATTAAAATGTAAAAAGCTATGTGATTTTATACATATAATTCATTTATATATATAATCTCTCCATAAAACAAAATAATGCATTATATATATATATATATATATATATATATATATATATATATATATATATATATATGCATGTTATCTACATTAGACTAGCTGTAGTGCAAGACTTAATAATAATTTGTACAACAAAAAAGACTGGGCTGATTAATTACCTCTGATGTAAGTGGAAATTCTGTATATATTTTACTTTTCTTTCAGCTATTTCTCATTGTGCTGACGCTCTGCAGAGAGGATGTGCCTTTTCAGTCTATGGAAAGCCAAACAGTTCATACTTGTCCAAAGTCGTTGTCCTTCTAAACAGACGGATTGATTTGGCAAGTCAAATGTGCAATTCGTGCTGTTGCAATATAAATGGGGATTTCAGAGAAAAAGGCATTATTGTAAAAATGTATACATGCTAGGTGTGAGGTGAGGGGGAGTGCAGCATGTTAGGATTTTATTGGTTAAATGCCCACAGATACATGACACATACGTGATGATAAAGTAAAATTCAGAAGTTACATAGCGGTAGGCTAAAGCCATTGTGTTTTGGAAGATTAAAAATAAGCAATGATTTTCCATGTAAGTGATTATTGTTGATGAATCATACACAATATGAGCAAGGACATGAACAAGGTAGATACAGATCAGTTTTGATTTCTGTCAGTGGAAGAAACACCACAGGAAAATAAAGTACTTCTGATGCAGAAGCAACACTCCATGGTCCTTTGTGTGTAAATTCTAGAGACTGTTATCTGCGAAAATCCCCAGAGATCAGCAGTTTCTGAAATACTCAAATCAGCCAGTCTTTACTTGAGCCTACATGATTTTATTTATTGTGATGCTGCCTCATTATAGGCTGATTAGATATTTGAATGAATGTGCAACTATACCTACAGGGGTTACTAATAAATTGGTTGGTGAGTGTACAATACAGTAGGTGGTCAGTGGTCACAAAATGTATTGAGGGTGTATGGGGTGGCCTGGGTGGATTCGAGACTCCCTGCCTGGATTTTTGGCCCAGTCCAGCCCGTTCTGACCAATAACCTTATAATACTGAGGTCAATAAATGTTTTACACTTGAAAATGCTGAAGGAATTTTCCAAAAAATGCTATTCTAAAGCATACTTTCTTTTAGTTTTTGACATGTAAGTGTAAACTATTGTAGATCAGGTGTAGATATCATAAACGTGTTTACATTTATCATTTTTTTTTGCACAGATCTCCCACTAGTAGTGGACAGTAAGGCCAACAATTTTTTTTTTTATCACAGTATAGTTTACAATTATGACAGTATTAGTATATATCATTGTATGATGTCCTTTCAAAATCACAAGGACCATGTTTACTGATCGATATTTTTGGTATTCTTTGGTTCTCTGTTGGATAAATAAAACCAAACTGAACATCATAGTTATATTGTCCTTTGAAACCAATTTCTTGATAAAATATGCAGAAAAACTTTTAAGATACAAACAATGTTTTCTGTTTATTCAACCACTCCAACAGGGGTTCATCGTTAATGATTATAGAAAAAATATGGGTTTTATTATGAATGAAAATAAATATCAGGTGATGTATTATTGTTTTTTTTAATCAGGAAAGACTACCATGTAGGGTCCTGAGTGACGCAACTGAAAAGTCCCCCTGTTGTCAGGAGATGGCAAGTTCTAATCCCAACAATGGCCCTGGCATCTGTGGGAGTCTAGAAAGCAAAACTGGCCATGCTTTCTGGGTGTGAAGGATGCATGCTCTCTCTTCCCTGTCAATCACAATGACACTAGCCAATCATGGGCATCTGTGAGCTCACGTATGCAGAAGAGGGCGGAAAGTGCTTATGTCACATTGTCTGGTGACTTTGGCAGGAAAAGTTGCTGTTGGCTGGCTTCATATGTCTCAGAGGAAGCGAGTGTTAGCCTTTACCCTTCCCTGTTAGTAGCTGCCATATGATGGGATGAGTTGGCTTGTGGGCGGGAATTGCCAAGTTGGATAGAAAATGGGAAAAAAAACAATCAAGGTGTGAGCCAATCACAATACCACAACTCAGAGGGCAGCTCCAACGCTGCATATTTTTCATTCATTTCTAAATGAACATAAGCATTATAACAGTAATTATTAATTACTGACCGATTGCGCTAAATAAAAAATATGAAATATCTAGCCAGCCAGGTCATACTATAGTGGCCCATTTTACACTGCAACAAACCTGATGAGTAATGAGTAATTGTTAAAAAATATATATATTTGTTCGTTGTAGACAGTGTTAGTCTTTTTAAAACTAATCTAGTTGTAACTTTAAACGTTTTGAATTTTTCCCCATTTTCTCCCATCAATTCTTGTCATTTGCCAATTCCCATTCACTAGCTCTCCCCTATCACACAACAGCTACCAACCAGGGAGGCTGAAGGCTAGCACAAGCTTCCTGTGAGGATATGAAGCCAGCCACCACATCTTTTCAAACTGTTGCTCCTGCTATGTGACAGGACAGCTGAACGCTTGGAGGAAGGTTCTAACTGCCCTCTTTTGCATGGGACACAGCTCTTACTAAATAATAAATATGTAATAAAAATAGGAATAAGTAGATGTGCAGGAACTGGAACAAATAGTTGTATACTCTGAAGTTCAGAAGGCTATTTAAAACATCTTGGCATCTTTGCTCCATAGTTACCTTGTTTCAAACATGCCTACACAATTACAATGTGTAAAACATAAAGCACAGAATTACAAAAATTACTTTGAAGTAACTTTTCTGTAGCAAGTGCATCATAATATTAGAATATAACAGAGTAGGTCTAAGTAAAACCCCATTTGCAATAATCTTACGCACTTTATTTTGGTTATTAGAAAAAAACGCAAAGATTGTGCATTTGTATCACAGAAAATGCAGAAATTATTATATACGTAATGGGAAAGAATCATTTTTGCAATTACAATAGTATTTTAATTCAGCAAGATTGATTTTACTCACGTGTTCCTCGAGACTTCCTGCTTTTGAAGGCAAAATGATGGACGGGTCTTCAGATATAGGGTGAGTCTCAATCAGCTCCCTAGGTGGTGAATCAGTAGATCATGTACACGAGTTTGGGTGCTGGTAAGGACCCTGACTCACTACACATTGGGACACTGATTGGGACACATGACTGGTGACATAAAACGTCACCACTGCCATTTGCCAACCACAGGCAGGACCCATATCTTTCTGACATTATATGTCATATAAATTTGTTAGTGTAATTAAGTGCATTTCTTCAATACTTCAAGGCTAGCTAGTGGATTTTTTAAAATCATTATACAATTAAAAGTCGTTAGACTCAAACAAACCGTATATAGATCACATAAAGTTAAAAATCACTATTGTAAGTAATCATTTGAGAGCTACAACAACAACAATAACAAGCTACTTAGATTTGTAGACGAAGTTGGCTGAGAGTGCGTCCGCCATTTTTTTCGAGCTGAGAAGCTTCAGAAAACATGATGTAATTTCCTGTAAGGGAACATAGTGAGCATTGATGCGCTCTGGTTTTTGCGGTGCATTGTGGGAAGTTATAGGGAGCGAACGTTCCAGTGCACTGGAAGGATTTTGAGATTGAGACAGCCCTTACAATGGCCGACTCCCTGATCAGTGCCCTGACTGCTGAACTAGGGAGCTGACCCATAGTGAGACGCACCCATAGTGTTTCTAAGCTTGGTAACGTATTGCGCATGCGCACTGCGTGTGAGTAGCACATTTATTACCGGTTTATGAACCATTTGGCTTCCCATAATGAGTGAAGGCGCGGAGCGCTGTGCTGTGCCCTACTTTCTTAGTCGAGCGATGCTGCTGCGCTGAGAGGGTGAGTAGGAATCTCCCAGAATGCCCCGTGGAGGCAGTGGCTGGGGATGGATGCTGCCTCCGTGCTGCTGTTAGCCGGTTAGCGTCGCCGCAGCGCGCGCGGACATTTCAAGCTTCCAGACAGGCGCCTGTGGAGGAGAGCGGAGGCGCACGCGCGCGCGCACACGGTCGCGCCAAGACCGCAAAAGCGCGACTTTTTAACCGGCCAGCGACGGTAAACCGTAAGACCTCCGCTTGGACCGGACAGAGAGGTGAGGGGGTCCACTGCCGGACGGAGCATGGACCCCCTGACCGCCGCCGAAACGTGTACGCAGGATGAGCGGAGCGAGACCTTCAGCGGTCGCCTCGGAGCTCGCGGCGGGGAAGCGGGCGAGCAGCAGCCGGACTGCGGGAGCGACGAGGCGGCCGCGGGCGGCTTCACAGACCGAGAGGAGCCGCTGGAGGAAAAAATGAAGGGGCTGGCTTTCAGGAAACAGACCTCTTACAGGTGAGTGGATAAAATGATAGATAGTACGAATACTATGAGAGAGAGAGAGACTCACAAAACAGCACAAGGTTAAAAACATATATGATGTGTTTATGTTTGATGTGTTTATGTTTCTGGTTTTCTGTTTAATGATGGAAACAAACAAACAGTCGCGCGCTGACGGACACAGAGAGGGCGAGTGAAAGCGTCTGGACCAACACTGAGTAATAAATAAATAAATAATCAATCAATCAATAAACAAATAAAGCTATAATAAAAAAAAACATGTAGGCTTTAATGCACCAGTGGACAGTTTTGCCTTTATTACAGTGTGCTGGTAATATGCACGGACAAACAGTCGTGTTTTCTGAATATTGATTTCAGCCAGCCAGTCTGTGTGTGTGTGTGTGTGTGTGTGTGGATTTCTTTTTTGACCTCAGCTTTTTATTGGGCTGTTTAAAGGGATCACATTCAGCCAGACATTAGGGAAAACAACAACAACAACTGGCAGGGCCTCAGCCCTTGTCCTGTCCTGTAGGAGAACACATGTAGTTTTATTGACTAGTAGGATATGGTAGTAGACTGTGATATACATTAATTAGCAGTGTATATGCATTTAATCATCATATCACTGTAGTTAAAGTCATTTGCATGATGCACAATATGTATCACAATATTAATGTTTGCTACTGAAACTGCCATGGAACATAAAAAAAAATCCTATGAAAACTGCAGTGTCGATGATTTGTGATTTAACATCCACATAAATTATTTACATGGAAAAAAGGGAAAAAAAAGGTTTCTTATAAGAACTGACAATGCCTCAGAAATGTGTAGTGGTTTTAAATGTGGTATTGAGATCATATCATATATATATATCATATATATGTTTTATATATATATATATATATATATATATATATATATATATGTATGTGTATGTATGTATACAGTTCTGTGCCAAAGTCTTGCAAAGAAGTGCTGTAGAGTTTCTACATTTAAAAAATTCTATAAAGAGCAGTAAACAATAATAAATGAAACAAAGTCAATATTTGGTGTGGCGATCCTTCGCTTTAAAAAAAAATAGTAGTCTCAGGTACAATTGGTACAAGGAAATGAGCTGTAAGTGTTACTGAGCATCTTTTGTAACATTTAATTTTGTGCAGGAAAATTAATATTTGGAAATCTAAGATGCTTTTGTACTGAATCAATAATGTAGAAGTCATAAAATAAAAATCTATAACAAAGATTGTACTAAAAAAATTAGGGTGCCTAAGACTTTTACTTTTGCACAGTACATATATATATTTCAGTATATATTTCAAGGACTGTTTGGATGGAATATGATTTCTGGACATGTAAAGTAATGTTGCTGGAGGATGTCTGTAGTAATTATGATCGATTTGCACAAGATATTGTATAAATTACAGAGATGGGAGTGTCTTTACAATGTACACGCTTATCACAAATAAAAGCTACATTCATATTATATACACCTCAAATCTTACTGATTGATATGACCTTTATACCTTGCACTGGTATGTAAGGCTTGTGCCTGTGCAAATTGCACTTGATCCTTCATACGTCAAATACCAACAACATGTACGTAGGCTATACCTGTGCTAGGAATTCAATAACTTACCTAAAACTCCCGGGAGCGTTGATTCTCTGACACGTCCTTCAAATGTCATCTGTGTTTCATTGTTCTAATTACTGACATGACAGATTCGGGTGGGGCTAAAACCCCAGAGATATTCAGGTTATAATTATATTATACAAGATCTCCATGTAAATCTAATCCAGTCAGAATAGGGCGTTAGTTATTGACTGCATTATAGTAAAATCTATATTTGACTAATATGTTTGTATTCTGTGCATTATAAAGTAGTGAATAAAGTTTATAAAGCAGTATCTTGTGTAATGAATGTAGGGGTTACTCTAGTGGTATATTAAATGTACTGTTTATCAGGTTTTATATGCTACAGTATCACTGACTGTGTTCTCTCTAGTGTAGTGTGTTATCTCTGTCAGAACCTTGGAGTCTATAACTGATGTCTTGTTTTGACATATTGAAGGACATTCTGGTCCCACAGAACAATTTACAATCCTGAAGGACAGTTTTGCTTCAGATTTATCAGTGAAAACTTTTAATGTGTTTGTACAGTAAGACTGATATTGTGCGCTGGTGTAGGCAGACTGCTGCAGAAATGATTTAAAGGGTGTGTTTGTGCGGATTGAATCGATATGGCTCATGGATTCCAGTCCATCGGAAGGATTGAAGACCTTACAGCATATTGACAAGCATACTGTACATCCACCTACACACTGCTCACATTCTCATTTACTACTGCAAGCTATAGTGTCGATCATTTTGGCCCTGATTTGAGTTGTAGTTCCATCTGTCCAGAACAAGTCTACAGGACGTGCTAATACATGCTGAAATACTGTCGCTCCCAGAGTCAGCTGGCTAATCCCTAAATTCCATTTGAGTGATTTTCAAGGCCTTTTTCCACAGCACAATTTAGCAGAATCGCTGGCATCATAAAACCGGAACTGTGCTTTTTTCCCTTTGGCCACAGTCCAGAAATAAAGATTTTTTTTTATTGTACGGCTTTTGGTATATGCTTTAATTTGGTTCCAACCAGATCTAATGGTTAATGGTAAAGGGTAGTTGAGGAGCCTTGTTTGGTGCTCATTGGTTATGCATACGTATGGGTTGGCATTTTTAAAACATTTCAGAAGACTCTTGTTTTAAAATAGATATTTCTTCACAGTTAAGAGCTATTCATGTTAATATTTTATATTAGCTATATATAAATATTTTATATTTTATTTACATGGTTGATTTTTACTGCATATATCCTCAGTTCCTGTCTGTAAATGCATGCATATGAGTTGGCGTTTTTAAAGCAACATTTCAGAAGACTGCTTTTTTTTTTTTTTTGCCTGAAAATAAAGCAACAGGGCCACAGAACTGTTGTTAACCAGACACTGCATCAAATTTTTTTTCATGTTGGAATTAACAGTCATGTAAACACATTAGGAAATGTGATGACATCACTGAGCACCGTAGTGGTAGTGGGGTTGTTGGTACAGTCGTCACTATTATGGTTCCTGTTTGGTAGAAAATGAACTAGTCCTAAAACCCTAAGGTCCTTTGTCTATAATTTGGGCCAGTTCTTGTTTTACTACCAGAAGAGTAGCAGCTGAGTACTAGCAGTGGTTTTGCTGTTGGCTGAATTGCAAGACTGTTGTAATAAACAGGCACTAACACAACAAGACAGACGGTGGTCACACCAGACTTTTCCCAAACAGCAAACACCTATTCTTGTCTATTCTTAGAGACCCCTTGCCTTTGAGTCCTCCTCCCCCTTTGTTAGCAGCTGTCATAGAGAGCAGCAGTCATCAGCCTGCTGTCTCCAGTGCTTGACCAGATCAGCCTTGCGTTCTTCCCACAGTCTTGTCCAAGCGCAAATGATCAAAGCCATCTTTACCTCTCCATTTTCAATTCAGATAAGATGCCAGATGCAAAAACCACAAGCAAACACTGTGCAGAAAGAAGACAACACCAGGACGGCTTTAAACACGCTATGCCTCTGATTACATCCCATGTATGTAGGAGAGCAGAGGAGGCTTTGAACTTATAAGACACAGAGAGACATTTTTCTTTTTTTTGCAGCCTTCAAAGATGGCTGTTAACTCGATTTTTATGATTTTGGAATTAAAGCGGTCCTTTGGATGAACTCTCAGGAGTCAGAGGAGTATGAGTGGACTGTCCAGAACAGAAACCTGGAGGCATGGTGGCAAATACATCATTACGGAGTAGACTGCAGTCCTGTTTGTAGATTTTGACACCTTTTGATTTCCTCTCTCTTGCCTGTCAAGCTAATGGGCAGTTTGACATGGATGAGTCTTTCCTATGTTTGTGTGCAGCTGGAAAAAGGCAGTGTTAGCCTCGTTCAGTGTTGGCTCAATCCCTCATAAACATTTCAACTACTGACTTCACTGCATGAATAAATTAAAGACCTTATAACTCTTTTTGATCGATTTGAAGTATAAAGGAAAGCAATATGTCTAAAAGCAGACCACATTACTTGTTTAATGTTGCTCTCTTTTTTTTAAATAGTTAAATAGCTACTGCGCTTGAGAGCAAGTTGAAAGTTGGAGCAGTCAGTTTGGACAGGGGCTGATTAAGGTCTACACAGGCCCCTAGGCTCAGGCCCCCCTCCTACCACAACCTAAAAACACACTTGAATCAAAGCCACACGTTTTACCATGTTCTAGTTTAAGGATGATAACTGTCCCACTTTGAATTTATGAATCATTTTCTTAGGCAAATGAATTTACTGAAAGGCTATCAGGAAAGCTAGGTAACCACTTTCATTAAATCTGTTCACAATATGCACACATTCATTCTTAATCTTATGCCTAATATGCCGAAAATGGCGCCGTTAATGTTGCCTTGTCACGTTAACGTTTGCATCCCTGGATATTACTGTCAGTCATTTAACTGTTCTATCGTAAAACAGTTGTCAAATATTAAACTTTAGCTACTTAGCATACATATTGTCTCGCACTCTTTCACCGTGAAAAATGAAGCGTCACACAGCTTCTGTAAACAATAAAGCCTGCCTTGGCCGTCTCAAACATTTTGACTGCCGCACTGGTCAATTGCCTGTTATTTTAAAACCTCTGTCCAGTAACACTAGTAAATACTGCTGTAGAATTAATGCTTATGGATTAATCGAATACATGCGTGGGATTTGATAAGATGGCCCTTGGATCACTGTGGTCCCCTAAGCTACAGCCTAGGTTAGCCTGTGCATTAATCTGCCCCTGAGTTTGGAGATAGTGTATCTCAACTCCAGTTTGGAAGACCCACTTCCCTGCAACAGTTTCAAGGTTACTTACTCTCAACAGACGTGATCCAACTCATGAGCTCATTATAAAACTAACTGGGTTACTAACTGGCTCTGGGTTACTGATCAGAAGGTCGGGGGTTCAAGCCCCAGCACTGTCAAGCTGCTGCTGCTGTTGGGCCCTTGAGCAAGGCCCTTAACCACATCTGCTCCAGGGGTGCCGTATCATGGCTGACCCTGCGCTCTGATCCTAGCCATCTAGCAAGCTGGGATATGCGAAAACTGCATTTCATTGGCTCTGTACTCTTACTCTGCTCTATGACAATAAAGTTGAATCTAATCTAATCTAAAGAGCACCAGTGAATAAGGAAAAGCAAAATTCCAGCCAGTTTCATGGAAAATTTCATAAAACATAATGTTAAACTGTATTATGTTTATTCATTTCTGACTTTAAATAAAGGTAATGTTCTATTATTAGTGTATTGTACAAAAAAAAAAAGTTGGGGCTTGTCTTAGACTTGAGTGACGCACAGTGACATTAGCTCGGGGATGGAGGACGGGGATTATTTCCTTTCCACACTGTCAATAGACATCTTTGAGCTGGGACACAAAAGCATCAAAAAAGTGAGAGATCACTGAATATCAGGCTTTGGGGGTGTATAGTTTTACAGGTCAGGTAGTTTATCAGTAGGCTATAAATATGAAAACCAGAAAAAAAACAATGTGGATTTTTATTAATGTTTTTCTTCTGAATGCCATAAACTGTAAGTCATTCATTCATTGAGAGTGGATTATTTCAGTGCTTTCTCTTTATGAGTGAGCAAATATACTGTGCAGAGTATTATATACCACTGTATATGGTCAAATAAAGTTTGTACACAGGGGTACAAACCTCCAACAGGAAAAAAGGCTGCTGGAGATGATCTTTAAGTAGTCCTTGGCACTCTGAAGGGCTTCACTCTATATAACTGTGCATAACAGAGAAATTCTTGCTTAAGTGATCACCCGAGCAGCGTTTCAGGATTTAGCATATGCGTTTCCTTGTGGAGAGAATTTAATATCCCCTAATTGTCACCTTGTCTTCAGTTGGGAAGCTTCTCTGATTACCTTACTATGAGGCAGCACGTGTGAGGAGATGTTGCAGCCCCGAAGACTGGTCCTCCACAGCACGCCGCAGCATGGGAAAGTGGGTTTAATAATTTATTACTTACAAGTGTTGTCTCTTATCAGTCCAAGTGTAATGAGGCCCCCAGTGCATATTGCCATCTCTCAAATCGACCACACTGCTCGTGTTTGGCGCTGGTTTTCTGCTGTTTGCCTGCAGAAATGTGGTGCTCCTTCCTGTGGGCGCAGCGCCCAGTTTAGAGGCCACTCCACTCGGATTTGGTCGGCAATCTTATTTTTTTTTTAATGTTTGCCGCCTGAGGCTTTGCGGTGTTATTTTTGTACTGGCATGGATTAAGTGTGAATAGCAGACAGTAACTATGTTTTAAGTGTATATTTGTACATGTTGTGAGTACAATAAGTGAGATAACAAGGAGGAGGTGTTAATCACTCAATCACACACACACACACACACACACACACACACACACGTCTTTTAAATTGTTTGTATTTTAAGACTCCAGGACACAGTGAACCATCTCCTTTTCACTATATGTGCTCACTACATAACATAATTCTGTGTTAGAACCTACGTAGTGCACTATATGCTCATTAAAATAGCAAAAACAGCGACTGTTGGAAATGACATACTTACTTATAAGATAACAATAATTTTAGTGCACAAAGTGCATAATATTAAAAACTATATTAAAAATATACAAATATTAAGCCATAACTGACATCTCTTTTTCTATATTGAGGAATGACTCATGTTAGACTGTGTTTCTGTTTGTCTGATTTTGTTTTTTTCCCTTAATAATAGAAATAATTAATACGGCAATTTGAAACTATTCAGTGAAATTCATTCTAACAGTACTGCTGTCTATGCTGTTTCATTTACACGGCATTATAGCTTCTTCTCTGTGTGTGTGTGTGTGTGTGTGTGTGTGTGTGTGGGTGTGTGTGGGTGTGTGTGGGTGGGTGTGTGTGGGTGGGTCGGTCAGTTTTTATATCTTGGTTGGGACCAAATGTGCCTAAAAACTTAAAGCGTAAAAAGGTATCATTTGTTTGTCAGGTTAAGGTTAGGGTTAGATTTAGGTGTAGATATAACATTAATTAGCTGCTTTAATAATTATTAATAAATTATTAGGTTTGAAGACCTCTTTCGGCGTTGGCATGTGGGTGTCTGTTCATTTTCTGCTTGCTGATGTAGGAAGGGCCACTACAGCACCTCCTGATGACACACACATATAAGGCTGTTACGTAAATTGCTATAATCTGTCCTGAGGATGGAGAACAGAGCTGCTTAGCACCTTTAAAAAACCAGCACAACTCTGTCTCTTTTTTTCTTTTTCTTTTGTGAGGTACTCTGATGAGACACATTAAAAGGATTGGTTCCTTCCTTATTAGGCTTATGACTGTAAGAGGTTTTAGTCTTGCTCCCTTCCTCAGCAGACCTACTTTAATCTCTGAGGTTTCTGCTCTTCTCCAGGCAATGATCCATCCATTGTGGGTCTTCCCTGCTGGGATTGCTGACTACCAGTAATGCTGTCCCAGTCTCACTCTCTATACATATATCCATGTGTATGTGTGTCTTTCTCACCCGGTGTCCTCTCTCTCCATCCGTTTGCCTAGGCAAATTCATCTTGGCTCTATTGCAGGAACTCAAATCCTGCACCTGGTGTTCTGGCAGAGGAGCACCTGCAGACAGCGGCCCCACAGGAGGTGCAAGCGACTCAATCCCATCCATCTCTCACTCACTTCTTCCATTTCTCCCCTCTCCGCATGTGCCACTCATGTACCCTGCAGTTCTGGGACAGCAGCTCTGCTCCGCATCACTTAGCGCTTTAACAGTGCTGTGAAATGTCACAGGGGATGGAAACCACTTGTTTATGTTGTTGTTATTGTGCTTTGGCTATGCGGCGGCAGTGTCTGGCCTCGCATTATCCTCCCGCTCGATAAATGTGCTGCATTTTGAAAATGAGAGCCAGTTTTTTTTTTTTTCCTCAGCAGCAGATGGCCTCTGGATTGTGTTAAAGTGCTGTGTTCATCTAAGGCACACAGGGAAGGTGTCAGAGGCAAAATGGTGGCTGATTTTGTTGGATGTAATCCTGGATACCCACGCTTCTAATCTCAGTGCAAAATGAAAACTCAAAGAGAGAGGAAAGAGAGGAAGAAAGAAATAGAGAGAGATAACGCATTTGCTTGCTGACAGGAATATTAAGAAGCAAAACTCTTCGTAACCAGCACCCACTCACTTATTTTACATTTCTCTGCTCATATATGTCAATTGTAGGGTTGAAACCACTCTAAAAATAGCTGGTAACCAGGCTTGAGTTCACGCTCGAAGAATAGCAGTAGGAAAATTTTACGCAGTAGCTTATACTTAACATTCTAATACTCTTTGGTAGAGAATTGGTCTAAATATCTCTTTTTTTCATGTTGAAATGAAGCCACTTTTGGTAAATATTAATTTTTAACTGTTGCTAATGTCACAGTTTCCTTTTCTGAGTTGCTGATAGTGCCCTTAAAACCTGACACTAATGCAGGTTTAGTAGTTCGAGTGTGGTTACAACAGCCACACTTTCACTTGGCTAGCTCACTGTCAGCCTGCCTGTTCAGTTTCTGAAAATGAAGGTCTTACTTTCAGGGCAGTAAGTAAATACCTAGTGAATTAAACACCTACCCGTTACCTCAGGGGCAATCAATCCTTTTGCAGCCAATGTCTCCTTTGACTGTAAAATAAATTCCAGATTTATTTAATGAACACAGTCCAATTAAGTATTATTCCAATATAAGACAGTCCAATGTAAGACATTATTTGTAGGCCTGTTTCTGTGATATGTCATGGTTTCACTATTACTAATATATCAGTAAACACAAGATACTGTTGTATCTTGTAGTGTATTCATATCTATTATTCATCATAATATAGGGCAAACGGCTATATTTAATATTTTTTTTAAATAGTTTACCTAGTTACCCTAAAGCACTATAGGAAAACTATAGTTGAATAATGGTTATCATATACTAACCATAAAGTACGACAGAACATCGTACACTATAGTAAATGTTCATAAAGGAAATCAGAGCATGGTATAAAGTTTGATATGAGTCTTCTCCATTGAGTCTCCTCAATACTCAGAGACTGGACTGACAACACACACACACACACACGCACACACTCATACTCAGCTGAACACCATCCCACTCTCTTTGAAATTTTTGCACATTTCTGTATTTACTACCTGCTTTTTTGCTGCTATTGTATTTATAAAAATCTACAGTTCTGTGCAAAAGTCTTAGGCATGAAGACATGCAAAGAAATGCTGTAGAGCAAAGATGCCTTCGAAAATAATGAAACGAAATGTTTCTACATTTAAAAAATACTATAAAGAGCAGTAAACAGTAATAAATGAAACAAAGTCAATATCTGGTGTGACGATCCCTCGCTTTAAAAATAAATAGCAGTCTCAGGTGCAGTGTGTGCAGTTTATAAGGAAATGAGCTGTAAGTGTTACTGAGCATCTTGCAGAAGCAGCCACAGTGCTTCTGGAGCCTTTGACTGTCACACTTGCTTCTTATTTTTGCAGCGAATCCCAGCAGCCTTCATTATGTTTTTTTGTCTGAAAAGTATCTCTTATGTAATACAAACATTTTTCTGTAACATTTAATTTTGTGCTGGGAAACTAATGTTTGGAAATCTAAAATGTTTTTAGATTCAGTAATGCAGAAGTCATAAAATAAAAATCTATAACAAAGTTCGACTTTGTTATAGACTAAAAAAACAGCGTGCCTAAGACTTTTGCACAGTACTGTATAATTAAAATATAAATAAAATATAAATATATAAATATATAATTTCTTGTCATTGCTATACTCTCTACCTGCTGCTCCCCCAATAACTGCTATGTCCATATATGGTATAAGCTTATCCGCTGGATACTATGTCATATTATGTTATGTTTACATTCACAGCAATCTGTTATATTGTTACTCTTTTGCACTACTGTTATATCTGACACTTTCACACTAGAACTGTGTACTGGTCTCTTACTGTGCCTGTTGTCCTGTCTTGTGCTGTTTGCACACGTTTGCACGTGCACTTTATGGAGTACTGTGTAGTCTCTTGTAGTTCTGTGTTGTGTTACGTAGCATCATGGTCCTGGAGGAACGTTGTATCGTTTCACTGTGTACTGCACTAGCTGTATATGGTTGAAATGACAATAAAGCCGCTTTACTTGACAATTCAAGCCCTCAATATTTAACCTAAACATTTAAACTGTGGAATTGTGGAGCAGGACGTCACATCTGCAGTATTGTCTGACCTTGTTTTATTCTTTTCTCCACTCGTAAAGCCATCAGTCACTGCACAGACCTTCATACAAACCTCAGCCAGGTGTCCTGCTGAGCACACAAAGACACTCGGGCACACACACCCACACCCAGAGCACAGTATACCTATTCATGAAAGGTTCTCTGTAGTAGATGGCATGACAGAGGGCCTGAGTTTTATTCATGCTTTGAATGTTGAAACCAGGCCGTATTCTATAGTGAGGAGTAATTTATCTGATTGCTAGAAGAGCAGCAGGTAATCTGACCTGCCGAAAGGGAAGTGTGGCTTCATGCCTATTCATCCGATTTTAAAGGTCTCAACCATGTTGTCACGTTTATACAGCGGTTTGGCAAGATCATTCTGTTTTGACAGTCTAGACGAAGTTGTGGAAGTGGCTCTCCCACTTTCACTGATGACAGCTCTGAAAGAAATATATGATTTCTGCCTCTGAGTTTGTGCAACAATTGAAAAGCCGCCTAGTTGAGTAGTGACGCTGGAGAGCTCAGTAGCGATGAGCCTTCTGTAGAAAGGAGTAATCTCACTGAGCACACAGCTTCTGTGTGTGTTTCCACTGGTACACATCATCCCACTGTCATTCTCTCTCAGCACTAATTATAGCACGTCCCGCTGTGGTCTGTGGTCTGGGAGTTCGAGCAAGCGTGCCCGTGTGTGTGTGTGCGTGTTATTTGTGTGTGATCATGGGCTTAGCTTGCTCGACTGATAGCACAGGGTTATGGTAGCCTCATTTAACAAATGATTAATTCAATTAGGCAGCTAGGACCTCAGGTGGAAAAGCTGTATCTGGAGAGAGTCACGTCACTCCCAGAGGGCCAGAGAAGGCATCAGGAGCAAAATAAATGGAAGCTCCTTGGTGCAGGGATCTTATTCATACTGCCAGTCTATTCACAGCCCTGTCAGCATTTAGGCAAGCTCAAATAGCGGACATTATAACAACATATCAATATTGCAAAAAATCAGTATTGTTTTTTGGTTATTCCAGGCATCGTCAGTACTTTTATAACAGCAACTGACTGCATTGTTACTTACAGTAACCCCTTGTTACTGTAAATAAAAGTGCTTTTTTTGTAAATGTTGAATAAAAAAGTCTTTGAACTTACAGTTTTTCATAAAGTAGCTGTGGGTTTCTGCTAGGTTCTCTGTCCTCTTACCTTCCAATCACATAGAGGTAAATGGATTAGTGACAATAATTTCCTTCAAGGTTGAATAAGCGTGTGAGAGTGTGTGGTGCCGTTAGATGTATTGGCAGCCCATCCAGGATTTATTCCTGGTTTCTATTCCTGCCGAGTGCCCAGTGTTCCCGGGATAGGCTCTGGATTCATTGTGAGCCTGACCAGAATAAAATGTATACTAAAGATTAATCACTACTGGGCCTGTGACATTTCTGCCTCTAGCTGAAATCTTGATAATAATATTTTGGACACTTATTAGAAATATTCTGTGCGTCAGTAAGGCAGAAGTGAACTTAGTTTAGGAAAATTAACACACATTTTAATATCTTTTCAAAAATATTTTAAGAACCTACTTAATATTTTAACATTTTATGATGTAATTTTAATAGTTAGGTCCTCTCTGCTTGACTGAAGAATGATAATGCATTCTTCAGTGAATCTTTTCCCCATAAACTGACCCATTGTCTAATTTCTTCTGATCATAAGAGTAAATCGTGGGGTGTTGATCATAAATTGTCTGATCTCATCTTCAGCTCAGTATGAATATTAAGTTTTAGATTTGTATTCTGCCTTCTGGTCACTACGTCATAATACACCTAAACCTCAGACTGCCTGTCGTGTCATCTAATAAAGGAGAGACTTACACAGCAGAATAGAAAGAAATCTTCAAATAATTAACCATCTTGGGGCATTATTCATCAAACTGTAAAGCTCTCATCAGCTCTAAACTATGAATAATGACTGTCTCAGGGACGCACCTGGACACAAGTGTGCCCTGTGCAAAAGAGATTAAACGACTGCTTGTAGATTCCTTTAAAATTTGCATTCACGTTTTAATTACTTAGAGATTTTTTAGACATTGAATCATTCAGAACACTAATAAGCCCATAATTTTATACTGTCACAAACAGAACGAATATTAACAGTACAGCTAGACTATGCATTGGTATATAAAGTATACAGCTATATGAAGCAGACATATCGTATGTCTGTTATAAAGTTTAAAGTTTAATGGAATCTACATAAAAATCTTCGTTATCTTCACGCAGGAATAATTCAAACAGTTATCTGTCTTCCTGTTCACTATATATGATCACAACATGGTGTAACATAATGGCATGTTAGTGCATTCATCATAAACATTTGAATGAATTTCATACTACTAGTCCTAGTATAAAAATTCTAGCAGACTGAGCTCGTATCATATGCAGTTTAGGGCTTTGTATCTATTGGAGATGATTCTACTGGACTTTGTCCTTCTGTATTAACCCATCAAACTCCCCAGACCTGTTGACTGGTTCACACTTACAGTCCTCCATTTCCTATTTCACTGTAGTTACTGACTAATTCATAATAATTACTGAATAGTATGCTTTAGGTTGAATATCTGAATAATAAGCTAGGAGTTCAAGTGCTTATAAGGAAAAGGAAGTGCTTATAAGGAAAAGGAAGTGCTTGTAAGGATGAGGAGAAAGACCGAATGCGGACATACAACTCAGTCAGGGGTTCGAGCTTTATTTAGCACCGAATGCAGCAAGCAGTTTGTCTGATGTTTGTGAGTGTTAGAGTCAAGCTTGTGGCTATGCAGGTTAGCAGAGCAGCGTCAGAAATGGCTCTTCACTGTGGATCATCCAAGGCCTGAGCTACACTCGGCTCCTGTCATGGTGGCGCAACTATTTTGAGCAGATGGAGAGGTCAGATACGGGAGAGATGTGTGCTTCCGATGCCTCCCACGCACACAGCACCCAGCAAGGTTAATTATGGAGGTGTCAGCAGTCAGAAAATGGGAGGATAGAGGAAAGAGAGATAGAGAGAGAGATAGAGAGAGAGGAGGTTGAGCTACAGGCAGCTTCCTACGTAAACTGCAAATGATGCTCCTAATCTCCCACTCTCTTTCTCTCTCACTTTCACACACACACACACACACACACACACACACACAAACACACACGAAAAAGCACAGGCCGTCAAAGATAGATGTAATTTTACACTCCGTTCCCACACTTTCCCACTCGCTTGACATTGCGCTCACTGATACACAGTGGCACCACAGCAAACACACACACACACACACACACACACACACACAGGATTCTGTCACATGCAGAGCGAGATGTTATCACATTTCTGTACATGCACAGCAACACACACTTCAATCAGATATCTGGGCCCATAGATTTTAACATTATCACATTATCTAACATGTTAATGACACAACTGGTCATGAATGACGTGTGTGTGTGTGTGTGTGCGTGCACACTGTATTTTGTTATGTCTAAGTTCTGAAGGACCGACCTGCAAAATGACTGCTGGCTTCCAGTGAATTTTTTTGTCATCATCATCATCTCTCTCTCTCTCTCTCTCTCTCTCTATCTTTTGCTCTATCTTTCGCTCCATGTACACATATGTGTGTGTGTGTGTGTGTATATATATAAGGTCTGGAAGTATTTGGACAATGACAGAGTTTTTGTGATTTTGCCTTTATACACCACCACAATGGATTTGAAATGAAACAATCAAGATGTGATCGAAGTGAAGACTTTCAGCTTTATTTTAAGAGGTTCAGCAAAAAATATGGCATTTACCATTTAGGAATTACAGCCATTTTATTGGAAGCACTGGACACAAGCCGGGTTATAGAGTTATATGATGCATTGAAACTTTGGTATGTTTTCAATTCAAAACAGTTAGATTCCAAAATTTTCAGTACTTTCATTTCTTTTTTTTCATATGGTGACGTCACTTTGCCCGTGCTGCTAATCAGGAGTGTGCAGCAATGCAAATCACACACATAGTATAACGTGATAAATGCATGGCTGAGGCGAATCCACCTGGGTTCCTTTCATACCTGCAACTTCTCAAGGACTCAGGTGTGGGAATATTTTGCCTACATTGTAGAGTGATTTGTTATTTTTCATCATCTATTAATGGGTTACGAACGCAAATATTATTACTCTTAGATAAATGTTTTTAATTTGCCACAAATGTAAACAGGCATGCTTGAAGGCTGATGTTAGTATATGATCAGAAATACAATGAGGGAAAAGCATGAAGAACACACTCAGTATATAGATAATTATAGAACTTGCAAATTCAAAACATTTTGTGTATTATATCCAACATTTATTTTATTTTTTGGTCAATAGTTCAAATCTCCAGAACATATAGCATTTCCACCACACTTTCCAACAGTGATCTGTGCTTTGGACAGTGATCTGTACTTTGGACGGTTTGTGCCTCATGGCTCAGTTTAACAGCTCACATCTACAGAAGCATCTCGCCAGCAATTCAGAACACACAGCATGTTTATTTCCCTTCATGCAGTTGGATTTATTCAGATTAGAATCGCTTTCTTCTGCAATCAGATTGTGCTAGAATTTGATTAGAGTCACACAGAGACCACCTCGCTCAGAGCGGTTATTTTGGTCCACACCCACGTGCGATCGCTGTGTTCTCACCTGCCTAACGAACTGCACCTAGAGTGAAAACAACAAATATCCTATAGGTTTTGGCCTTAAATAGTTATTTAACAGTATTCAACAGTTTTTTAATTATTCAAAATAAAGCCAATCTAGTGTGGACATTAATATTATTAAATTAATATTCAATTAATTAACATAATTTAATGAATAATGTTAAGTTGCATTTTTAATCAGTGCAATAAACAGATAATGACCGTTCAGGCTTGATAACTGGTAAAGCATCATTTTTGCCATAGTATCATATTTGTATCAAACATTGTTCAAGTTGGTATTGGTAATGAAGTCAAAAATCATGACAGCTTTACCTTTATGTGATGCCACTCCATCACAGGGCACCTTGCACGATCACATTCACACTTAGGAGCAATCTTTAGTAGCCCGTTCACCTACCGGCATGTGTTTGGAAACTCGCCTGAGGAAACTCACACTAGCCTGAGCTCAGGATTTGGAACGGTACAGTGGCAACACTAGCCACTGTGCCACCATGCCATCAAGAAAATACATAATACACACATATAATCCTTTATATGTAATATAATCAGTGCAGCACTCTCCACACTTTGGATATGGCTGCATGATTTACAACAGTGTGTGTCAGGCAAGTTGGGAGGCAACAGTGACCGTATCAATATGAATTGTGTCTGTATATATCCAGTACTATTACATTTACAGCATTTAGCAGACACCCTGTGTGGCTCTTTTTAAAAAAAAAAAAAAAATTACATTATAATTTTGGTCTGTCTATTTATCCTGTTCTCTTTTTTTCCTTCTGCCATAATTCTTTGTTTTGTTAGTCACAGTGAAGAGGATGTGGCCTGTGTACCTATCAGTCTAAAAGAAGAAGACGTGGTCTCCATGTTTGTCAGTTCAATGGAAGAAGGCGTGGCCTCTTCCTGTCAGTCCCAGTGAAGATGACGTGGCCTCTGGGTTTGTCAGTATCAGCGAAGGAGGTGTGGCCTTTGTGCTTGTCAGCCCAAATAAATGAAGGTGTAGCACTTGTGCTTGTCAGTCTCAGTGAAGGGGGCATGGCCTCTAAACCCCTCATTCCCAGTAAAAGAGGTGTGGCCTTTAAACCTGCCAGTCCCAGTAAAGGAGCTGTGGTCTTTAAACCCATCAGTTCCAGCGAAGGAGGTGTGGCCTCTGTGCTTATCAGTTCCTATAAAGGACATGGGGCCTTTGTGTTTATCAGTCCCAGTGAAGGAGGCATGACCTTTGTGCTTATCAACCCCAGTGAAGGAGGCATTGCTTCTGTGCTTATCAGTCCTAATGATGGAGGTGTGGCCTTTGTGGTTGCTAGACCCAGTGAAAGAGGTGTGGTGATTGTGCTTGCTAGTCCCAGTGGAGGAGGTGTGGCCTTTGTGCTTGTCAGTTTAAAGAAGGAAGCCACTTAATGCAATAACGAATCACAATCTCGTCACATTGCACCCAACTGTATCACACTGTATAACTCTAAATGATATTGTGTCGAATTGTATTCACCCTTCAGATCATTGATGTCAAATCATCATCATCATCATCATATTATTATTATTATTATTATTCACACCTAATATTCACACTGCCTTCATAACACCTGAACAATAAAGCAGTTAAGGAAGTGGTTTGGTTTTGGTTGTAACTCCACAAGGAGTAGCAGCCAAGCACTGACAATCATGAGATGGATAGAACAGAGATAGAGCCAGGAAGCAATTAAAAGCATGCGAATGATGGTTGCAGAGCCAGAAACACCCACAGCCCCTGCCCATTTGAGCTGAGGAATGTAGGACAGTGGGAGCGCAGTGTAGCCGGAGACCTATCTCTCACTGAAGGACGGAGCACCTGTAAGCCACAGCATGCGGTCTGCTGAGAAATGAAGAAACAACTGTGCTTGACCTGAGAAAATTAGGACAGAGAGAGTGAAAAACATGGAGAGTGAGCTGTGGAAAAAGACACCAGAGGGTGAAAGGCTACGGACGTGAGACGTTCCTAAGGGAGATGGAGATAAAGAGACGTCTCTCATCTTGTCAAATTTTTAATCATTAACCTCCACACAACACCTAACATCCATCCCTTACTCATGGCTCCATGTCTGTATATGTGCGAGTATCTTTTTGCCGTGTCTCTGTGTGACCTATGATTGTGTACTAAATGAGGTTAAATATTGTTACCTATTTATTTACTAAGAAATATGCAGGAAATGATTGACAGATAGTTGTCACATCGCTCAGTCTCAGTTTCCTCTAGCTCTCTATATTTGAGGCCAGTATGTTCATAGTGTAAAATCAAAAATCCTGATGGATTGGGTACATATTGAAATATTCATTAAGTATATAATAGGCACATGGCAATCTTTTATTTCTTTTGTAACATGCTATAACAACAGCTTCAGCCTTTATCAGTTTAAGATATTGTGAGTATAATGCACTAAAAATCATTACATGTGTAATGTACTACAAGACTACAAGACCAAGACTACTAAATAAGAAGAATTTTAGGGGTCTATGCACAAAAGGTGCTGGAACTCTGTTGTTTTTGCTTTGGTTTTTCTTATTCTTATTTGATATCCCTTACAAGAGAAGTGCACAGACCAAACTGTAAGTTGTAGAATGAAATTTGGTCAATAGGTATTACTTCCTTCCATTGTTCAGGCATGTGAGTTGGACCCATTCGGCCTTAATAGTTGTGCTATAGCTTTTTTAGGCCATATCTTGATAACCCTGAGGCCTAGAGACAGAATACTTTTCTGTCTGATTCCATGATTAATTCCAAACTAATTTGCAGTTTGGACCATTAAGCTCTGTCCACTTAGATTTTGAGCTAATTTGCATAACACTGTCGCTATCCTAGGATTTTTGCTGTATCTTCTGGAAACTGGTGTAAAGCTACTCGGTAGAATGTACAGCTCAATAATTATCAAAACCAGGTTGGGGTGGAGTTAAGTTCAAATAGTTGTTTCTCAGGAAACTTTAGTCGAATGTTTATCTATGGTCTCTTTATTGTTCTGTGTAACTTGGGAAGAACTGGCCACCGGAGCTGATATTTGTGAAAAGTGCTTGGACCCTGCAGATTTATTATAATTACTAACCTGCTAAATGACAGTGTATTTGATGATTGACAACTATGTCATCTTTAACACTCACAGGTTATCAGGAAGTGAAATTTAATAATTACTTCAACATCTTTCTTCATTTAGTGACTGGTTTGATTTTTGGCATCACTAACTCATAGTCCTAGACTATCTGATACAAAAATATCTCATGATTCCCATTGGCAGACACAGGGGGATGGCCTCTCCCGCTGAGATATGGAGCCTCATATGTTCTTTCTCCTGAGCTGTATTTTAGGGGAGACATAGTGTACTGTAAAGAATATGAACATTCTGTTATATTAGATTGAAAAAGGAGACAGAGGGAACAAGTTGAAAAAAACAAAACAACATACACACTGAAAGTAAAGTGGCTGAGAATATAATTCTTGTAAAATCGAGACCTAGCAAAGAACGCTGTAAACAAAGGAGTATAAATATCCTGAAACTGGAAATTGGAAGCAGGTGACCCTAATGCCCAGAGAATGTGAACAGCGAATTGAAATGTGCAACGAATGGCCATGTACGGAAAATAGGAAGCCAAAAAGCTCAAGAATGTTTGGGTGGAATATGTGCAGCCATTGCCGTGGACACACTATAGATTTGTATGTAGTCCTGGGTTTTGGTTTCTGACATAAGGAATATCCTGTACATGAAGTGATCAGGTATGAAAGATCCATGAAAGAAATATATTTTTGGCTCATTTTTACTTTGCAAAGTATTGATGTTACTGTTTAAGGGTTGCAGCAAATAATTTGACCACTGGGTTAAAATGTAATCTTTGTGATTAAACAGAGGATAGCTAATAAAAGGTGAGCTTAATGACAAGTGTTTGCTGGTCAAATCTGACCTTTGAACCTCAGGCTCTTAGTAAATACAGAGGGATGGAGGTTCACACACACACACACAGATATACGGAGCAGGATTCAAACACAGTCCATCACAACATGGAAAATACGCCTAACATACCAGTGAAGGTGTAATAAAGCCAGTGGAAAATACAGTACAAATGGAAAAACAATTTACACATATAAAAATTTTTTTTTAAAGAAACAGATAGGACATGTAAACACTCCCACTTTGTCATTCATGAGGAGATGAAGGAGGAGAGGAAGGATTGAGGAAAGGAGGAGGGGAGAGCTAGGTGAGTGAATGTGTGGCACTGTGTAGTCTGGCTATAAATATCTGTGTGTGGTGTTTTGGGAGGTGGGGGAAAAGCCCAAGCTTCCTGTCTGCACACACCAGACCATCAGGAAGGGAGCATGCGTGCACACGCACACACACACACACACACACACACACACACACACACACACACACACACTCACTCACTCACACACATACCCAAACCCTTATATATGGATTCTCTATATCTGGATTCCCACTATAAAGACTCTTGACTTTTAAGACAGATCCAGCCAATGAATTTGGTATAATAACACCATCTGTATTCTTCCAGAGCTTGAAAAAAGAACTGCACAATGGAAAAACAATAGACAGTCACGTTAGATAACTGGACTACCATAAGGGGGTTCTGTATCATATACATCCACAGACCGTATATACAGATTATGGCATATATTATGGCAGTAAAATTGTCACGATTATCTTTTTGTTCCATTGCATTTGTGGTATAATTTTTTATATAGTTTAATTGCAATAATCCTGCACGAGTCCCAGTAAAATAGTATGTAAGGGTTATTATTATTATTATTATTATTATTATTATTACTTTTTTTTTTTTTTTTTTTTAAATCTATAGAAGAAATATTTATAGAAGCACTCACTATCAGTTTTAAAGTATTGATTTGTAGCAGACATCAGCTGTACCTACTGCCTGTTTAGAGCAGAGTTGTCAAAGACACAATTTCTGCCTGGTCCGAATTGGCATTTCTGAGAGCTCTGAGAGCATATATTCTCTTGTTTAGTTATGGTGAGTCGTACTGAACCATATTCATTTTTGTACCATACATCATACATCATACCACAGCTTCTTTACTGTAGCAGTAAAGAAGAAATCACATAACCTTATCTTTGCTAAGAACATGCAAGCCCATGTCTCTGTCCTGTTGCACTTGTTTTATATTCTGTCTCTATTTAAGTCCATAAAGATTCATTAAAACCCTACACATCTGTCTATCTATCTATCTATCTATCTATCTATCTATCTATCTATCTATCTATCTATCTATCTATCTATCTATCTATCTATCTATCTATCTATCTATCTATCTATCTATCTATCTATCTATCTATTTGAGTGATATTATTATTTGGGATATTTGGAAATCTGTCGGTGTGGGTGTCCTCTGGTGGGCGGATTGGTTATGCCTAATTGCCCAAAGGTGTGACTGAATGTGTGAGTGCATGTTGCCCTGAGATTGCGTGGATTCTCCCACCTTGGGCCCAGAGTTCCTGGAATAGATTCTGGATCCACCATGACACTGACCAGAATAAAGCATTTACCGAAGACGAATAAATGAATGAAAGAACGAATGTGGAAAATGCTTCTGTGCAGCATTGCATACACTTTAAAAATGGTGAAACATTATTAAATGCACCTGGCAACAATAAAACTCAGTATGCAACAGAAAGCTTAAATACGATGCGTGAAACCCAGCAGAGAGGCTGAAAGGCGTCTGCTTTCTTTTTCCCTGGGCTTTCTGATTATCCTGCTCCATCACTGTGTTAGGAGAGGCCTGCATTCACTGAACTTCATTAAGCTGGAATAATGGCATGCAGCGAAGATGTGATTACCATTTTTAGTTGCTTAGGAAGCTGCTTGTCACTTTAATACAGATGCAATCTGAAGCTCAGAGAGTGGAAGTGTTAGGAAAGGCATCCATTTTGATAGGATGATATGGATTTTTAGAGAGTGTGGAGCATCTTCTGTCCCTTCCTTTCCACACACACACACACACACACACACACACACACACACACACACACACACACACGCAAGCAACTTGGGTTTTAAAAACTGAAAGGGCTGAAAGATTTAATTTTGACTACTGACATTAAGGACATGCTGTAGATTGAATGGTAAAAGCCTAGTGAAGATTAGCTGAATTTGTGTTTTTTTCTTTTTTTGTGTGCGCGTGAGTGTTGCTTGTTCAATTGCTCTGCTTGACGCCCTCACACTTTCGGCATAAGAAAAACGTTAGACTCAAAAAAGATTGAGACCTGCTAGTTTTTCAAAGTGGAAAATGTAGAAAGTAGAAATGTCCCCACAAGGTCAAAACACAAACCCCTTTTCTCCATCTTTCCTCTATGACCTGCTGACAAGTTTGCTGATATATGCGTGTGTGTGCAAGTTCCGGCTGTGTGTGTTTTTCCTGTCATTGTGAGTGGGTGGGTATCAGATTGCAATGACACCATCAAGGGGCAAAGGAGAGAGAAATATGTCTCTTTCTGGTACAGGCAGAAATCCCATATACACTCACCCAGTCTACACACACAAAGCATAACCCTGACCTGTACAAAACACTACTCCAACCCATGGAACACACACGCACACACACACATGCTGCATACTCAGCAAGGCCAGGCTGTGCTCTGATCTCTTGTCTGGACATGATGAATTCTTTCAAGTGTAAGACTTCAATACTGGAAGCAAGGCTGTACACGATTTCTGCCTGGTCCGAATTGGCATTTCTGAGAGCTCTGAGAGCATATATTCTCTTGTTTAGTTATGGTAAGTCGTACTGAACCATATTCATTTTTGCACCATACATCATACATCATACCACAGCTTCTTTACTGTAGCAGTAAAGAAGAAATCACATGACCTTATCTTCGCTAAGAACATGCAAGCCCATGTCTCTGTCCTGTTGCACTTGTTTTATATTCTGTCTCTATTTAAGTCCATGAGGATTCATTAAAACCCTACACAGAGACTTTCTATATGCTGTGAAATCATTATATATAATGATGTCATGACTGTGTCTTGAAAGTGTTTTTCTACAAGATGATTCTTATGAGTAATCAGAATAAACAAATATGCAGTTTATTCACTGTCTCATCACCTTATGACACAGTTTTAAGTGAACTATGTTGTAAATACAGCCTAACATCTGTAACATCTGTCCCCACCCCTCATGTTTCATGGACACTGATGTACTTTTAGGGTGTTAGTTTTCTTTATACAGTTAAGCATGCAATGTGGATTGGACTTATGTATGCTATACACCTTTTTATGGGATGGGAATTATAGGTAATAGTGCTCCGGTGAGAAAATGTTGGCTAGTATTGCACTACAGGCTGTTTCAATATTTTTTGCAAGTCCAAATTTAGCCCAAAGTCCTTGAGTTTGACACCTAGAGTATGAGAATTTAAATACTGAAAAAAACGAATAATGTAGTCAGAGGAAGAAGAAACTTTTGTTAATTAATTAATTAATTGATTTATTTAAAATTTGTTTGGAATAAAAAAAAATCACAAGTACAAGCTACATACATTAAATACAAATGTATCACCTTTATAAAGTCAAGTACTGCAAAACTATAAAACCCAGAAAACCGGCAATTTTTAATAAATGTTAACTGCTCTGGATTAACATCCTGTCTGTGTCAGGCCTCACAATGTGAGAACACTGCTGCACAATATAGGCTAAATAGCATTTTACAAGTATATTGCAAAGTGTGACTCCATTTTTTTGACCAAAATGACTTGTTTTGTTTGGATCAGGCCATTTATTAACACACCCACAGAAAACCCCTGGGAGGTCAGAATGCAGTACTCAATAATAAAAATTCTGTTTTTTTTTTAAAGCTGCTTATTTGTATATTATTTAGCATCAGTTTTCCAAAGGCTACTATCGCAATAACGATAAAAAATATGTATATATTGGCAGGCCTGGTTATCAGAGTACGTTTTTCAGAATAAACTGATTGCAATTGTATTTCTGATCCTGTCTGTGCATTATAATCATCTCAGCGTTTTAAATCAAGACACTGAGCCCTGAAAATTTGAGTTATTTTGTATTTACCACAGCATGCATTACCCTTGTCTCACACTAAAATATTCTCACTCACTCATATATTCACTCACTCACAATAATCCTCTACAAGGGTCTCAATGGATCTGGAGTCTATCCTGGGAACACTGTGCGTGAGGTGGGAATACACCCTGGCCAGAATGCCAGTCCATTGCAGGGCTCTATGAACACACACATTCACATCCCCCTCCTGGCATATTTTTGGAAGGTGGGACGAAACCAGAGAACCCAGAGGAAACCCACAGGGACACAGGGAGTACATATGAAACTCCACACAAACAGTGACCTGAGCTCAGGATTGAATCAGGGACCCCGAAGCTGTGAGGTGGCAACACTACCTGCTGCGCTACAATGCAGCAGGTTGCAAAATTTCACTTGAAATATTTTTTAAAGTATTTTAAACGTATTACAAAGCACTGGGAAAAGGGTTCCTCAAGCAGGGTTCCTCAAGGGTTCTTTGGATAGCTTACTGTTCTACTTGGAACCCTCTCTGAAAGAGAAACACTAGGTTCTCACATGGAAGAATTCTAGGTTTTAGGTTTAATCTTGAGGTTTAGTTTTTTTTTTCTTCCTGACAGTGTTTTCAGTGTCTTGGGAAATGAAAGGCATATATAACCTTTTCGGCTGCTGCATTTCGGGAGACTAATTGCAGTGCCCAATCCTGATTACAGCACTGAGGACTGCATTTGAACAGCATGTCAAAGTATGGGTTTGATCACAGCTTTTAAGCCAAGCACTTATCCCCGTACTGCTCCAGAGTAGCCAGCGGGTGGTTAATGTAAGTCACTTTGACCAACAGCTTCAGCTAAAAGTCTGCATGTAACTGTATGAAACTGTACTGTAGCACAGTGTACCCACGCTCGAGTGTATGCCCATCACTTCCTCCACACAATGACTCAGGTTCAGCTTAGTGAGAAACACTGGCTTACGCTGCACTCTTATTTTCTTAGGCTAGCATTGACACAGTAAAGTTTATAGACTGGCGCTGAAGTAAATGCCAGCATGCTTTTAGAAAGGTGACTGCGAGATCTCTGAGACAGCTGCTACAATGCTGATGTCAGCAGCACATCTCTCCCAGACAGCTTGTGTGGGAGTGATTTCAATAATGCACTTCACTTCAGCACTGAAGTTCCTGCAACTTTTTCTTTCCTAGCATGTGCACTTTTTCAATTTTTCAACCCTTTCACTTTGTCGGCCACTTCGAGGGGCACAGCCCGAGCTTGGTCATATACTTTACAGTATTTTCCTCATCAGTAACTGATATAAGGCTCACTTACACTTCTAACTGAATAGGATTTTGGCACCTTCGGAGCGTGGCAGATCAAAAAAGTCACTCTCGAGAACTGAAGCATTCAAACTGCCCGCCCTCATTCACTGTGACTGGCCGATAGAGGCGTGTGAATGTGGGAGCTCTGACAGCATGTCTCACACCCTCTCCTCAAGCACACAGAAAGTGTTGGTTGTAAGCGAATCTATTAGCTTAAAGTGCCCCTGAATAAAACTGAATTAGTGTTTCAAATCTTTTTTTTACCTGTCATTTCATATTATAGACACCAAGTACAATAGAGTATCTGAAAACACACACAAAAAAAACTCCGGACATATCCTATTTTTATGTTTATGGCATTTGGCAGATGCCCTTATCCAGAGCGACTTGCATTTATCTCATTTATACAACTGAGCAGTTGAGGGTTAAGGGCCTTGCTCAAGGGCCCAGCAGTGGCAGCTTGGCGGTGCTGGGGATTGAACTCATGACCTTCTGATCATTAGTCATTTTTATCTAGGTATAACTACTATTTAACATCCAGTTAAATGCTGTCTAGAACTCGCCCCCAGAGGCAGGTCTTGCGCTACGGTAGTAGCTTCTTAGCAGCAAACTGGGCTTGGAGGTGCTTTTGGTTGTATATTTTTCTGCGCTTGATTGGAGTTTATTTGTTTCGAAGTGGGTGGATTTTGTGGGTGGATCACAGTTACGTGTCAGACACTTTTCAGGGTATTTTACCACCTTCACCATTACTGCATCTCGGACTGAGCAAGAACACGATTCCATCTTTATACACTGACCTAAGTAGAAGGCTCTCGTTAATCTCTTTGCCGTTCTCCATGTTTAGCTAGCTCGCACAGCTACTGTCAGGTTTGTGTAGAACAGGCGATGGTGTGGTGTATCTTGAGTGCTACTGGCTGTTGTGTACAGGATCAAATCACAGCTAAGAAGCTATTTATTGGGGACATAACTGCATTGCCCATAGCGAGGTGGAAGCATTGTAAAGCAAGCAGCTTCTAAATAGAGATAAATTCTATATTTATGAACTGATGGATAAATGTAGAAGAAAAGAAAATGACGTCTTTATCTCTGCTAATCAGAAATTAAAATAGTTTACCAAGTTGTTTGCTTTTCTCTTTCAAATCAACGCAGTGGAGCCGTTTATACAGATTTATACAGCTTAGGCTACAGTTTAAAATTAGGTTGGCCATTCAAGTTTAATCCATAATTGGGCAATGATTCAGGTTTAATGAAGCTCTGATAAAAGTTCAAAAGCCTTGAGTCATGCTTTCAAATAAATGACGCAAAACTGTATAATCTTCTGTATAATTAGATGAAGCTGTAGCAAAAACTGCACTATTCCCATCTCAGTTGAAGCTCCACCATTTTGTTTAAATGGACAACACTACAGCGTGTGTTTTCACATATCCCACCTTGATTATTACCTCTCCCCTTGTTTGATGGAAGGACCTCTTACTGTTCTGAAAGTTCATTACAGAAAAAAAAGCAGCGTTGATGAAGTAAAATGAGCACTTTAGTGTAGCACAGGATCTTCCGAAGACTATGACGTGCTACTGCTCATGATGTAATAGACTGTGTATTATTATATACCAGAGAACCACAGTCAGCCTAACCATAGACAAAAGAGCTAAGAGCTTCCTGATATGCCAGTCAAAGCACAAGCCACACATCCTGAGAACCTGAGGAGTGTACAACATTACACAACATTTGATAGGCTTAACAGTGTAACACTGTTTCTTGGTGTGCTGCTTCATAGAGTGTTTCGGTGTGTGTATATCTTCAGGCAAATAGCGTTAAAAGAGCGCTGATTGAATTAGCGCTAGTCACAAATCTGCCTCTGGTGCTAAAGTAGATGAAGGTTCACATGAGAGTATGTGCTACTGCCATGGCAGCATTGTTTAAAAGGATTACCCTTAGCTCTTCTATCTCATGCTTTCCTCATCCTCCTCCTCCTCCCTTGGTGCCAATGCTTCAGTCACGACAGAGACATCACATACGTAATGGTGTCTGAAACGTTACAAGTGCTGTGTTCAGATGCAGAAAAGTGAGAAAATGAGAAACCAATTGTAGAAGCAGTGGAGACAGCAAGTTCCAGATTGTAATGCAGCTATATGATGCAGTCGTGATGAGTTTCAGCAGCGTCTCGGCTGACAAGCACAATGGCATTGATTTCGGTTAAAGCTTTCGACCTGTGTCTGTTGGAGAAGAGTGTACAGATGAGGGAGCTGAGAGAGCTGGAAGGACTCAAAGAATAAAGCCCTGCTGCATCGCCCTATTTAGGTAGGGATGAAGCAGTGGTTGAATCCCACTAGCACCACTATCAGCAGGTAGTCGAACAGCATTGTGGGTAATGTAGGAAACTGTTAACCAAAGTGAAAAAAGACCAACATGTCGATGAAAAGATTTCGAAATAACAAACTAAAAAAAATCAAAAAATAAATATTGGATGCCATTGAAGGGCAGGTGTTAATTATAAAGATTAATATGCAAGTTGTTTACAGTGCATTTTTCTTCATATTAAAAATAGCTGGTGTTGCCACAGAATATTCACACTGGTTATATTATTTAGTCTAACAGAAATTACACATACACCATTCTGTGGTGAATGTGGGAGTGTAGTATTGTATTTAGTATATTTTAATATTTTGTACAAAAAAAATAAAATGGTGATTTTCCTTAAAACTTTTGCAGCCATGTCAGGAAACCTAAAATGGTGGGAGGTGTAGGGTTTTATACAGGTGTTATTGTGAAACTGTAAGACAGGTGTGGTGTAGTGTATGTAGATGATGCCGATCAGTCTGCTAAGGGCAAACCCTGTCACTGTGAACACACTGGCCCACTTAAGAAGGCAGGAAAAGAAAAGCTAAAGGCCTTGGAAAGAGGAATAGTTACTTCACGATACCAGTGATGATGGAGATGTGGTTGTATTGGCTTGGATTGTGTGTGTGTGTGTGTGTGTTGCTGGAGTGGCATCACTAGAAATGAGCTGTAGTGAGCTATAGACAGGGAAAATTCCCTCTGGCCTTATCGGTCACACTCATTTCATAGTCTGCTGCCAGTGTGAAATGTTTCGGTGTCTTGCAAGTGTCAGGCTGGCTGTGCTCACTGCTCTTTCAGTGTTAAAAACTCCCTGTCATACATATCCTGTTGCTAAGCTGAACCTGGTAGACTAGTAAATGTTATTCCCTTGCTCTTGTGTAAATATTCATCAAGAATGCTGCAGGTTAGCTCTTTAGAAATGAAGTTCCTATGAGGGTGATTATCATTTCAGCCAAAGACGTCATCGGTCTTGGACTATTTTTGGTAGATGCCTTGTTATCAGAAAAATTGCAATTTGGTTGAATATTTTGGTCATTATGGGATGACATTGTGACACTTGTGACACTTGTACTACTACATAAAGTACTCTTGTGCTTAAGGGTCTGCTACTCAAGTAAGTCCCTGTATCAAGTAGGTTTATCCAGTTTGCCCTAGCCAAACGGCCTAAATAAACCAAAGGTGGCGCTTCTAATACTTTTAGCAGAGGTGCCAACATCTAAAGTTTAGACATAGCATTTATGATTTATGACCCATTGCTTTTTTGCTTTTTCAGTTAAAGCCACAGTCAGACCAAACCTGAATAGTGTTTGACAGTTGTTTCTGGTAGCCGTTGCTTTTGCTTTACACCAGCTTTATCTAGGTGAACTTTGACCTGTGAATTTCTACTTCTGAACCAGTAGAAAACAGGAGGCCTCTCTGGATGGTAACAAAAGTGCTTATTGTTCATTATTAGTGGTCACACCAGACTTTTGCCTCACTGTTTTCTTACTGCTGCTTGGTGGAAAAAATAGCCATCTTGTCCACCGACATACACTAGGGCTTTTGTCTTTAATTTTTTTTTTCTTTAAAAAAAGAGAAGGATTTCCTTCTTAGCAGTTTTGGAAGCACTTCATTTAGAATAATGATTCATATTAAAGATGAATTTGACCCTGAAAATTCTTGTATGCTACTTTGATGGACTTAATAACTACACCTCAGCATAACAACTAGTTGTGCATTAGGATTTTGCTAACACATATTTACCAAAATACACATGAATCTACAGTATGTGGCTGGGATTTACTAGTAAAAAATGACAAATGAGCCTTAAATGCTAGGTAACACTGTGTGACTGGAAATAGAGGCTAATTTAGCTAGTATCACTGTACCAGGCAAGATTGTCTTGAAGAAAGTTAACCGGGTTGCATAATGAATCTTAAAATAGCCTCAGTGCTATACTGGAATCGATCCTGCGGGTTGCCTTTCGGTGAGTGACGTAGCACTGATGGTGCCGAGAGATTCTCCCAGAGCTCCGGTGACACCCACCATCAGCCTCCCCGCTCTCAGGTATCCGGCATCAGGTCTCGCCTACACACTGGGATAGGGAGTATGTGTGCAGGTATGCTGGAGTGAAGCCGTTAGATTGTGTAGCGGCATTTGATGAGGGTGCTCGTACACTCAGGGCTTTGCACAGTGTCAGTCATGGCTGTTGCATTCATCTCTGGAACAAGTCAGCAAGGTGCAGGGAAAGGAAGTTCCTCAGTACCGAGGAGCAAAAGGCAGGTTCTGTGGTGGTGAGTCACTGCTGTCCTACACAATGTTTCTGGTAGCTGAGTGTCAACTGTCTGCTTAATGATTGTGGTTCAGGAGTCAGTACCTGAAACTGATCCCTGGAGGCCTGATCCTACACAATGTTCCAGAGTAAGGCAGCTGTAGTTCACTGACTTTATGTCGCTAGATAGGGAATAGACCATGCAGCACATACAGATCAATGTTGGGGAAGCTACTTTTAATGTTCTGACTTGTCAATCTACAAAGTATTCAAAAATTAAAATAGCTAAGCTACAGCCTAACTAGCTTTTTCATAAAGTGGCTAGCTACACTATATGCCACTAAGAAAAAGTAGCTAACTACTACACTGACACTGCTTTGTTTTTTTTTTCCCACTGAAGCTACTTCGTAAAACTGAGGAGCTACCCTGTGCTTTGTACAGAGTATACCATAACAGAGATTTTCCTTTTCTACTGGTAAACCACTCTTAGTAAAAAGCAGTTACAATTACTTAACTGTAAAACAATAATCATCAAAAAAGCAAAAGGGCAAATAGGCGAATAGGCGCTTTTGTGTTGTGTCACTTGGTGGCAATATGTTGAATATTTGTTGCAGACCTAGATATAACAGAGGAACAGATAGATACATAGCTTGAGGGATAGATGGATAATGGATTGATATAGGGATAGATGATAACAAATAGATGGATGAATGGATAGATCGATAGACACACAGTAGATACAATTAGACAGATAAAGCAGATGATTGTATGTATAGATAGATAAATAGATGCATACATACAGATGGATATAACAGATAGGTAGATATGTAGATAACTTCACATAAATAGGTTGTGCAAATTATAAAGCACAGTGCACAAATGGCAAGCAGTATGTAAGTAGCAATCAACACTGTAATAAGTGCCAAATAAATAAAAATGTAGGACCTAAAAGACCAGTTCCCACTGAGTGCTCAGACTGCAGAGGGAGGAAGAGAGGGATCAGATCATATTGCAGAACGTGGGCAGACGATTGACATAAAAGAACCGGACGAGTTCACAGCCCACGCAGAGCAACGCTCCCTAATTGCCTGAGACAATGCGCGTGAGGACAGAGATTACCATGCTCACAGCAAGATGGCCTTAAATACACCGCTGGGCCTGCTGTGTCGGACTGTTGCTATGGTAACTCAGGAGGGGTAGCATTACTGCAAGGTATGATGGGAAGTAGACGGGGATAAAACACAATAGCTTCTAAATTGAACTCATAGCTTCACACATTTGCTTTATTCTCTCTCTCTCTCTCTCTCTCTCTCTCTCTCTCTTTCTTCCTTCATCTGTGTCTTTTTGCACCCAAGTCTTATGAATACAGGTTCACTGAATATAGTTATGCTATGGAGTTCACTGAATACAGGTTTGCTATGGAGAAATGTATGTATGCTGGCACATTCTGATTGTAATATCCATCTGGGAAGCGAGACCAGCGTCAGCCATGATATTACTGGAACTAATTTCGTTAAAAGAGCTCTTCCTGATTGCTCTGCTTCCCTCCCTCTCTCTCTCTCTCTCTCTCTCTCTCTCTCTCTCAGCAGCCATGTGACATCTCTCTTCTGCACTCGCTTTCCATTTGACCTCCTGCGCTTGCACTTAGTTGCTTGATTGAGGCTGAACTATACAATAGCTCAGTCTAATGAGCTGTGCATTGTGACCTACACTAAAACCTTTTCATACAGCTTTCTTGACTAGTCATGTGTGTAAGACTGTACAGTAATGGTAAAAGTGATAATCCCGATTATTGTGCTCATATTGGAATCATAATTATTTACCACAATTATGCATCCAAAATAGGAACATTGTGCCACATTTTTCAGGCTTGATATGAAAGGATTTATTCATAAATCATTCGCAGGAGCATTTACACAAGGAATGTGTATACATATAAATACATAGAAATCAAGTTTCTTTAAAAAAAAATCCTGTATCCTGTAAAACTCACTCACTGTGAACTGTGAATTGATGGGCTTCAAATTGCTGTGAGTTACTGCAAATTTATATATAGATAATTAAATATACAGATACGTTTTAATGTCATATTACTGACTTCCCTTGCCCCTTGTCCTAGCTGCTCTTGAACAACTTAACTTCAGAAAAATCCGCATTCATGAGGGTGATGAGTAGAAAATGGCCTTTAGCACCACCGGTGATCATTACAAGTGTTTCAGGCATTGATTAATGATGCCTTGCTCAACCTGCTGGGAATTCTTCATTGCATATATAGACAGTATTCTGATTCACTCCCCCTCCCTGGAGAGCCATGTTGACCATGTCAAGCAGATGCTAGCCAAACCACCTAGAACACCTGCTGTACATGAAAGGGGGAAAGTGAGACCCCATATGTGCCCCAAATATCATTTCTCGGAGGTATTAAGAAAGAGTAAGATCAATGCCGTGAAGGAATGCCACATTCCATGCACAGTCAAGGAACTTCAGAGGTTTCCGGGATTTGCACATTTCCATAGGAGATTCATTCAGGGCTTTAGCTCTATAGCAACTCTACTCACTTCACTAATCAAAAAGAAAGCTCACGTGGAATGAACCCGCTAACCAGGCTTTCACCCGTCTGAAGGAGGTACTTACAGCTGTCTCCATTTTAAAATGCCCCGATCCTTCATGTCTGTTCAGGCTGATGCCTGAGAAACTGGAATAGGGCCTGTGTTGTCTCAGAGACTGATGCTGTGTTTCAGTTTGCCTACTACCCGTCCTAAATAGTATCTATATGGATTATTTCTGGTAGATTTTCGAAGTTTGGATCCGTGGACACTTTTTCATCTAATGTTGCCCACAACTCCTTGTACGAGGGAGGAAGAGTTTTGTGACGTTTTGCGTCACCGAGCTCAAGGACGCATTTTAGAGAGGTGTAAATGTGGAAAAACAAATCAAGGGAATGGTAAATTAAATTATGAAGTATAGATTATACAAGGAATGAAGAAAAGCTGAAATGCAACGAGGAGTTTTGTTCACGGTGACAGTGTGCGTAACTAGGCAACAGCGTTCTCTTCCGTTACATGACGTGTTATTATGTCCCAGTACTTGCATACTATTTTGCTACACACTCAAAAGTATGTACTTTTTCTTCACAAAAAGAGTATATACTTTTAGTGCATAGTATAAGTAGGCGAATTGAGACGAAGGGTGTGTAAGATGCCAAAACTCTAATCCCAGAATTACCTACTGCACAACAACATGGGCGAATCTGACTCCATTTAGCTCCATGCACACGCCTAGTGACAATTCCAAGTCTTTAATTCAGTGTTGTTTTTTGTGGTTGCTGACTTTGCTTATTCTCATTTTGCCTAGTCTAGTCAGTCTGCAGATCGCCTGACCTGTGCCTGGCTTCTGACCCCAATATTGGATTTTGTTTTGGATTGTTTGCCTGAATTTTGAATAAACTCTCACCTGCACTTGCCTCCGTCTCCGCCGTTTGTCTGACACTCATTCAGACAGTCCTGAGTGGAAATGAGTTCTCCCACATGTACACGTGTTCACACAACCCACATCAGCATATCTGTTACTGCCTTTAGTCAGTTTACTGTAATCCAGACTTTTCAACAGAGGAACACACTCATAAGCACAGGGGATGTGCATGTGTGTGGATGAGTGTAAATATATACATATTAATGCTTAGGATATTATACGGGTTAGCAGTGCGAACCTTCCACAGTCTCTATCTTGCTTGTATTTGTGTGTGTGTGTGTGTGTGTGTGTGTGTGTGTGCATGTGTATATGTGTGTGTGTATCGAATATTTTACTATAGCTGACTATTTTTACTATGGTGCATTGTGGGAATTATATTTATTATTTATTGCTACCGTCTGAACCATCTGATCACTATGGTTGTTATATGCTTAACTATAACATAGCCATGGCTTTACAGTATTTATATTAACTGTTATGTTAGTGATAGTAGTAGTATTTTTTTTAATTTTATATAATTTTATTTCTTTTATTATTCCTAAGGTGTGTATATATAGTTCATAGTATATATAGTTTCTTTCTTCCTTCTTTTTCTTTCTTCCTGCACTTTAACTGTCTGTGAGCTGCTGTGACAAGTGAATTTCCCCACTGTGGGATCAATAAAGTTTATCTTATCTTATCTTATCTTATCTTATCTTATCTTATCTTAGTATGACAGACATACCGTAGTAATCATGTTATAAGAAGTGGAGTTGCAAACCATTATTTTCTCGTGTGCCAAAAGAACGTGGTTAAAGTCGGCTGTAAAACGGCTATTTCTTTTTCCTAAGCTAATTTTTTTTTCAAGGGTCTTTTTAGGTCATTTTTCAGTTTATCAGTGCAAAGTGGTGTACACGTATCCATATCTGACTTTGCCTTGGGTATTTGACTGGGAGGGCTGTGGTCTGGAGGAAGGCTGCTGGCTTCCTGCAAGGGATGTCCTGGACCATGCTGTCTCATAAGAGAACTCCTTACACTTTTATCTCTCTTGATTAGTGCTTTGATTGTGGTCTGCATGTTTACTGATTTAGTCTTGTCTAGTTTATTCCCTTTTGCTGATCACCTGAACTTTAGCCTGCCTTATGTTTCTCAGTATTGAACAGTTATTATGTTTGTTTGCTACATACAGAAAAGCTTTTTTTTTTATTTCGGCCAGCGAAGGCTAGCAGTGGAGGAGCTGGTATAAAAAAAGGCCCAACTGCCCAATGTACAGACATAGCTACTGTCTAAATACATGATGTGTTTTAGTAAGCAAACTCCAAGGTCATCTGATTAACTGCATGCCATCGACTCTACAGGAACAATGTTTAAGAGATAAGAATTTGAAAATCAGCTGAAAATGTTTTTGATGTTCATGATGATTTCATTACTTTTATTGGCCAATCTGCTGTCTTGACCATATCACAAAGTTCTTTGTGCGTGCGTGTGTGTGTGCATGTGCG
Source organism: Pangasius djambal (assembly GCA_022985145.1). NCBI lineage: Eukaryota > Metazoa > Chordata > Actinopteri > Siluriformes > Pangasiidae > Pangasius > Pangasius djambal. Next base: position 16,041,516 of record CM040992.1, read on the forward strand.
TATGTGTGTGTGCAATGATTATTTGTCGTCACGGTGGCATTTTTCCAGCATGTCTGTCAACCCCTGTGCTGCTATTTTTAACTCTGAGGCTGAAGGGGTGTGTGTGTGTGTTCGTGTGTGTGTGTGTGTGTGTGTGTGTGTGTGTGTGTGTGTATACAGGCCTGTAACTGGACTCTCCTCTGTTCTCTTCAGGATAATTTTAGACGAGCAGTTGGACATTTCAGCAGGGTGTCGGGTGTCTAGCCCACCACCCTGTGTGTGTGCCGCGTGTGTTTTTGTCTTCTCTCTCTGTCCTTCCTCTGATTGTTTCATATGTGATTCATTCATTATTAACTGTTTTCAGAGAGCAGCTGATGGCTATTTCAGATGAGCATACAGTACATGTTTATAAAAATAAAATGTTTTGTGTGCTTATGTGTTTTTTTTAGGAGGCACATAGACTATCAGCACACAGGTGTTATTTTTAGGACATTCAGAGACATTCTGTATTATATTTAATGTTCAAAGTCAAAGTCAAAGTCAACTTTATTGTCAATTCAGCTATATGTACAGGACACATAGAGGATTGAAATTTTGTTTCCCTCAGACCCATGGTGTGAGAAACCAACATAACAAGACAAATAATTAAAAAAAGTAAAATAAAATACAATAAAAAATATAATAAAATGAAATAAAATACAATATGTACACTATAAACCTTCATGGCACATGTGAGTGTGTAGATATTTACATTTTAGTGCAAAACAAGAGAGAGCAGCAGTTGTGGAAGTGAACCTGTCTGTAATGAGTTTTGGCACCGGGGGCTGATGTTGGTCTTAAACGCTGGATCAGGATCGGATCCAATTTGACCTTTTCCACTAAGATCCACTGATGAATTCCATGTCTTGCATGTCCATGCATATGATATTGATCAATCCAACACAGTGTGTATGTGAACATAAACCACAAATTGTCTTTAAACTAGCCAACATCAGTCCTGTGTCATTTCTCACAACCTGGCAACAGAATGTAGCAGAGAGTTGCCTTGGTTACTAGTCAGTACAAAATATCTTTGATATTGGTATTGTATCAGAAATGGAAAAATTGGGATTAATGAAGCCCTGATTATATTTCATGTTTGAGTCTAGAATTTGTACTGAAACTTTGTCATAGGGCAGTTAGAAACTGGTAGACCTGCTTGTAGAACTGTGTTTTGCAAACTTGTCCTTCAGACAGTCCACATCTCTCTTAACTCTCAGCAGAGGTGGAAGGTAACAAAGTACTGTTACTCTGTTTCTGTATTTAAGTCTAGTTTTACTAGCATCTATACCCGAGTTTTTCTTTTTCCTTTTGCTTTTACTTTTTCCTGTTACTACAATTTATTATTAAAATCTCTCCTTTCTACTCACTCCATTTTCAGACATTTCTCTATAATCTTTTACTTGTAAAGTCAGGGTAACTTTTTAGCATCAGACAGCTTCAAAGGGTTGATGTAAATTCCAAACAAATCTAAAATGTTCTAGCAGATTAGACATACTCACTGAGCACTTTATTAGGAACACTACACTAATACTGAATAGGGCCTCCCTTTGCTCTCAAAACAGCCTCAATTCTTCATGTCATGGATTCCACAAGATGTTGGAAACATTCCTTTGAGATTCTGGTCCATGTTAATATAATTGCATCAGGCAATTCCTGCAGACTTTTCTGGTGCACTTTTCATGCTGTGAATCTCCTGTTCTACCACATCCCAAAGGTGATCTACTGGATTCAGATCCGGTGACTGGGAAGGCCACTGAAGAACACTGAACTCATTGTCATGTTCATGAAACCAGTTTGAGACGACTTTTGCTTTGTGACATGGTGCATTATCATGCTGGAGGGAGCCATTAGAAGATGAGTAAATTGTGGCCATGAAGGGATGTGCATGGTCAACAACAATTCTCAGATAGGCTGTGGCATTCAAGCGATGATTGATTGGTATTAATAGGCCCAAAGCGTGGTCCAGTTTCAGAAATCAAGATTCATCCAGACTTTTCCAGCTTTTCCAGACTTCAACTGTCCAGTTTTGGTGCGTCTGTGCCCACTGCAGCCTCAGCTTTCTGTTCATGGCTGACAGAAGTGGAACCCGACATGGAACCCTTCTGCTGTTGTAGACCATCTGTTTTCGATGTGTTGTGCATTCTGAGATGCTTTTCTGCTCAGCACAGTTGTATAGAGTGGTTATCTGAGTTACTGTAGCCTTTCCGTCAGCTCGGACCGGTTTGGCCATTCGCCATTGACCCCTCTCATCAAAAAGTAGTTTCCGTCCGCAGAACTGCTGCTCACTGGATGTTTTTTCCTTATTGCACCATTCTGAGTAAACCCTAGAGACTGCTCTGTGTGAAAATCTCAGGAGATCAGCAGTTATAGAAATACTCTGTATCTGGCACCAACGATAATGCCATGGTCAAAATCCCTGAGATTACATTTTTTCCTCGTTCTGATGGTTGATGTGAACATTACCTGAAGTTGCTGGCCCATACCTGCATGGTTTTATGCACTGCACTGCTGCCACATGACTGGCCGATTAGATAATTGTATGAATGAGTAGGTGTACAGGTGTTCCTAATAAAGTGTTTGGTGAGTGTGTATACAGTATATATGGCTGTACAGTATATATGAATGGAGAAAAGTTTGTATGATGACAGGCTGTGGGATGGCAGCCATGAGAAAAAGACAGGCAGAGAACAATAACCACATGATGCTGACTCACATAGAGACTGTGAGACACACACACACACACACACACACACACACACACACACATGGTGGCCCAGAACAGAAACAGCTCTGCTGATGTCTGCTGTTGAATACCATATGAGGCAGAGTCTCTCTTACATGCACTGAATGATGGGAGTTTGCTGGCCAAACAGACCTGTCAGCAGATTGGTGTGGATCTTTGTGTTTTGGCAGAAGCTAAAGATGCTCATCATATCTGTGTGTGTGTCTTTTTGTTATCCATTTATCAGCAATATCAGGAAGACTTCATATATTAGATGCCACCTGATTGCAATTCTTAGCATTTTCTCCAACCCTCATGTTTAATCGTGGCTCTTTCTTCCTATGACTATCTCACATTTAGTGCTACATCTCCACAAACAGTTTTATACTTCTACAGTATTTTATGTCACTTATAGCCCACTTTGGATACACTGTAAAATGTAAGAAGAAAGTATGATCACCTCAGAGTGTGCCTATCTGAAAGTGTGTTCTTTCTTGTGTGTGTGATGCAGGAAAGCCATATCTCGCTCGGGCCTGCAGCACCTGGCCTCAGTCCAGAAGCCTCTCCCTGCTGTGACCAACGGACCAGCCAAGGAGCTGCGTGCCACCATCGACTGGAGTGTGAGTCACACACTCTGTATTTCATGCCTCCTCCTCATCCTACACACAGTTATAGCTCTGCTCCAAATCTGAAATACTACATGCTTAGCCGTTTGTACAATGCAAAGGCCCTTAGAAAAGTGTTGTAGTTATAAGATAGCTAGATAAGTTGCCATGTATTTACCTTCACCTACCTTGTAGCTGCACTCATCATCTGTATTTTCAGGAAAGCCTACCATATGAGCTATGGTCTCTGTACACCAACATGGTGGGCCAAAAAGGTATATATGTCAAAGGCTGCATTTACATTAAAGGCTTTGATGCACAATTCTGCTATTTTGACACAGATCTGAGTTGTAAAGTGTGGTTATTTGAGTTGCCAGTCTTGCCATTCTCCTCTGAACTCTCAAAAAGGAGTTTCCACTCACAGAACTGCCAACTGTTTTTCTGTTTTTCACGCTATCCTGTGTAAAGGGGTCCCTGGAGGACTAGTGGTTAGGCCTCGGGGCTCTCACCGCTGCGGCCCGGGTTCCGCTCCGGGGAACCAACCGCAGCCACTCGAGTTGCACGTGACAGTGCACTCCCTGTGACGGTCCCAAGCCCGGATAAAACTGGGGAGGGTTGCGTCAGGAAGGGCATCCGGCGTAAAAACTGTGCCAAATCAAATAGGCGGACCAATGATCCGCTGTGGCGGCCCCTAACGGGAGCAGTCGAAAGAAGAAGAAGAACAACACTATTCTGTGTAAACTCTAGGCACTGTTGTGTGTGAAAAAAAATCTCAGATCAGCAATCTCTGAAATATTCAAACCAGCCTGTCTGGCACCACAACCCATGCCACGGTCGAAGTCATTGAGATCATATTTCCCCCATTCTGATGTTTGGTGTGAATATTAACTGAAACACTTGACCTCGCTGTATATGATTTTATGCACTGTGCTGCTGCCACATGATTGGCTGATTAGATAATTGCAAGAATGTTTAGGCGTACAGATGTTAATGATAAAGTACACGGTGAATGTATGCATTAAATGGAATGTTTTGCAAACAAATGAAGAAGATTTATTTTCCTGTTGAATAAGTGAACTGGGAGGAGCCCTCTGGTTGTGTGCGGTTTGCATGTTTAGCATTCTGTTCTCTGTCATGTCTCTTAGAGACCACAGACGAGACATGGAGTAGGTGGGGCCAGTGGGCCACTCCTCGCTGCTAGCCTTTCTCTCCTCATAATATAATATGACCAGAACCAGCATCAAACTTTAATGTGTGTTTGCTTGTGTTTGTGTGTACACGGCAAAATGTCGAGGATTGAATTAACATCTACAGTCATTAGGGATAATTTAGCACTGTAGGTGTTAATTCAATCCTGTGTGTGCTTGTATAAAGTATAAATTCTCCATGTTAACTACTGTTGATCCCGCTGAGTTACACTGTGTAATGTGCGCGTTTTTGCTTTTTCCTGGGTGAGTGTGTGGATGTGGCCTTTGCAATGGGCCTCACTACTGTTTCTCTTTATGTGTACATACTGTTTTCTAAGTGTATATTTTATGTTTCTGTATGTGTGGGAAATCATGTTAATCACATGCATATTCAGCCCATTATCTCTGGCAGCAGGCTGTAACATTCAGATCAGTCATCCATGTGAGTTTCTGCTGCTAAGACTTCAGTGAACAAAAGAAACACATTAAGTATGTGAAAAGAGATGGTTTTTAGTGGATAAGTCTAGCATTTTTCATTAGTTATCCAGTAGCTCTTTTCCAACAACAAGGTGCCAATGCTATTTCTAGAATAGCCTAATCTGGAATGGCTCCACCATTTTTATTTCACTGGAAAAATGCCAGTTTTCGGATGCAAAATTGGTTTAATTCCAGCATCAGAATGTTGCTGGTATGGAGCCATGAATGTGTGAATGCGATGTCAAGAGGGCAGCATCATTTCATTGCCATGACAACAGCATGAACAACTCAAGTTATTTAAATGGTTGTATTTAAAGCAAAAAATCTAAATTGTTATTACAGTGATCAGTCAATAAGTCTGAGGAATTAACTATTATAGTACAGTTAACTGAATATACACTCACCATCCACTTTATTAGGAACACCTGTACACCTGCACATTCATGCAATTATCTAATCAGCCAATCATGTGCAGCAGCACAATGCAAAAATCATGCAGATACAGGTCAAGAGCTTCACTTAATGTTCACACCAGATAAGAAAAAGTGTGATCTCTGTGATTCTGATCGTGGCATGGTTGTTGGTACCAGAAGGGCTGGTTTGAGTATTTCATAAACTGCTGATCTCCTGGGATTTTCACACACAACAGTCTCTAGAGTTTACACAGAATCGAATGGTGTGAAAAACAAAAAACATTGGCCAGATTGGTTTGAGCTGCCAGGAAGGATATTGTATCTCAAATAATCACACTGTACAACCATGGTGAGCAGAAAAGCATCTCAGCATGCACAAAACATCGAACCTTGAGGTTGATGGGCTACAGCAGCATTGGGTTCCACTCCTGTCAGCCAAGAACAGGAATCTGAGGCTATCATGGGCACAGACTCACCCAAACTGGCCAAAAAAAATCACCTCGTCTTTTTCCAGTCTTCAGCTGTCCAGTTTTGGTGAGTCTGTTCCCATGATAGTCATTTTCCTCTGATCTCTCTCATCAACAAGGTGTTTCAGTCTGCAGACCATCCGCTCACAGGATGTTTTTTGTTTTTTTTTGCACAATTCTGTATAAAATCTAGAGACTGTTTTGTGTGAAAATCCCAGAAGATCAGCAGTTTCTGAAATACTCAAACCAGCCCACCTGGCACCAACAACCACACCACAGTTAAAGTCACAGAGATCACACTTTTTCTTCATTCTTTTGTTTGATGTGAACATTAACTGAAGCTCTTGACCTGTATCCGAATGATTTTTTTGGCAATGTGCTGCTGCCGCATGATTGGCTGATTGGATAACTGCATAAATGAGCAGGTGTGCAGGTGTTCCTAATAAAGTGGATGGTGAGTGTAGATGGTGAGAGATTGGGCTTTGGATGGTAAAAAATGTTATTAATGCCAAAACTGCCCTCCACATGGTTAGAGTAAAGCGTTACCTAGTTTCACAGCCCTAACCTCTAGTGTTGCTGGAAAGTCTGTTATGTTGTATATGGTATGTTGCCAAGGGCCACCTACTTTCATATGAAGAGGCAATTTGATCAACACTGCAAGCAACAAACCACAGACCATCACCTCTAGCATGGGTCAATTGCAGTGAGAAAGTGAATTGACGCAACTGCAGAAAGTCAACTAATCATGTTGCGTGTTTTGGGCTGTGGGAGGAATTTTGTTATAGATGTGACATGCTAAACTGAGCTGTGAGGTGCAGCCTGAGCCAACGGACTCAAAGAGCTGAAGTTCTGCAGAAATTAGATGTGTCCTGGATATTTTTGGAATGATGAACAAAAAGAAAAAATAAACGCTGGATGTGAAACACAAAATGTTATCTAGTTATTAGGATATCAGGAGCACCTGATATCCTAATAAGTTTTGTTTGCCATTTACTGTTGGCATATTTCTGACCGATGAAGGAAAGAGTTTTCTGAGTAAGTTTTCAGACCTACACACCCCTCAGCCAATGTTTTTTTTTTTTTGAATATTTTTTTAGATGTTTAGCACAGAATGCATGTTCACAGAACAGATTGTAACCCTCAACAACCTGAAACTTGTGAACCCCAGGGTTCGGAGCACCTGATATCCTTTGTGCACTTTTTCTGAGCTGAGACCAAGCATTATCTGTTTTAATCTGTGTTCTGTGTAGATGAACAGACAGATGACAGTGATTGGTTAGAGTCACGCTATTTGACAGAGGACGACGGAAACGAAAGAGCAGAGGCAATAGGTTGAAACCTGATCAGTGTGTAAAATTGCGCTGCTCTTGAGAAAAAGCATTTTCTATATAGGAGTGTGTATGAACTGTACAGGATTTGTCTTTCTGTACAGGACGTTCTATGTGCCATGAAGTGTGTTTAACCTGTAAAGCTGAGGTGTGTGTATGTGTGTATGTGTGTGTGTTTAGGAGAATGCAGTAAATGGGGAGCACCTGTGGCTGGAGACCAACTGCTCTGGAGAGATGTGTTACCTGGGCGAGGAGACATGCATGGTGAAGATTGCAGTGAGTACATAAGACTGCTGTGCTTAAAGAGATAAATGCAACACCCTCTTGGTCATCAGTGCATATGATGCCTAATGAATGTTGAGAAAGTCTAGCATTTTTTAGATATCCTGTTTGTTTGCCTTATTATGGAATAAATAGTCTATGAAAATAGTTCCTGAATAATAACATTAACTGCAGTGAGGAGTCAGATGAGTGAAGGCCACGGATGAATAAATGTGTCATTAGAGTGCTTCTGCAATGACACGTCTTTTCATGAGGTAATACGCAGACAGTGTGTACTGAAAGCCAGAGATTGCTATTAGTCTGAAGAGGATAAAGGCAAGCAGGTGAATCTGCGCTCGCTCTCAGCCAGGCTTTTGTTTGCACTGAGCATGGCACTCTGAGGTGTTAAAGAACCCTTTGATTACCTCTCCAGGCAAGTTGGCAAATCTTTTGCCTCAAAACAAGCTTTTTATTGCAGGCAGCAGGAAGGAAGAGACAGTGTTTATAATACAAATGATACTATGGATGAAGGCGTAAATGCAATGAGACAAACTCTGCTTGAGATGATTGAGTCTTACTCCATTGTTAAACAGTACAACTAAAACCGGTTCTACACTGTGCAGTTTCAGTAGTCTTTTAATATTATGGCTTGTCACACTGTACAAAACCATCTCAGTAAATCCTGACAGGATATATGTGATAACATGTTCCCATGTCAGATTATATGATGAAGATCCTCTAATGATAGACCTGCGATTAAAGAAAATTACTGCATTCTGCCTACATCACCAAAGAAAATCGATCCGAGCTTGTGCAGAAAATGGGCTCACAAACAAACAAGTCCTTTATAGAATAGTAGCAATGTTAGGCCTAGAAAAAACATGCTTTAAAAGACAAAGAAGATGAGTTTGGAGCTGTTCGTGACTGAGTAAAAGGATCAAATTGCTCATTCTTCAAAGTGAGCTTCAGGTAATAAGGATATTTTTCTGTCCATTAGCATGTATGGTAGCTTTGCAACTCACTGTATGCAGGGCTAGTTATGCAGCTGGTAATTTTATATTAAATTAATGTGAGCAAGTCAGTATTTTCAATGGCTGCTTTCTCAAACATAGACATTCCATTCTGCATTTCATGTAATCATGTGTCCTCCTCCTCCTGTTAGTGTTATTTATTCTGTGCTGTTAAAATAAACATACAACAATTGCAAGGCCAGTGTGTGTATATGAGTGTGTGCAATTCATCCTCCTGTTATACACTATGTTAAATAAATACGAATACAAAATTTGTAAAACAGATGACAAAGCCAGAACTCCAAGAAACCTTATTGTATCACCACAACAATCTTGACAAGACACTAGTTGTAGCTGTCTCATGTTAACGCCATTCATGGTCTGTCTTTTCTGTCTGTTTATTTATTATTTTTAATCATTCTCCTCTTATCACTCTTTTCAATTCTCAGCCACTCATCTGTTTTGTCATTATTCGACTTGCTCTTTTCACACTAATTGCCACATTTGGCCTAGAGAAGATCCTGTGACATGAAAATATGTAAGTGTATAGTAATGTCCTCAACTATGAGATAAACAGAAGCATGGTCAAGCTGAGTGAAGAAGATGTGAAAGAGATGTTCTACATGTGGAACATATGTATAAACTATATAATATATGATATATTGTACTCATACAAGGCAACTTGCCAAATTGGCTGGTGCATTAAACTGTTGCTGCGCTAGTGCAGAATCTCACCCTGGTATTAGTGAATGTAAGTTTATGTGTTTTTTCCCATTGCAATGTGTCATGTGCTGTTTGGTTCTCTTAAGAAGTCGGCTCCCCGGAGGAAATGTGCAGCGTGTAAGATTGTCGTTCACACGGCATGCATCGAGCAGCTGGACAAGGTAGACACATAATCACCTACTTTGTATCAGTGGGAGTCATTTTACTCCCAACCTACAATAAATTCCAAGCATAAAGGTTCCTAATCCTGTCCTGTTCTTTCTTTGCCTGTAGATCAGTTTCCGCTGTAAGCCTACGTTTAGGGAAGGAAACTCTCGAAGCATCCGAGATGTACGTTTTAACCTCCAACTAGATGAATGAACAGTGTATGTATATGTACAGTCGTATACCATACACTGTGCACACTGACTCCATTGTTTCTGTGTGTTTGGGAAAACAGAACGTGTTAAGACATCACTGGGTCCATCGGCGACGGCAAGAGGGAAAATGCCGTCAGTGTGGCAAGGTAGGTCGCATCACTGACCCTGCAATATCAGGAAAAACTTTCAGCACAATTGATAACTTTAAAACCACTAACATCATCAACAGCATAAACACTATTAAATGGCCTCAAAATGACCACTGTGGCTTCCTGAGCGGGACAACAATAAAGGCGTTCACCTAATCACCTAATTGCGAGTGTGAATTCTCTCCTCTTACAGCAACACTAGCTAATCGTGGGTGTCTGTGAGTCGTGTATGCAGAAGAGGCCGCTTTCCTCCGAGCGTGTTTTATGAGAATGTGAGAATACAGTATGAAAATGTGCAGTGGCTGGCTTCACATATCTTGGAGGATGTTAGCCTACAGCCTCTGCAGTTTGGTAGCTGTTCTATGATAGATGAGAGCTGACTGGTGGGTGAAAATTGGAGGAGACCATAAAATTGGGGGATTAAAAAAAAAACAGCAAAAAAAACCAAAAACTTTACCACTATGGGTTCTAATGAGGCAGAGGTTTACGAAAAGATGGATGACAAATTAAAGGAAAATCATGATAAAAGCTGAATTTTCTCTTCGCTAGCACCAATTAGCTGATGAGGCAGCAGCAAAACAAATCATTCTGTTTTTCTGTTCAGTTATGCAAAAAAAAAATAAATAAAAAAGCTGAAGCAAAGTTATTAAAGAGTTTTATTTGAAGCAGTGACAAAGCAGTGAAACGTGATAATCTTGCTTATTTTCTAAGAGGCTCTGTGGCTGGTCATCTGCCATGTTAGTCAAAGTACCTCTTCCTGTAAAAGCAGGCAGTTCTTAACCGGATTTATTGCCGAAAGCTACGAGATGTTATAGAAAACAACATAGTCATGTTCTTCGTGTGTCCTCATCGACAGAATAGCTGTCTTCATACTCAGAAAATGGCTGATGAAAATGAGCCGAACCTCAGATATTAATTCTTCCATTTCTATTCTTTTTTAACTGCAGAGTTTCCAGCAGAAGTTCTTCCATAGCAAGGAGATTATCGCCATCAGCTGCTCGTGGTGCAAGCAGGCTGTGAGTGTTGTTTGAGGTGGAAGGTGACACTGTTACAGACTCAGTGGATCATGTGTTTACCGGGTGCTGACTCCTGTGTCTGATGCTCTCCTTCTCAGTTCCACAACAAGGTGACGTGTTTCATGCTGCAACAGATCGAGGAACCTTGCTCTCTGGGCGCACACGCCGGGGTCATTGTACCTCCCTCTTGGATTATTAAAGTCAGGAAGCCACAGGTACAGCAGGTCTTGAGTAACTGAGTAACTTACTCTACATTGTTTGTTTTAAGGCAGAGAGAAGCCCTGTGTTTTTAAGACGTGTATTTGTAGGAAATGTGCTTATGACGTGAAAAAATAAGCCTGATGCACTTGCATGTAAATGAGAAGTGAGATTGACTTTGTTCAGAGCTCGACTGCATGATCTTGTCTTCTCCAGTTTGCTCTCAATGTGCTGCCGTTTGATATAACAGAACCATCAGGATTTATATGTATTGTACGCAGTCTTTACCATTACATGCTACCTGTTAAAAAGGCTTGTTGCTTTTGCCTCACTTTAACATGAATTTTATCTGTTTCATTAAAACCTGTAGAATTGATCAAACAACTGTCTCACACCCTCACAGGTTACGTTCACACTGCAGGTCTAAAATAAAAAATATTTTTTAATGTGGTCTATATCTGACACTAGTCTGAACACAGTGCTGAACTGACCAGTATGCGCAAAAAAAACCCTTCCAATCGAGATCAAATCCCGCCGACGTGAAGTTATGATGGATGATGGATTGCCTTCAAAGCTGCATGAATTTAGATCAGACTGTTCAGGCTGAGGTCGTATTGCCACATATCAGATCTGTATCACATTTCTGTAAACGGAACTTTAAAATGTCAGAACAGATTTATGTAACATACAAGATTATACAAAAATCACAGATTTGGATCACTTTTACTTGCAGTGTAAATGTAGCCTTTATGAAATCCCAGGTTCTAGCTCTTGTTGAACTTAGTGTCACTTCCTATGTGTGAATTTAAACTTCACAGCCTTTGACCTTCCAGGCTCTGACCCATGATTGGCTGATGTGTGAGGGGGTGTGGCAGTGTTTTGATGAGTGACAGGCCACTGTCACTTTCAATTCAGGGGTTAATAGAAGGGAAGCCTCTAACACTCAGGAGAAATAATACTACCAAAAAAAAACCACCTTGAATATTTCATGTTTTATGTTTTATACATGTACGGTAAAGACTGATTTTAGCAAGTACTGAATTTTTTTTTTTTTTTTTTTTTGAGAAGTAAACTTAGCATATTCTGGTTTTACCTAGTATGGAAAGGGTCATGATGTAATTTACAGGGAATGGACTTTTCATAGAACACCTCTTCCTGGGGAAAAGAGTGAGTTCAGCTAATGAATCTGATCATGTTTCCTTATATAGCTGCAAAACAGGCCTGCACCAAAGGTCACTCGTGTCCTCTCTCAGTACTGCTAGGTTTAGGTCTAGCTTGTATCTCTGAACATGCTATTAGACATGAGTCCCATCTCTCTCCTGTCTCTCAGAGCTCGTTCAAAAACTCCACTCGGAGGAAAAAACGGACCTCTTTCAAACGAAGAACCAGCAAAAAGGGCACAGATGTGAGTAGCCACTACGTCTCTCAATGCACTGACATCCCTGTGAGTGCTGGACACGGACAGATACTTTATGTCAAAAAAGGAAAGTTTTTATTTCCTCTAAAACTGGAGGTGGGCCATAGAAGGTTGATGCGATTAGTGCCTGTCAAAATATATCTCTTCTTCCTCTACGTTTCCCTTCCCCTAACTCCTACTCTGAGACATCTGTTCAAGCAGCTTACTGCAACTGTATATGTGTGTGTGTGTGTGCGTGTGTGGAAATATGTGTGTTTTGTGTATAACAATTCTTTTTCTGCAGGAGGCAAAATGGCGCCCGTTTATGCTGAAGCCTGTGCCTTCTCCACTAATGAAGCCCGTGCTGGTATTCGTTAACCCTAAGAGTGGGGGAAATCAGGTGGGAAGATATTTACCTTCTACACATGAACGGTGTGTTTGTCTTATTCTTCCTCTCACGTCTGCTGTCTTACCTTTAGGGGAACAAGTTGCTGCAGATGTTCATGTGGATTCTGAATCCTCGGCAGGTGTTTGATCTCTCCCAGGGAGGGCCTAGAGAAGCGTAAGTCTAAAACAACACTATCTTGCCTTGTTTGCCCCTTTACCCCCCGTTTATTTACCCTCTACTCTTAAAACTTTAGCTATAAAGCACTTAAGGGTGTCAGGAATTTTTTAAAATACTAATCTAGTTTTCATATCTACATATTTATTTAGTCAAAGGCAAAAAAAAATTGCCATTCAAAATGTATCCATCTTCTAAATAATAATTAAAAAACAAAGTTTATGTCCTAACTAGGTAATAATATTCAACAGGTGCTTTTAAAGTATTGTTTTTATTGTGGCTTAAATGTTATGGACTGTGTAGGTTGCCTAAAAAAAAGGAAAACCTAGCTAAGTATCAGTGTCAAGAAATTGTAAATAAAATTGAGCCTAAAACATTAATGTTTATTAGGGTTGGGCAATATGACAACATAATACTGATGTTATAAATTATGTCACAATACAGTTCTCGAAGATATAGCAGGCATTGTCTATATTTTTATTACAATTAAACTCTGGATGTTAAAATAAAATTGGAATTTATTATTTGTTATTATTATATATAAAAGGAAACGCATTAAATTAGATAAGTTTATATTGCAATATTTGTGATTTATTTAATGATTCTTGGGTTGTGTTGTTGTGTTTTTGTTATTCCTGTCATGTGTTGTCGTGTTACGCGTTGCACTAAAGCGCTGCTGCATCAGTCTGTTTAGGTAGAGATAAAGGAAGGGCTAAATGTATAGTGGCACCTCTACCAGCAGGTAGTCAAATGGCATTTTGGGTAATGTGGAAAACCATTAACCAAAGTGAAAATAATCAACTCAGAATTTTGTTACAAAATACAATTTGGACCACATGCTAATTTTAGAGATTAATATGAAGTTTTTCACGGGGGACTTTTCCTTTAATCCTCAAATACATTTGAATACTAAATCTAAAAATTTGAATGTAACCTTTAAAAGATAGCACTAGTAGCAGCTATAACTATACAGTGCTTTTTTCCTTTAGAGAGTTCAGTGTTCCAGAAGTTTCTCTCCTTCATTCTCTGGTCTTAGATCATGCCAGGTCCCTACTTGGGTTTGCCTCCTGATTGAGCTGTTTTCTGTGGGCAGCGAAGCACGTCTCAGCGCTCAGAGGGGCTCTGCTGTTTGTTCTGAGCTGACAGAGGGGCTTAAGGGAAAAAAAACAGAAAGAGAGACATGGAGGGAAGAAGCTAGACAGCGGCAGAAAGACAGACACACAGAAAGATGGAGTGAGGTAGAGACATGCAAAGGCAGAGACAGACTGATACTAATAGAAAGAGGAAAGAAAGAGAGAAAAAGAGTGTGAAAGAGGGCAGGACCCAGCTGGTGGTGCCTACTGCTGAGCTTAGCCTGACAGAGCTGTGATTAAAGCCTCTCTGCCAAAACATGCGTCTTTAACTGGGCTTTAGCCAGGAGCAGATACCAGCACACTGATCAGCCTGTGCCTGTTCTGTTTAGAAAGAAAGAGAGGCAGGAGGCTTAAACAATGCTGCACAACACAGTTTGAAAAGAACATGTTGTTTTATACTACCCATAGATTTATATCTACTGTATATCGTATGACATTTTTTTTCTATTTTACTCAGGTTGGAATTGTACAGGAAAGTGCCAAATCTTCGCATCCTTGCCTGTGGAGGTGACGGGACGGTACGTTTGCTGCACAGCTGCAAGCTGGAGATATCACATATTATATCACAGCGCTGTTCAAGTCTCAAATCTCATTGGTCAGAAGGTGTTGATTAATTGTCTATAACAGCATGGCTCTGAGTGCAGTGCTGACTGTAATTCAAATGACAGGTTTATATTAATGCACTCATTCTAATACATTCTCATCATTCACATGGCCTTATAGGGCAGACACTCCACATAATCTAAGCTTAATAATAAACAGATTTTAAACTTTTAACTTCAAAAAGGTGAGGCTGGTGAGGAAATGACTATTTATAGCTGCCATAACGTGCCATATATATGTATATATATATATATATATATATATATATATATATATATATATATATATATATATATATATATATATGCGCCATAAAGTGATAACAGGAGCTTGTCTTGTGGACATTTCACAATATTAAATATAACTTTAAACAGATAAAATGTAATGCATCATTCTTTAATAAATTAAAAGTTGTAATAGGTGACAAATTGCTGTGGTGTAAGAGGAATAAAACACGACAGGGCATGCTCTCTCTCAGTAACCGCTTTATCCTGGTCAGGATCACAGTGGATCTATATCAGGAACACTGGGCATTGGCAATTTAGCTTAATCAGTCCACCTCCTGGCATTTCTGAAAAACCAGAGAACCTGGAGGAAACCCTGCATGGGGCATGTTGTTATAGGAAAATAATCAATGCTGTGGTCATGTGATGCATTACCACCTCAAAGTTTTATTCCTTTCATAAACAACATTCGTTCCATTTGTCATTGTTTCTCAATCTCAGTCTGGTCCTGCAACTCTTGGTGTTTTCGCTGCTCCCAGCTCTCCTGATTAAACTCATTAGCTAACGCACAAGCCTGAACCAGACAGAAGTGGGTGTGTTACAGCAGATGCATAGTTCTTATACAGATCACACTGACTCTGTTTATTATTTCGGAGAGTACACCAGTATGTGTCTGTGTGCTGATTGCTGCAGGTGGGCTGGATCCTGTCTGTGCTGGACGAACTACAGATGAACCCACAGCCTCCCGTGGCTGTTCTTCCTCTTGGCACAGGAAATGACCTCGCCAGGACACTCAACTGGGGAGGAGTGAGTCATCTTCTTCCTGATCTCACACCATAGAAAGCAAAAGATATATGAATGATTCATGAACTGAAAAACATTGATTAATAAACCATGTGCAACCTGGCTTCCGTCTTTCAGTGAGCACTCAGTTGGCGCTGATGCGGTTTCGATTAGCATCAGTGCCATTCAAAATAAGTGCTCACTCAAAACAAGAACGGGCCAAAGAAAGGACAAGATAAACTTGGAGTTCTAGTTTTAGTTTATTTTTCTAGACCAGTCATAGTGACAACAGCAAAAGTGACTGCATCATCGTTCCATGTCCAACATGGCGAACGTGCATCTGGCCATTTGTTGAACCAGCTTAATCAGCTGCAGCAAAATTACTGACGAAGCAGGACTCAAATCCTCAACAATAACAAGGACCAATCCGCACCAATAATTGTAATTTTAACCCGTTTTTGATGAAAATATGACGTTGTAGCTTTTAAGCTCACTAAAACCCCAAAGTCATACCCAGTATGTGTGTTCGTGCTGTTTTTTTTTTTTGTCAGCAAAATCAATTGTTTCTGTTGCTACTGTTTTTTCCGCGGTTAACGTTTTAAAGTCTTGGCTTATTGTTCGGTTATTTATTTTAGTACATGTATGAATTATTCAGTAACTACAGTGACATGAATAGGAAAGGTATATAGTAATAACAGTAATAAAGTATTAATGAGCGTGATAAATGGGCTCACTGATGGGTCCTGGAAGTTTAAGGGATTATTTGAAAATGTTTGAGAAACAAAACAACAGAATGTTATTTTGACGGCACAAACAGCACCAGTGAAGTAGACTATTCTGTACGTTTTCATTTTTCACGTTGTCGAATGCAGCCTGCATAGCCAATCAGAAGCAAATAATGCCGCAAGACCCACCCACAGAACTTTTGTTACTGGAATGGTATTAAATGGAAGAATGCGGTTTCAGTTTTCTGGTGCTAATGGTTGTTACACGTCGTGTAGTGCATGAAAGCCCTGTCTGTAATATTGTTGTGCGATTGTGTAATGTAAGATGCGACCATTAACACCTAGTAACTGTAGTTTCTCTTTAAGGTCAGCTCCCTCGGCTGCTCCATCAGCACTTGATGCTTTGAGCAAGGGTGTAATGAAAGCATGTTTCTGATGCTAATTAGCATCTCTTCTAATGAGAGTGGGGTTTCTGTGTACCATCTCTGAAGCCTCTCTAGAGGCAGGCAACTTCAAAGCATAAGGAGTGGAGGGAAGAGGGAGGCATGGGTGAGGCACGGGGTTGTCAACAATAATTATATTCACTAATGAAATGCTGCATTAAATCAGTGTGGTAATTGCATTCTGGTGTTGACTATGAAGTAGTGATGAATAACACAATTATTGTTTCTTTACAAATTGCATAAATGAGACAGTGAGACATAACAAGCAGCTACAGTGAAGGATTTGTTTATTTATGTGCTTGCATATTAGGTATGGAAACAAAAAGCACTTATGGTATAATTTGATTTATTGGCCTTCTAAGCGTAGCATGATTGGTGAAGTGGGCTTGATTATGAGGAGGGCTAACTGAGTGATTATTCTCTAAATATAAAAGCCCTTATTCTTAACTATGCTCTGTCATTACTGCTGCCAGTGGGAGCTGGAAACTAGCAAGCGGTGACCTTGATGAGTCTGGAGTTCTTCTCTCTCTCTCTCTACTGTCCTTTCATGTTACAGGTGAAATAGTGTTATTGGCACCGTAATGGCAGTAAGGCGCCTGCAGCCAGTCTCGTGTTGTACATTAAAATAGATGCTGTAATCATCTCAATTGATGTGTTCAAGGGCTCTATTTAGCCCTCAAGGAAAAAAGCTCCCTGTGGGTCACCATAATGGCAGGTAATGACTTTCTAAGGGCTTTAATGTGACATCACACTTAATACAGACACTCTCTCTCTGTCATCCTCTCTCTCTGTCTCTGTCCCCCTCCCTCTCATGTTCTCTCTCTCTCTCTCTATCTCTCTCTCTCAAGGGTTACACAGACGAGCCGGTGTCTAAGATCCTGTGTCATGTGGAAGATGGGACCGTGGTCCAGCTTGACCGCTGGAATCTACAGGTGGAGCGTTCACCTGTACAGCCCGAGGAGGGCACTCAGAAGGTGAGAGAGGACAGTCAGAGGTCACCAAAACTGATATACAGAGAATATACCTGGCTGTGTTACACTATATGTATATATTGCATAAAGCTTAAAAAATGTGTTTCCACATTTGTTTCATATTTTTTAACTTACCCAAAAAATGTTGTTTTAGTGTTTATCTACACCTTGTCCTCACACAGATTGTTGTAAGTTTAAGCCTCCAACACAGTTAGGTGAAATCCCATGTACCTGCTTACTCACTAACTATGCTCACTACATAGGGTATAACATAATGGCATTGTAGGACCTATGTGGTGCAGCTTATGCCCAATAGAACTCCATTTGAGATTCAGCCAAAGATTGATTGAAGAAAAGGATTGACTCCAATTAAAGAAAAGATTGACTCCAATAAGTGCCTATTGTAAATTCCTTTTAAGAGATTTCCTTAGAAAAATATGTGAAAATAAAGTATGCCATTAGTGACATATTTATTACGACCCTGCATTTGGATATGTGGAGAGTCAATTCCTAAAAAGTGTATGTCTCAGTATCCCCCTATGATGTTATATCGAACATGCAAATATAGATTTTACATAAATAATATGACAACGTGTAGTATTTGTACAGGGAAATTCATTTTGACATTGAGAAGGAGTAGACATGAGTGAAAAGAATCTATTAATCTTTAAAATGCATGCATTTTATCCCTTTCTCCAGCTTCCACTGAATGTGTTCAATAACTACTTCAGCCTTGGCTTTGATGCTCATGTCACTCTCGAGTTCCATGAATCTAGAGGTCAGTGGTCTTGTAACTTGTAACATGTAACTGTTTACTGATATTACAAACGAAATGAAATTCGTTTTATAGTTGTACTCCAGCTCAGCATTCTGTTTCTCTCCTGCAGAGGCCAACCCTGAGAAATTCAACAGCCGCTTCCGCAACAAGATGTTCTATGCAGGGGTGAGCACAACTCTGAGTGCCAGAGCTGAGAGACTCTAGGCTGTACAGAGACAGATTAATAAGAGAGAGTGGGAGAGAAAGGAAATGACTGTGTGCGTATCTCTGTCCCCTCAGGCTGCCTTTTCTGACTTCCTACAGAGGAGCTCCAGGGACCTGTCCAAGCACGTCAGAGTGGTGGTGAGTGGCCCATGTCTTCTGAAACTTTCTATTGTGAGGAGGCATAGATGCGGGTGTTTGACGTGCCCTGTCCAATCCATTAAGCCTAGTGGCAGTGAAGGCCACCCACATGCCACACCGCTAATCTTACCCAAGTATGACAATCTTGCTGAAACAGTATTCCCTGTAACTACCACAATTATCAGTTATTTTGTGTTCCCCTTTTCCCGCTGTGTATCTTTCTGTGTCCTACTGATTGGCCTCTGAAGTGTGACGGTACGGATCTCACAGCCAAGATCCAGGAGCTGAAGTTCCAGTGCATTGTCTTCTTAAACATTCCCAGGTTCGTGTATGGATTTAAGAACCCACTACTGTGCTACTGATCTGTTTACTGTTTTGTCCATGAGACCTTTGAGATCCACTGTTAGGAGTGAGTTTGCTCAACATTCAAAAAATGAGAATCTCACTCTATAGATTACATGCTGGAAAAAGGACCTTCATTTTGGGGGTCCTTCTGGGGAAGCCCTAAAAGCTTTTATGTGTAAGCCTACTACGAAGGGTTTCCCTCTCACAACTGATTTCAAGGAGAACTTCATTAGACAGCCTGAAACATTAACTATCCAAAGAACCTTTGATAAACCCTTTGTTTCTCAAGTCCATTTGCAGTCCTTATTTGCACATGCTTGAGAAGTTTCTCATAAGCACCCTATATGGGTCATTAATGTGCCCTTTACTTTCAATAATCTCACATTGATTCTGATTTAACAACAGCCTCTTACACAAAACCATTATTAGCCAGGACCAAATGTATCAGAGTGGTTGCTGACAGCAGATAGCAGCACAGTGGATGCAACAGTATCAAAGCCAACAGTGGAGAAAGAGATGTTCAAATGTTTTTTTTTTTGTCAGTTATTGTATTTTATTAATATTATAACAAAAACTGTAAAACCACTTTATATTAAGCTAGTGTGCACAATTTACAAATTAATCTTGTCCTGTGAACCTGATCTTTGAATGGAACATGACAAACGGTTCACCAGTAATTGAAAAGCAGTGCACAAGCACAAGGACTGGCAGACTCCAGGTAAATACTTAGTTGACATCACCAAGGTGTGGAATTGGAGAAGGCCTGAAGGGCTCAGGCAGCCATTTGGGATAGATGTTTCAGTGGTCATATTTTATTTTATTTTGGACAAAATGTCTCTTTAATCCTTGATATATTGGTCTAGTAGAAGAAAGTCAAAGTGACTGTAGTTGTGCTGTAACCTTAATTGCGGTACACCATCCATCTGGTGGGCCGCAACAGTTTTGCTGCATGGCGAGAAACTGGTGTGTGATTTACATCCATGATGTCATCCATGACATCATAAAACTCATTAAGGTCACAACCTCATACCACAAATCCAGTCACATAACTTACTGCTAATAGACCTGCTTGTATACTACATGTCAGTGGTTCTCAAAGTGGCATACAAGATTTTTGTTTTATTTTGATACAGTGGTGAAAATCACATCCATTATAAGTTATTGTATTTATTATTGGGTTCTTATAGTTATTATTCTGCTTGACTGGTCACTTGAATGGATCAATATTTCAAAAACATGAGGCTTATAAAATGGACCTAATTCGTTCTGTTGGTGGAAAGTTCAGAAATAAAAAAAAGCACTACAGCTCCAATAAATAACCAAAATAATACTGTACACATTTAAATATTGAGCCTAATATTTGAATAGTTGGATTATGTTCATTAAAAAAATATGTCCTGAGGGGGTCTGTGGAATTTATGTTACAGTTAAAGTGGTTCTCGACTGCAAACGGTTTGAAAACCTCTGCTGTATGTGACTTTTTGGTTTTTTTTTTTACATACCCTCACCTCACTGTTCTGCAGGTACTGTGCAGGGACCATGCCCTGGGGTAACACAGGTGACCACAGAGACTTCGAACCTCAGCGGCACGATGACGGCTGTATCGAGGTCATCGGGTTTACTATGGCCTCCCTGGTGAGTGACAATGTTACGAATGTTACGAAATAGCTGGATATGTCTTGCTGAAAATCCCAGGAGTGTGTATTCTTTGATCCTCCGGTGCACCAGGCGGCGCTGCAGGTCGGAGGTCACGGTGAGCGACTACATCAGTGCAGAGAAGTGATTCTCACCACCTACAAAACAGTGCCCGTGCAGGTGGATGGAGAGCCATGTCGGATGGCACCGTCCACGCTTCGTATCTCGCTCCGAAACCAAGCCAACATGGTGCAGAAGAGCAAGAGACGCACATCTGTTCCACTGCTAAATGAGTGAGACACACACACACACAATTTTTCCTTTAAAAATACGGTTCATTAAAGATGGTTTGGCATCCTGTTCAGTGAAAATTCTCCCTACACAGGGAATACCATAATGCCATTGTAGAAGAGACGCCCTTAGAAAACAGGGTTCCTCATAGGATCTAGCATTATCAGGGGCTTTCAGTTAAACCCTTTTCTGAAAGGGAAATAAGAGGCTATAGGTTTCTACAGAGAACAGTTTCAGTGTTTCCCACTGAAGACAAATGCAACAAGTCTTTAGGGTACTACATAGAACTGATTGCATTGCATTATATGCCTAATAGACCGCCATTTGAGTTTCAGCCAAAGAAAAGCATGATTTAAATGTATATTGTCACTCTAATAACACATATGTTTTTAACATTTATATATCTTTTTTTTTTTTTTTTTTTTGCCAGATTCATGATTTTACATCATTGTCATGTTTATGCATAAACTAGCTGAGCCAGCTAGTGACCTGGCCATCTTTCAAAATTATTGGCACATTCAACCATCAGGATATACCATCAAGAGTGAGTTTGCCCCAGTGTTCAAAACAGAAAATCTCACTCTATAGACTACATTATTAGAAACAAAGCCTAAATCTAGCACCATGAAGCGAGATCTTCATCTGGTCCTTTTTGGGAAACCGTGAAAGCTTTTAGGTAGAAGCCTAGAACAGAAAGTTTCCCTTTCATGTTCCAAGTAGAATTAGGCATTAGATTTAGACTCTTTAGACAGCCTGAAACATTAATCATCCAAAACACAAAAAAACTTAAGAAATCCCTTTCTTCTAAATATACAGTATTTCTGTCAGTAATGATTACTTAAAATCTTTTCTGCAAGTGAACCCTGTGTTATAGGGTTTTACATAGAACAAAACGGTAAACAGAAGACCCTTTTAATAACGTACTACGTAGAACTGTATGTAGTAAGTATACTATGTGCCTAATAGAACAGCATTTGAGTTTCAGACACAGAGGAAGCATGATGTTACTCTTATTACACAGACGTAGATTTTATGAACATTTATTTGATACAAAATTAATATGTAATAAAAAAAAAGGTAAAAATAAAGTATGCCATTAATAATACATAGTCCTTTATTTTGATTTATTCAAATCCCTTATCCTATAGGGGTCTATTTTTGTAGAATGCATAAATATGATGAAAATGTGAATATTATTGAAATTTATTTCTACAGCATTAATGCAAATATTGTGCTGGGGAAACGTCCATCTCACACACATACAGTATATACACATGATTCTGAACAGTTGAGTGGCTGGTTCTGGTTGTGTAACTAACCTGTGTGATTCTGCCTGCTGTTTAAGCTTTTACCCTGGTTTAAGCTCCCTTCCCTGCATCTGTGTGTCCTGTGTGAAGAGCTCTCTGAACAGCACTGATCTCTGTCCCTTTCTTCACTCCTTCGCTCTACAGTGTTTCTTTCTCTCCTGCCTTCTAACCCTGTCTTTAATTCTCCGCATCACTTTCCTTGCTAATAACTAAACTGAGCTCCTTATCCATGTTTGTGTCCCATCTCCCCCCCTCTCCTGCCTCTCTCTCTCTCTCTCTCTCTCTCTCTCGCTTGCTCCTGTGTTGCCGGTGCTTGTGCAGCATTCAGAAAGTGTGCGCAGCAGATCTGCGCCGCCTCTCTGCTCCCCCTGACTCCTTCTCGGTGTAAGTATTTCTCTATTCCTCACCACACACATGCTCACATACCCGCCTCACACTCCTCAGCCATGCAGAGAGAGTGTGTGCGCGTGTGTATTTGTGTGTGCACCAGTGTGTGTGAGGGTGGAAGGAGGCTTGCTTGTGTGACTGCACAAACTGCACACACAAGATTCACATATTCGTTTGTGCAGGTTTATCTGTAGCTTGTATTTTCCAGACTATAAAACGTGTTTATTTTTATCCCCCTTAAGCAGGTGCTGCAATTTATAGTGCAAATTGCAGTGGTATAATTTTTGCATTAGCCTAATTATAATAGGCCAGTTTTAAATGTTGATGTGGAAGAAGTGCTGCTCCAGCATTTAGGTTATTTCTGACACAGGAAGTGAAATAACAGTCTCAGTAATATTTAGGAAGCTGCAAAGCAGAAGTTATCAAATTGCAGCCAAATCTAAACAGCTGATATGCTAGCACTGAGATATGCAGATATACAGTTTTAATAAACAAGCTGAATAATTTCTGTAGAAATCTTTTGAAATCAGAAGAATGTCAGATAAATATTTGTTATTGTACTGTAATTATGACTGTACCGTAATTAAAATTAAAAATTAAAACTGATATTCTATACTGCTGATTCATTATGATCACTCACATAATCCAGGAAATTCTGGGGTTTTTTTTTTTGTTGTTTTTTTTTGGTTTTTGTGAAATCCTCAATGCCAAAGTGAAATGCCATTAGCTTGCTAGTAGAATTGAGCTTTATTGTAGAAATAAAACCTCCCGGACAGGATATATCTCATGTCTGACAGGGGCATTAAGATCAGGATTGTAGCAAAGGTTTTTCTTTATAAAATCCTGAACTACAGCTATACTAAAGTGACAAAAACTAAACAAACTAGTGCTGGTTTAGATGCAGGACAAAGAGAGGTGGGGTTGTTGTTGGGGGGAGTGTATCCTTATATTTATGACTTATTGTCTAGAAAATACAGCCTGTGTGTTCTTGTGTTTGTGTTAATGTACATTCCACTCAGCTATATAGCTATACATAGTGTGATTTAGTGCTGTGTTTTGTGTGGTTATGAAGCGTGCTTTCGTCAAAGACTTGCCATTTATGTTACTTTTTTATTTTGAACAGTTTAGTTTTAATAATATTAAAACCTTTATAAGCCACAGAACCCCAGATTCAGCTTAGTTTCTCTTTTTATGAACTCTATTTCTATTCATGGTATTTAAATCACTTCCCCTTTATCCAAGAATAGTGGTTTGTGTTAATTATAACACAATAAAAAGTTTTGTTAATTATAACACAACCACTTGGTGTTATTATATTAAGCATTATTTTTGCATTTTGCACATTAACTTGCACATTATTTGCACTTGTATAACTGGATAAACATTTTTCCAGCAGTGGCAGTCACTTAAAATGAAACATTTTCCAAACGTTATTATTTTAATACAAATTTCTGCTTGTTGTTCTGTTTAAAGCTAGTTTTAGTGTGTCTATGGTCTATGGCTAAATCAGTAAATCAGATGTATCAGTAAGTGAAGAAACAGGGAGGGGAAACAGGAAACATGTTTTTTTAAGTATTTGTTTCACCAGAATATTTGTCGTTACGCATTATTCTTTGTGTGTGTGTGTGTGTGTGTTTTTCTCCATGCAGCCCTCACACAGTGCCTGAACGCCTACGACTGCGTGTCAATCGCATCGGCCGGCATGAATATGAAAGCTTGCAGCTGGACAAGGAGCGACTGCGAGAAGTCTGTGAGTGACTGCTTATCGTTTCCTCACTCACTGCCCGCTGTACCTACTGCTCTAACAGAACAGTTCATGAGGGAAATGTGAATGATGATTTTGTGTATTCTGAAGTAAGCAAATATTTAACGATGGCTCAAAACATTGAATAGCGTTCTCATGCATCCTGGAAAACATGATTAGCATTCCAGTCATGGAAAAAATCCTGAAAATGTCCTGGAACTAATAGTGAAGTATAATGTCCTGGAACTAATAGTGAAGTATAATGTTGGGCTACTAAGATAACATCATTTCTCTGTAGCTGACATGGCATATAAAAGCATATCTGATATATCGGATTTCAGGGAGAAGTTAGAGTCATTGTTTAGACCTGTAGAGTCAGTCATTCATATATGGATGATGATATACCCTTTCATCATATCATTCATACAATCTAGGTTTTGTACAGATTCCATTTTGGGCATATGCTATTCTGTTGGTAGAGTGGGGGTAGGTTTACTTCTTAAACTTAACTATCATTTTTAACCTTAAAAGACTACCATTCTCTAACAGTGTCACTGAATCATCCATCATTCAAATAATACCTAGTCTGGGGTGGTGCTATGCTTGTCTATGGGGGACAAAGTGTTCATAGCAACAGATGGGGTACAATCAGTAATTGTACGTCTACAAAATATGTAAGTTTTAGCAGATGATTGTAGGTTTAATTAGCAGCAGGAATCCCCGGCTCATTCATGCAATTATCCAATCAGCCAATCATGTGGCAGCAGCCCAGTGCATAAAATCTCACAGATACAGGTCAAGAGCTTCAGTTACTGTTAATTAAATATCAGATTAAACATCAGGATGGGGAAAAATGTGATCTCAGTGACTGGCTCTGATACTTGTACTGAGGATCCCTTCAGCACACTCAGTACTGTTTGACTTTCTGACATACAGGTGTGGAAGACTTTGGGTCCTCTCAGGGTTTCTTCCTCATGATGTCTCAGGGAGTTTTTCCTTGCCGCTGTCGCCTCTGGCTTGCTCATTGGGAATCTAAATCTAAACCTATATACAGAGTTCTGTAAAGCAGCTTTGTGACAATATCCATTGTTAAAAGCACTATATAAATAATTGAATTGAACTTTGACCATGGCATTGTTGTTGGTGACAGACAGGCTGGTTTGAGTATATCGGAAACTTCTGATTTCCTGGGATTTTCACAGACAACAGTCTAGAGGTGGCACAGAATGATACAAAAAAAAGAAAACATTGAGTTAGCTGAAGTTCTGTAGGCGGAAACGCCGTGTTGATATGAGAGGTCAGAGGAGAATGGCCAGACTAGTTTGAGCTGACATGAAGGCTACGGTAACTGAAATAACCACTCTTTACAACTATGGTGAGCAGAAGAACATCTCAGAATGCACAAAACTGGACAGTTGAATATTGGAAAAAGACCAGGCAATGTTTTTCTAATCTTCATCTGTCCAGTTCCAAGCACAGTAACGAGCAGTTGAGGGTTAACAGTTGGTGTCCACCGTCGCCACTGGCTTGCTCATTAGGGATAAATTCACAGTGATAAATTCAAATATTTATAATATATTTTTTGTTAATCCATTTATTTCTGTAAAGCTACTTTGTGACAATGTCCATTGTTAAAAGCGCTATACAAATAAAACTGAATTGAATTGAATTGAGTTAAGGCTCTTACTCAAGGGGCCAAAAGTGACTGGGAGTGCTGAGATTTTAAATGGTTAAGCTACATGTCCCCAATGTTCCCTAACTCTAGATTGAACAAGGTTTTGCTCTCATGTATGGGTAAATGATTTGTGTTTGACATACAATACATTATTGACTAATATCCGCTGTGTGTGTGTGTGTGTGTGTGTGTGTTTGTGTGTGTGTGGGCACAGCGACCCCTGTTGGCATCGTGGTGGTAAGAGGAGACTGTGACCTAGAAACTTGTCGACTCTACATTGACAGACTGCAGGAGGTGAGAATCTTTCTCCACAGAGGGTGTATCTTCATCCAGAGCAGCTGTCCTGCCTTCAGTGCTGATGAATACTAGGGCAGCGTGTCCTCTGAGGCACTTTAACTCGCCTCATTATAAGGCACACTCACTATCAACAAAGACATGCAGTAATTAGTAGAGTCTCTTGGCAGAGAAAACTGAACTAAAGCTACAATCAAGATGATGTTACACTGCCGGCAAATTAGGAGTTATTACCATTCTCAATTTATATACTTTAACAGGATAGCTTTACACCTGCAATTAAAAAAACAGAGATCTGAATAGACATATGAATCAAAAGGACCTAATCAGTACGGAAAGCATAATGTTTGATACCAAGTCAGGTTATGTTTTACCACTGTGATGGCTCTTGGTCCGCTAGGAACAAATATAATTTTTCATCACAAATTTTCGATAACAAAACTACAAATGCAACTTATGTACTTGTTCTACGACGCTACTCCAGTGGGCACTATGCAGACCACAGAGGCTGTGTGGGTGTGTTCCTGTGCTCGTATATGGAAATGAGAGTGGCATGAGAATGAGATTGTCATGCCTTTTAGGCCATAGATGAAGATGTGGCCTCTCTTTTAGTCCATAAGCCTTAAATCAGGAAGGAAGGAGTTATTAGCATTGATATATGTATGGTGATCTGGGAAAACCCATCTGATGGTTGCTGTGACTGAATAGCTGAATCCAAAAAAATAAAAAATAAAATCAGGTTTTTATGGATAAAAACCAAATTGGATAAAAATTTTGGGTCAAAATGCATTGGTAAATGCAGTTAGTCTGTGTAAAGATGTCTAAATCCTTGCTAGCTAAGTGTGATTTCCTCACACTTACTCTGAATATCAAGTTTTGATCGTGACATACTGAAATGACTTGTGATTGAGGTATGTGCAAGTTGAGACATGTTTCAGTTCAGGAAAACCTGTAGTTTCTGAACATTACATAATAGGGTTTTTTCAGGCTGCCAAGCAGACACATGTACTTTCACAGATTTTAATATCCAGTTAGCTAACATGAGTTCACATTAGATTTTTTTTATCGTATTCATAAATGTTCATAATCTTAAATTGACTAGTGCAAGTTGTCAGAACCCTTTGAATGCTGTGTCTCCTATGTCCATGTATGCACTCAAAACCATTCAAAGACACATTTACATGCTTCATAGTCTTCATTCTGGCACATAGGTGTTTTATTTATTGTAATATTTTCTTAGAGCTGAAATAATCAGGAATGGTTTGCTACAGTGATCAACGAAAATGAAATAGAGACAGGATTTGGCAACGTTTTTTTAATGCAAATTTGACCCAAAATCACTGTTACAGGATAGGTGAGTGTTTTAATTCAACTCTTAAATACATTAGAGCACTTTATAGCTGTATAGCTACAGTAATCAACCTAAGTTAATACGTAGTGAAAGCTAGCTAGCTAAGTTACGCATAAAGGTAACTTTTTCTGTATAGTATTTTCTGTATAGTTAACTAAGTGTGATTATTTTAGGCCATATTTGAATTAGACAGGAGTGTCCCAGCAATTGACCTTTTTTTGCTAGTAGCTAACTTAAATTATCCGCCGCACTTATTGTTAGCTAGATAAATTACACATAAACACCCACATGCAGGGTCTGATATTAGTCAGGATGCTCACACCGTGTGAGAGGGTTCATTTATATATTAAAGCCTTTTCTGGTATTGCAAAAGCCAGACTTGGTGCATCAGCAGTTCCTGATTCATGAGGTCTGATGGATAAATATACACGTAAAACCATGTATGTCATCAAGCTTTATTGCTTCTAATCTACTAATCCAATCACTGAGTACAGCCAGCTGTCCTCTTTCACCTCTGAACACACATGAGCCACACTGACATTAGCTGACACATAATTAATTGTGTACTGCATGTTTTCCCTTTTAACAATATTAACCTTTATGCCTAACGCCTGCGTTCATAGGATCTGCATCAGACGCCCTCTGCTGGTCAAAGAGTACACTATCAGGTACATGTACTAAAGTGTCATGATGATTCACTGACTTGATGTAGCTGTTTCATGTGGAACGCTCTCATGTATCATGTGGCTTCTTACATTCACTGGATGTCACCATTGACCACTGACACCATTGACATTCATTTCAACACATTTCGACATTCATTTCAACACATTTTCCTATACAGAGAAAACACCAGAAACTCTGTTTACATGCAACACACATGTGATGGAAGCCTAAGAGCAGTTACTGAATTCCATTAATATATGTACATGCTTTAAATCTAGGGTCTTGGGATGAGAAAATAATGTTCATGGTATTCACACATATGCTATAGACCTAGCTCTTCACCAAGCACTTGGAGTACTTGCAAATTAAACAATTAAACAAACAGACAAAACAAAAAATCCCTTGTCTTGTGTGTTTTCTTTTATGCTGTATTAACCTCCTCCAGTAGGGTTTTAACCAGATGGTGCTCTTATAGTCCCCGACCTAGTGAACTCCATGAGGATATGTTTTTGATAACGGCTACAAAGCACTTTTTTTTAGATAAATGCTGTAGATGTAAATATAATGCAAATATGCCATACATGTGGTAGAGAGAGATTAGGCTGAAAATGCTGAAGCTTTCTTTTTAATGCTCACTATTTAAGATTTTCATTCAGCTGTTGTTTTTTCACCTTTGTTTGTCCCTAAAGAATACAATGTTAAGACTCTGAATTCAAGTATTATTAAAAGAAATATGTTAGAAATTTTAAAATAATCTGTTGCATTTACTATTTTAAACATTTTTCTAATGGTTTTCCAAAAAACCCCATGCTTCCCAGGATGAGAGCAGAGGTCTGCCCCGGCCTACTTCTGCACACAGACTCTCCACTAACTGGAGTTTCTTAGACTGTAAGTCATGGGTGATGAATCTTAGGGAGTTTCTGTATTTCATTTTTCAAATTTCTGATGATAATATTAAACATTAAAAATACCCTGCCAATGCTTTCTTTTCTAGCCACGTCAGCTGACCGCTTTTACCGCATAGATAAGGCTCAGGTAGGGCTTAGATTAATTGATTCTAAGTAATGTTTAGTCACTAGAGCTAATAGTTATGTGTTTTCAATTTATATGTTTTATGTGTGTGTGGGTGTGTGTGCATGTAGGACCATCTGCATTTTGTGACAGAGATCTGTCAGGATGAGGTGTTCATCCTGGACCACGAGTCACCGGCAGTGAGCCAGGCCAGAGGACCTGAAATGCCCGATGTAGTGGTGGAGCCCAGCTCGGGGTGAGAATGTCCTCAAATATTTTCATAACACAGTGGTGGACAAATCAGTAGCCCAGGCACCCAAGACAAGAAGAGTAGATATCCAGGTTTTCGTTTTGTTTTATTCACCGTTTCCAAGTGGACAAGCAGGCTCAGAATTCTGCTGATATAACATCCACCATCCATCTCATCCAACAACCAGATGAAAAAAATCTACTTCCTATTGACTTTCGCTAAAGAAAACTTTTCATTTGATATGTTTGCTTAAACATAAATGAATCCTGCCACCTGCTGCACTGTGCACATGTACCAAAGACATGGTCTGGCTGTTGGTAGGAGCTGTTTCTACTAACCAAATACTTCCAGATTTATGAATACAAAGTGCAATGCAGCATAAAAACTGTTATGTAACTCTAAAGCTAGCACAACATGCAGTCACCTCACATTTAAACATTTTATCAAGTGAAAATGAACAAGCTAGCCAGGCTCAAATAACATGCAAATTTCGTGCAACAAGACAATATAACGACTCATAGCCGAAATGTTGGCCAAAAGCTTTCTGTCTTTTTGTCATGGGCACAAATACAATGCTTCATCAGCAGAAACATCAGGAGAGGATACAGATCACCAAATCACTCCTTCCAGGGATTCAAGTACTCACTTGTTCTCTTTAGTCTGTATTAATGTACATAATTAGTTTGTCATGCTTTTGAGTTAAATAAAGCTGTTTGCCGCTTTTTAGTCTAGATAGTTGGACTTTTGGCCAAACATAACATGAGACTGGTCGAGCACACTGGGGCTTTCTCCTGTCTGATGGACTGGCTAATGGGTTTATGATTTGTCCAACCCTGTACCAGAGCTGTTAAACACAGGAGAATGTCCATTATGTCCATAATTTGCTTAAGGCTCCCATTCTGATTCTGCATCTTATCACTGTTTGCAGGGTTTCATTGACAACAGAAGAACAAGGTACAGTAGAACTGCAAACTTGTTATAAAAACTGCAGATTAACAGATGGAAAAGGTACACTATAAATCCAGATTTAGTTTATAATCTAAATGGCAGATTGTTGTTATAATTAACAGAGGAACAAAGTTCAATTTAATTTCAAACTTATTTATAACCCAAATAGTTTATAATCTTGTTTTGAAATCTACATTGCAGATTGCGGCTGTAATTATTCACGCAGTTGGAAGATTATTTTTCCCTTTAAGTCCTAGCGATTAGGTCTAAAGGTCTTCCATATGACTAAGAAGTGAATAGTTGGAATTTTTATTTATTATACGATTTTATTATATAATAAAAATAAATATAATGATTATACATTTTATTTAGACATTCATAAAATCAGACAGATAAATATATAAAATTAATAACACACAAGTGCTTATTTTTTACATTCTTTTTTTTTTTTTTTTGATAGTGTCAATTTTTTCCCCAAAATTATTCCCACCGTCACAAGTATTATTTAGTGGAAAATCAGTGATTCAGCACCATATTTGCTGGTATTAGGCATTTTTCCTTTTATCCAGACCCCTTTTTTTTAACCAAACATAGTGATGGTGTTTATGAGCAATAATTTCGGTTTTTATGTCATCTGACCACAACGTCTTTCGCACAGTGACTCACATTAGCATTAGGTTGTTGTTATGGAGGTGGTGTTTAACAGTTTATTTTGAAACTTGACCACCCTAAACACATCTTTGGAGTCTTCTTTAATTTAAATGCCGTATGACTGAACTGTACACGGAAATGGAGTAACTCGTTCCTCTGTATGTTACAGCTTTGCTGACTGCAGCGAGCTCAGGTGACCTGCCCATGGTAAGCTGTTCAAGGTTCACACACAAATGAAACTGAAACTGGTCTCTGCCCAACTTGCATGTTGTGAATGACTGTGCAAAAATTCCACAGCATTTCTCATGCCCTACCTATCACTAATGATTTAAATGTAACTAATTACAAAAAAAAAAAAAAAAAAACATCTTTCAAATCCTAAATGTGACTAATCAAATAAATAAAACATTTCTTTGTACAGTCTTAACCCTTTAACTGTCATTAAAATAGGTGATGAAAAAAAAAATTTAACCATAAATACCTATTACTAGAGCACCAAATAACAATGTCTAACAGTTTTTTTTAATTTTTTTTTTTTAGAAATTATAGACCTCTACCGTACGGTTGTCAGTTTATGGTAAAAGATGCTATTCACAGATTGCTATATTTCTTAACATTTTTCGTGAAACGCAATCATTTTAATCTCTCTTTAAAAACTTAAAACAGTTTATTGCATTTTTACACTCCATCAACATGTTTTTGGCCTGTAAATGTCCCATCAGTTACAATGGCTAGGTACACAAATCATTTCTGCTTTAAAATCAGGCATTGTTTGACATTTTCTACGTTTAAACTATTTTGATTCTATGAACAAAACTGTAAAAAAAAAAAAAAAAAAAGAAAATTAATTCCAGGTATCACTGAGTTCAATTTGATTACATATTTCATATCGAACATATCAGTAACTGCGATTTGGAACAAACATCCGTATACATGTGTAGATACTCCATTGTATGGCATTTCTGCTTTATAATCAGGCACCGTTTGGTACATCACTATTTTATTTTAAGTATATGCTGACATATAATGTAATAGGATAATATTGTGTTTTAGTAATATAGTCTAATTTCATTATATTTGTTTGCTTTTTTCCACTAAAACATTGTGTTGCTTATTTTCCATGTAATTTATTAATAATCAGGAAAGCCCTATGGACTTTAGTGTCTCATTTTAAGAACAGTCCTGCATGTAAGAAGTAAGAAAACTTGAAATGTTCGTAGATTTAAAAAAAGAAAGAAAACACTCCTGCCTAAACAAGTCAGTTAAAAATAACCTTACATGGTACAAGACTGTAATATTTGAAATTAATCCAAATTTTATTTCACTGACAAGGGTCTTTTTTCAAAGTTCGTTCTGTGTAATCCGGTTATCCAGTCATTTAAGTGGGTCCCATGTTTATTATTTGTGTAATTCAGTAAAGAGCATTGTCAGGAACTGATAGTGGAGGCAGATGCAGGAGCAGATAATTTATTGTGCAAAGTACAATCTAAACAAAACAGTGAAAACAAGAGCCATTAACATGAACTTTTGATACAAGGCAAGAAACATACAGACTATAAAAGCGAGACTGTAGCAAAATCCACAACAACAACTACAACAAAAGCCTGAGTATTGCCTTCAAGGCATAATGAGAGACAGGTGGGAGTGATTAAGGAATGTGTGACCAGATCATGTGACATGCAGGGGCTGATGGGCAGCGTAGTTCTGCGCCTTTTGGCGCTACCATGACTAGCATAAACATGTTGCCATATCTGGCCTTTTTTTTCCTCATAAGAATGTCTAATACAATTAGTATTCTTCTGTCCTTATTATTCCTTCCTCTTCATTTCACTCCTCTTTTCTAACTCTCAGTTGTCTAGCTCGTGCAGTAGTGGTCTCAGCTTGTTGGTTAGGGACACGGGAGGTCACTCTGCTCTGCACCTCGCCTCCCAAAACGGCCACACTGACGTCGTGAGCTTCATCCTGCAACACGGTAAGATTCATTCTCTACAGCTGAATATACATTTAGTGCAGTATATAATGCACTAAAAACTTTTTCACACAGTGTGATTGAAAGGAGCTTACCTTCCTATAAACAATAATATCTGTAGACATCATTTCACAAGGCCAAAAGGAAAGCGTGTTGAAAGGATAGTCAGTATGGTCATATTATGAATAAGCGTCTTGGGTTGAGCACATGACATTATGATTACAGGTTTACCGTATCCTGGTGAAACATGAACTTGTCACAGCTGCCTAAGGTTTTGCCTTACCGGAGGACCTGAGTGAGTGTGAATCCTGAAGAGGTCATATCTGTTCATGACCAGGCACTGTGCAAATAGAAATGAAAATAAAAAGTGTTCACACACTTTATGGTGGTGTGGGAAAACCGGTACCCTCAGCACCTTAGACTGTTGTTCATAACACCTTCATAAATGTAGTATAAGAGACATTATTGATGCTTTATTTATGCCAGTTTCAAAACTGGGAATAAATACATAAAACATTATTATCAGTCAGACCTGACTACATAGGGCTAAAAAAGCCATAGGCTCATTCCAAGTGGACTTACAGGAAATAGCAAATGTGCCGATATCTATGGTTTAGCCGTAACATTTATGATTTATGACTCCTTGCTATGGCAGTATGAGAGCCACCAGAAAACTACAGAAGATAATATTCGCTTTCTCAAATGAAGAAGTGATCAGAACAAACTTGATTAAAATTCTCCTGACAAAAAAGCCAGTTCACTGAAAGGGAAATGATCCGGGATGTGAAAGACCTGCACTTTTGCATTACTTTTGCTTTGCGCCCATTTTAGGTGACCTGTGAATTCACAGTCCTTGGTCTTGTGAGTCAACGGAAGACGAGCGAGTGGAAACTCTCACAGTTTCATGGCACACATCTGGGAGATCATACACTCATTATACAAACATATTCTGGGCTTGTTTTCTTCTCTCTGCCTGCTAGGATTTTCTTGCTAGTTTTGACATGTCTGTGCCTGGGGCATAGCTAGAGAGGTGGAGTTCGGGTTTCAGCCACCCCTGAAATATTTTCCAGCTCCAAATGCATATTCCTGCATGCTTAACACACATACAGCACGGCTCATTACATATTTTATAAACATTATTATTGCACAATTACTGTACAACAATGTTATTCAATGACAAATAAGATTCTTGCTTAGTTACTGCATTATAATGATGTTCATAAATGGTTAACGGAGTCAGCATTTTGGTTCCATATGTAACCGAGCTAAACGCTAAACGAACACGTCACTTAGTTTACCAGCATATACTGTTGTAATCGTCATACCAGGAAATTACCAACTGAATGAAGACTTAGAGTAGTCAACATCTCACAACTCCTAACTCCTGCTGAGAAGTGATCCATTGCTTGTCGGTTCATCATATTTGATTCTTGTGTTTTCTGTTTTTGCCCTTCAGTTTCAAAGTTGATCCTGGATCTAACCGACAAAGAGACGTAAGTGCCAGCTGGTGATGTGCTTAGGGTTCTTCATTCAATACCAGGGAAAGTATCTGTATGTTTTTTTTTTCTTATTTAGAGGTGACACTGCACTGCACAAAGCTGCATATCAGAGACATCAAGAAGTGTGCAGACTGTTGTTAGAAGCCGGGGCTTCCCCAAACAAAACTAACTTTGTGGTGAGACATTTGTTATTCTACCTGGAACTCATGACTCTTTATGTACCTCTGGCACGTGACTTACAGGCAGCATTCCAGCAACAGGCTGAGATGTGTTTTGTACATTATTTCAGATGGTTCACTGTGATTTTTATGTGAAAACTGTGTTTAGGTAATATTGCTGTCTGAAGATCATAAGATCTCAGTAGGATTTTGATGTTTGTTAGGTTTAGGCTTGTCACTGTATGTTGTGTTATGACACAAACATGAGTTACCATTCTTGTCTTTTCAGGGGAAAACCCCCAAAGACTGTGCTCAGGAAGCTGGAGACTCTGATTTGGCCTCCTATCTGGAGAGCAAGGAGTCCGAACAGCCAGCCACACGTGAGGATTTAGAGACAGCTGTGTGAAGAAACACTAGGAAACTCGGTTCCTCCCATAGACCCCGGCTTTCACAGCTCATGAAAGTACCGGAGTCCACTTTCTCACATGTAGAGAGAGACAGAGAGAGAGAGAGAGAGAGAAAAGGAAAATGAGAGGGAGAGGTAAGAAGGTCACAGTAGTGACCTAAAGGAGCCTCATAGAGACACGGATGGGAGTCCTTTCTAGAGCAGAAACCCTTAAGAAGACAGAAAAAGGTTGTTGGTGCTTCCTGGGGATCACTGTGGGTTTAGAATGGTCTTGGGCAGATTTGGATTGGTATTTATTTATTGCTTATTTATTGATTTATTTATTGAAAGACTGATTGTACTTATTTTAAGAGATGTCGTTTTCCTCTCGATAAGCCTGGGTACTGGTATAGTGGTATGAGGTTTTCAGTGACAGATAGATGCAATGCAAATTGCACAGTGCAGTTTCCAAAAATGTGGCCGTGGAGGCACTGTCACGGAGATATACAGAGGAACAGCAGGCACACAAGATACTGCTGCCTAAGCCAGCCACCTCTCCCGTACACCATGTTGTGTATGTGTAGTTGTGTATTTTCATCCATTATCACAATTGTACTACCAATCCAGGCAGGCAAAGGCCACAAGCTTCCTCTCAGGCATGAGGAGTTTGCCATCAGTTTTTCTTCCCTTAACCACCAGTCATGCACCAGTGGCTCTAATTGTCAATATGCTTAAGTGAGAACATGACGTACTTGTTTCCTGAAGCAGGAGGAGTATACTGCTCCACAAGCAAAGCAGAGTGATTCCCACTGCCTGAACCTAACACACCTCCTATTATTTCTATTGTAACATAAACAGGTGATTGAAACTTGGAGTTGACATTATGTGCCTCTTATTCTAGACATGTCTTTATATTTCTTTATTTGGCTCATCTAAGAAAGTGGGTGCCTGATGTTCAAAGTTTTTCCATATCAGAGCAAGTGAAGGACGCAGAAAGTCATTCAGTGTGGAAAACCTGTCAACATTATCTGTGTACATACAGTACATGGTGTTTAACTATACTCTGACATCTGTCCGGTTCTTTTTTTTTGTTTTGCGTGCAGTGACAGTGATCGTGACAGTGAATTATTTATCTTAAGAAACAAAAGATCATAATCTGAGCCATATTCAATGCAATATGAATGGATGACGTGCATTAATCTCTTTATTTTTACATTACATTAATGTTAATAGACAAATGGTTGTCTAAGGCACCTACAAGCTAAGTGGTGGAACATTAGATTTCTTTTTAGTGACGGTAGAGGATTTGTCTTGCTTTGTCAGTCCCTACAACTTTTTTTTTTTTTCATTTCGTTTTCTTAGCACTCCAACCTTCTGTTTCAAATAGTGGCAAAATGGCAAAAACAAGAGCAGCGAGGTTCAGTCAGAAACGCAGCATGTGTGCATCCTCTGATCAGAAATCATGAAACAGTAGCTTTTGATGTTTGTTTAGGTAAGCCTGCAAAAAAAAAAATAGTGGCCACATCCTGTTGCATTAAAAACAATGCGCGTTAAAAATAAAGCATTTGCATGAAAGTGGTGATGATGGAAACTCGTTACACCTGCTGTGAGAGTGGTTTATATATTACTGATCTGCTGTGTTATTTTGTATTATTTGTGATTTTATTGTGCATGAGATTTTGTTACCAGGATATTTCTGCTCAGTTATGAGGTTATAAAATGGCATTATTTCTGTTCCTTTTTTTTTTTTGTTAAACATTACTTATCAAAAGTACTTGCTTGATTATTATTTTTTTTAAATGTTTAAATTATGGGAATACTTGAATGATGTATATTTTTTCATTTCTAATTGTGTATTTTAGTGTCATCACTCTATATTCGTGGACTCTGATGACTAATGACCATTCATGTGTTAGATAGGCCTCATGTCCTCCTCGAGTATTAGAATGTTAGTCATTAAAGAATGGACAGAGTGGAAAGTACATGTGACGTTCATTCATTTCCAGGAAAATCATCACCTAAATATAGTTTATTGTTTGATGATTGAGCTGAGTAAGAAAACAAAATAAATAATGTTTATCTCCCACCAGTGAACTTTATTATTCAATGAATAACCTTGCACCTGTGGGGTTGGGGGTTCGATTCCCACCTCTGCCCTGTGTATGTGGGGCTTGCGTGATCTCCTTGCTCTTCAGGGGCTTCCTTCCTCAGTCCAAAGACATGTATTGTAGGTTGATTTGCATTTCCAAATATTGTGTGATTGTGCCTCGAGCCCCTGGGATAGGCTCCAGGCTCCCTGTGGCCCTGTGTAGGATAAGCAGTACAAAAAAATGTACTGAAAATGTACAATATAAAGTTCTAAAACTTTTATATATGTTTTATTGCCCTTAGTATAGTAGCATGATGTAAACTAAGTTTTTAGTTTGAACAAAATGTTACACTTACTTACTTACTTACTTACTTACTTACTAAATGTCACACAGTGTAAACCTATGGTTCTCAAATTGGGATCTGGGGACCCTCAGGGGTCCTTGAAGCGTAGTCTGGGGTCAACAAATTTTTTTTGTTTGTTTGTTTTAAGTAAATATTGTTCCTACGGTTGAAATCACAACTCTCCATTATCAAAGTTATTATATTTATTATTGAGTTCTTATAGTTATTAGCGTATTTGACTGGTTAATTGATTGATTGATTGATTGATTGATTGATTGATTTAAGTCTTCTTATTCTTTTGGCTTTTCCCTTCAGGGGTCACCACAGCGAATCATCACTCGACAACTTTCT
This sequence comes from Pangasius djambal, assembly GCA_022985145.1. NCBI lineage: Eukaryota > Metazoa > Chordata > Actinopteri > Siluriformes > Pangasiidae > Pangasius > Pangasius djambal. The sequence goes on from CM040992.1 coordinate 16,079,762, forward strand.
CCACCCATTCCAACCTGCCTGCACTCGCTTCTTTACCTCTTTCCCACACTCTCCATTACTCTGGACTGTTGACCCCAAGTACTTAAACTCCTGTACCTTCTTCACCTCTTCACCCTGTAATCTTACTGTCCCAACTCCCTCCCTTTCATTCACACACATGTACTCAGTCTTACTACGACTGACTTTCATTCCTCTTCTCTCCAGCGCAAACCTCCACCTCTCCAGGTTTTCCTCCACCTGCTCCCTGCTCTCACTACAGATCACAATGTCATCCGCAAACATCATTGTGCAAGGAGACTCCTCTCTGACCTCCTCTAACAACTGGTCCATCACCATAGCAAACAGGAAGGGGCTCAGAGCCGATCCCTGATGCAGTCCCACCTCCACTTTGAACTCCTCTGTCTGACCTACAGCACACCTCTCCACTGTCCTGCTCCTCTCATACATGTCCTGCACCACTCGGACATACTTCTCTGCTACTCCTGACTTCCTCATACAGTACCACAGCTCCTCTCTTGGCACCCTGTCATACGCTTTCTCCAAGTCTACAAACACACAGTGAATCTCCCTCTGACCATCCCTATACTTCTCCATCAAAATTCTCAGAGCAAAAATCGCATCTGTTGTGCTCTTTCTGGGCATGAAGCCATACTGCTGCTCACAAAGTTCCACGACCTTCCTTAACCTAGCTTCCACTACTCTTTCCCATAGCTTCATTGTATGGCTCATCAACTTTATCCCCCTACAGTTGCTGCAACTCTGCATGTCACCCTTATTCTTAAAGATCGGCACTAATACACTACTTCTCCATTCCTCAGGCATCTTCTCACTCTCTAAAACCCTGTTAAACAAACTAGTTAAAAATTCCACTGCTGCCTCTCCTAGACACTTCCAGACCTCCACCGGGATGTCGTCCAGACCAACTGCCTTTCCACTTTTAATCCTCTTCAGACCCTTCCTGACTTCATCCTTTCTAATCTTATCTACTTTCTGTTCCACAGAGGTCACCTCTTCTACTCTTTTTTCCCTCTCATTTTCCTCATTCATCAGCTCTTCAAAGTACTCCTTCCATTTGAATCTTATGACAGTTTTTAATAAAATATGTTCTGTGAATAGAAACTTCAGAAATAAATAACACACACACACACACACACACACACACACACACACACACACACACACACACACACATTTAAATAATATGCGGATTAGGGCTATGTTATATGGACAGGTGGATTTTTTTGTTTACAGCAAATGTTTTTCCCCCCTCATACTCACCTATTTATTTATTTATTTATTTATTTATTTAAATTTCTAGGTAATGTATAGATTTATCGCTGACTCAGGAGGTCGGATCTGGGCGTGTAACTAATGCTTATGTTTTCTGTTAAACGTCACACTGAGTGAGTCATGCTGCCTTCACTTGCTCTCAGAATCATCGTAAATATGCGTTTCCCACTAAGAAGTAACACATGAATGACCGCTCAAGTCATTCAGTCAGAGTAAAAGAAAAATGAACAGGTGGATTTTTTTTGTTTACAGTAAAAGGTTTTTGTTTTTTTTCCTCATATTCCCCTGTTTAATTCACTCACTGCGCCTCGCGACTAGGAGATTTACATATACATATTACATATATAAATAAATATTTTTTATATAAAAAAATATATATATACAAACACAAAGAAAATGTAGGGGAACATTATGAAGCCAAAATCCTCTAATAAAGTATTCAAATACCTTGCTTTGGTACAGTAAAAGGTTTCTTGGATACATTTAAAGAACCGATGCTGTAAATGAAAGCGGTTTTTCCCATCAGCTGATTCGTGTGAGTCATGAAAACCCGCCCATAAAATACGAATAAAAGACGAGTGTGGAGACTTGTAGAGAGCTTGACTTTGGACCGGAGTGTTACTGCAGCACCATGGCGAACAGGACACAGGCGCAAACCATGTAAGTGTCTAACAGTCACTT
>CM040992.1:16084764-16099764 GCA_022985145.1 Pangasius djambal
TCCCTAAAGAAAATGCTTTTGCTATTTTTGGCTCTGTCTGCTTTTTTTTTAAAGTGGTTTATTTTATGCTGGCAATAATAATGCAATAGTAGTCTACATTTTGAACATAACCAAAACAGCCATTTTAAAGGAAATAAATTTGTTCTCAATAAAAAGGATACTGAACATACTTTTCCTTGCCTTGTGTTGGTACCGTGAAGGCTACATCTTTTGTTCTATTAGTATGCATCTTTCATCTAGAAATTTATGCATCTTTTAGCTACCATTTATGTGCCTTAAATCATTTTAAAGCATAACTATCTACAGCGGGGGGCGCATGGCTTAGTGGTTAGCATGTTTTCCTCACACCTCTGGGGCTGGGGGTTCAAATCCTGCCTCTGCCCTGTGTGCACAGAGTTTGCATGTTCTCCCTGTGTTTCGGGGGTTTCCTCCCCCAGTCAAAAGACATGTGTTGTAGGCTGATTGGCATCTCTAAATTGTCTGGAGTGAGTGAGTGATTCAAGCAATTATGCAATAAGCCAGTCACATAGCAGCAGAACGCACAACATGTCAAACCTTGAGGCAGATGGGTTACAACAGGTACAATAGCAGAGCACTGGATTCCACTCCTCTCAGCCAAGAACAGGAATCTTAAACAGCAGTGGGCATCAAAACTGGACTGTTGAAGATTGCAGAAATGTTGCCTGGTCTTTCTATAATCTTCAACAGTTTTGGTGAAGCTGTGCTCACTGTAGACTCAGATTCCTGTCCTTGGCTGACAAGAGTGGAATCCAGTGTGGTCATTTACAGTTGTAGCCCATCCGTCACAAGGTTCGTTGTGTTGTGCATTCTGAGATGCTTTTCTGCTCACCATGGCTGTAAAGAGTGGCTATTTGAGTTACTGTAGCCTCGATCCCCTTGTCCTCTCGAACAAGTCTGGCCATTTTCCTCTGATCTCTCTCAACAACATTGTGTTTCCGCCTGCATTACTGCAGCTCACTGGATGTTTTTTGTTTGCATCATTCTGTGTAACTTCTAGAGACTGTAGTGTGTGAAAATCGCAGATCTGCAGTTTCTGGAATATTGAAAACAACCCATCTGGCATCAACAACCATGGCATGTTCAAAGGCACAGATGTCATATTTTGTCTTCATTCTGATGTTTGATGTGAGCATTAACTGAAGCTCTTCACCTGTTTCTGCATGATTTGACACATTGCACTCCTGGCACATGATTGGCTGATTGGGTAAGTGCATGAATGAGCAGGTGTACAGGTGTTCCTATAAGTTACGTAGGACATAAGTCATAAGGGGAAAATGTCATTACTGACATTGTATTAGTAGGGAATCATCATTAGGCGTTGTTCACTAAGAAAACTAACCGGGAGTTTATTACATGTTAGACTATGTCACTTGTAAAGTCAGGTTGCTCTTTTCATTTCGCATCAGGCTTTAATGCATTATGTGGTCTCACTGTCTCGCTTGGATTGTATTTTCAGTACAGAATGGTTTCTTGAACAGTTTGCATAGTCTTGAATTTGGTTGTTGAGGTGTGAGGGCGTGGCTGCTGTGGCGCGCGCCTCGTACCTCGCCTCTCACCTCTCGCGCTCCGTTTCCTGAGTGCGCGCGCGCTCGGTGTGGTGCGGTGTGGAGTGGTGTGCGTGGCGCAAGCAGAAGGAGAAGAGCCGAAATGCGCAAGGCGAGAGGAGCGAAGAAAGCTGCGTCCCCGCGGGATCCACACGCCGACAAGAAGCTCAGGGAAGCCCCCAGCGACCTGCTCAGATGCGCCGAGGACGGAGGAGCGGCTCCACGCGTCAGGAAGAAGGGCTACAAACCCCCGGATGTGAGGAGCATATTCGGGGCGCAGGGAAGGAGAGGAGAGGGACACGAGTTCAGAGAGGAGGCATCAGAAGGATGGTGCGATGTATGCTGTGACATCATCATCCAGGGGGGCCTGATGTGCACAGGTGAGGGGCAGCTTGAGGCTACCATTTATACCCATTAAACAATGATCTTTTAGTGGATACACCTCTGGAGACCCTCAGACCTCCAAACCACGTGATCTAGTTCGTCAAGCCCTAATCAAGGACTTCATGATCTGGATCAAGTGTGCTTGGATTAATTTAACCAATGAGTGTCTGTGAGCCATGGCCACAGATATAATAACATGTAAGGCAGGTGTGTTGTAAATTTATAACCATCGATTTCTTCTGATTTCTTCCTAATGTGTGAATAAATCATTTCCTAGACAAAATCTTAGAGGGACAAAATAAGTATATTGTCTTACTGAATATTCTAAGGTTGTACAACTCAAGACTGTGTATGCCTTTGAACAGATGCCCCACTTATATCTGAGAATGGCTGAGAATAAGTTTAAGAAAACTGATTTACGTTATTACTGTATGTGTACTGTATCCAAAAACAAAGCATAGGTGACAGGCGTGCACCAAACACACACACGGACACACACACCTACCGGTATGCTGACAGACTGGTTTTTAGTAAAACTCTATATTCTGTCACTATCTACCTACATTCTGAGTGTGTGTCTTTTAAAGGAATGTATCTGGTTTTGATTTTCTGAGCTTTGGTCTTCAAAGTTTTAGTTAATAATAACCTCATCACGATAATGTAATGCTGTCCTGATGGAGTCTTGATCATAGCTTAGGCTGTGTGGGCTTCACACCGTCTTGAGCACTATGTCTCTCTGGTGGTTTTAAACAAACACATCAGTGTATAAGGTGCACACTTCTTTGTCTAAACTGAGGTAAAGACTAAAAGGCTCCTGTGGGGCTTTATTTTATGATATTCGTGACTTGAATTTAAAAAAGACCATGTCCACCCTGTATGAGCACCATTTTATTTAGTGTGTACTCTATAGTAGTTCAGCTCTGAGCGGATTTCTGCTTAGTGTTTGAACATTACAAGAAACAGCAACAGCACTAGGAATTCCTGCTGCCTGGCAGGAAGATCAGCTGAAGTGTCACGTTCATACAGATTCATATCACATGGCATATATGATTTGTTCCACTTTAGTGCCTGTATGGAAACCTGTCCATTTGCATTCTTGCCTAAGCAGCGAAGTTTAGTTCCCTTTCTGTCCCCAAGATGCCAACTCTAGACTCTGGCCTTATTTTGTATTCCTTTAAGTAGTTGTTCATTCACAAGTAGTGTGCAATGTGTTCACTCAAATGTAACACTTGGACAAAGGTGACTTTCACTGAAGCTTCTTTTCCCTCCTTCTTAATGTGACACCTGACTCAAGTGATCAATTAAGCAAGCGAAAGAGTGAAGCAGTCACTGGATCAAGTGATTAAGATAATAGCCCTGCTCTACACTGGCCATCTATTTTTTATCATATCCTCCCAGACATATTGCTACCATGTAATTGTGGCCTGACATTTTAGAGGCCACTTTTCTTATCTAGTAGCATATGTACATTTATAAGCTTTGGCAATTTGGAGAAAACTGTTATATGTCCAGTTGTGGCTGCTCTGGCAAACAGCCAAAAAAAAAAAAAAAAACCCCAGAAAAATGGGGTTTTGGCCAAAATTTAGTTTTTCTGCCTATAACATATTTTAACATTTAAAATGTAAGAAACTATAAATATATTTAATCAAAACAACGTGGAAATGCTTTTATTTTTTTGTTTATTTATTACATTTACCAAGGATCATATTGTGTAAGGAGACAATTTAACTAAAGCAATCTGCCTAATGCTGTCTAAAAGCTTGCTAGCTTGTTAGATAGCTATGTACCACGGCTAAATGGACATATGCATAATAAATTAGGTTTGTAATCAGATAGCGCCTGCCTTTTCACTTTTTGGGGCTGCCATATTTTAAAATGCTATAAACTTTACATATGGTTGGGAGACATGGAAAAGGGAATCATATTTCCCTTCAGGAAAAGCGGTAGTTTGCAGAACTCTATGTATAAGAAGATGTCACATGGGTTTTCCCAGGCTGCCACACACATGCACTTGCTTGCAGTTTTCCTGTTTTGATTTGATTAGGTTTTGCATCTTCAGTGTTATATGGCTTACAGCTGCCCTCAGAAAGTTTTACTCTGGGTAGGCAGGAAGAAATTAAATGTGGTTGTAACAAAGCTCATTTTACAGTGGCTTGCTGATGCCTCTGCTTGCTTGGTGACATTCTATGGATTTTAGAAGAAATGTGTCTTGCAGATGCTTGTAGATTTGTTTCTTGAAAGGTAACACCTACAATGCAAGGTAATAGAACACTAAACAAAGCACCAATTATCTGCTAATGTTGCCTAATAAATATTGCCTTATTCACACTTTATTTATGGATGTTCCATCCTTTTAAGATAAGTAAGCATTATAGTAAGCTTTTAATGGTCTTAACAACAAATCAATGATCAGAAAATGAGCAAGAATGAAACGAATGCGCTCCTGAGAGCTCCTGTGCCTCCATTTGCTGGTTTCCTTTTGCTGCAGTGAACTGTTTGTTTGGGGAAAAGCAAGAAACAGGGAAATTCACTTCTATAGTCTTCTTGTACGCAAAGGTAAAATCATAAAAACGATTAAAATGTTTGATGTAAAATTCAAAATAACACATGTCTGGGTGTACAAAATTTTCCAAAAATATTTTCTGGGATTTTTTTTTTCTTTAAAGATTAGTGATTATTTGGTTATCTGCCACACCTGATGCAGCCCATCAATGGCCACAAGGCTTAAACATTTAAAGAAATCAAAGGATAAAACTATCCCATACTAACTTCCTTTATCTATTTGTAGTATATCTACTTGCTAATTTCCTGACCAATGACTTGTTGTTAAGACCATTACGAGCTTAATATTTTGCCCAGGAGTGTAAATATGCCAGCAGTGGCATCAATATAACAAGAATACAAAACGAATGGTAGCAGCATTACATGTACGGTAGTAAACGGGTATATCAGAAAATGTGCAAAATACAGAATTCTGGTGCAGTGGATCAGAGGATTGTCCATATTCAGAAATTACAAATGAGTGACAGTAGGATGATAATGAAGGACAGTAGAAGTACAAGTTTTAGGGGAATTTAAGTACACAGAAGATTGCCACTGCTGCAGTTTTGCTGCATATCAGTGGAAATCTCATCAGAAAATCTGGAAAATGGGGTAAGTGTCATCCTGTCAGAAAATATATGAGCCTGTCATGTTCTGATAAACGAAAGCAGCCCATGCAAATTATTTTCTATTGCATTGTCCCAAGTGCAAGAATCATGCATCTTTTATATCACTCAAGTTTATTTTACTAGTTACTTGGTTTACTTGTTAATGACTAAGTCATTGCCATAGTAGAAAGAAAGAAAGAAAGAAAGAAAGAACGGGGAAAAAAAGAACGATGAAAGACTTTATTGGCACATATACACTCACCGTCCACTTTATTAGGAACACCTGTACACCTGCTCATTCATGCAATTGTCTAATCAGCCAATCGTGTGGCAGCAGTGCAGTGCATAGAGTCATGCAGATACGGGTCAAGAGCTTCACTTAATGTTCACATCAAAAATTAGAATGGGGAAAAATATGATCTCTGTGACTTTAACCGTGGCGTGGTTGTTGGTGCCAGACTGGGCTGGTTTGAGTATTTCAGAAACTATTAATCTCCTGGGATTTTCACACACAAACAACAACAGTCTCTAGAGTTTACAAAGAATGGTGTGAAAAACAAAAATACATCCAGTCGGTTGCAGTTCTGCGAGCCTGTGTCCACTGTAGTCTCAGATTCCTGTTCTTGGTTAAGATAAGTAGAACCCATTCTGGTCTTCTGCTGTAGATGCAAGGTTTGGAGTTTTTGCTCGTCCTTATGCTTTTCTGCTCACCACAGTTGTAAAGAGTGGTTATTTTAATTAGTGTGACCAGGCTGGCCATTCTCATCTGACCTCTATCGTCAAGAAGGTATTTCCACCTGCAGAACTGCCACGCACTGGATATTTTTGTGTTCCATAGACAGTATTATTCAATTACCATTTTACTAGCCTCTCTGTATATTTCAGTATTAGGTTTTATACAGAGGGAATAAAACATGACAAGGCATCCTATTAATGGAAAATAATCAATGGTGGGGTGGTGCGATACGGCCTGAAGTGATGTTTTACTTTTTATCTGTTTATTGTCATGTTTAATGTTGTGGAGCATTCGCAAAACAAGTTACTTCCTGTTCTCACTTACTTTATAACAGCTATTAACAGTCACTCTTTCGCCAGCCTCTCTTTTTCCTCTCTCTTGAAGTGAACCCAAGAAACCTTAAAGCCCTCTCTACTGAAGACCATGTACATGTACCATGTAAGAAAACTTAAAGTTACAGCTTTACCTCTGACTGATACAAAGTGCTGACACTGGAGACTCCTTCCAAAAATGCTAAATATACATCTCCTTTCCCATACTCAGAATTTGTGCTCTCCATTTAACCCATCCAAGTGCACACAGTAGTGAAAACACACACACAGGCAGCCTTTTTTGCTGCGGCACCCGGGGCGCAGTTGGGGGTTTGGTGCCTTGCTCAAGGGTCTCACCTCAGTCATGGTATTGAGGGTGGAAGAGAGCGCTGGTCATTCACTCCCCCACCTACAGTCCCTGCCGGACCTGAGACTCAAACGCACAACCTTCAGGTTCACCTTCGCATTACAAGTCCGACTCTCTAACCATTAGACCACAAGGGATTTATTGTAACAACATGTAGAAACGACATGTAATACAAAAAAAACATATAATTAAAAAAACCCGAAATGTATTACAATGATTAATATTAATAACGAATATATATTACTATAAACCTGTGATTTACCTGATAATTAATCAACACATTCTGACCAATCAGAATTGAGAATTCAGCAGTGCTGTGGTATATATTTAAGTTATCATTTGTGTTTTTCCCTTTGCAATTTTTAACAGTCTTAAAAGGCAGATACAATACCTTTACTTCACAAGGTGTTTGTGCATTATGGCACTACTAATATGTTTATATTAAAAGAATGGCATGAAAAAAAAAATTAGATCACGAATAGCATGAATAGCCGTTTCTCTGGCTCGTCTGCATTGTGTCTTGCTATTTGACACCCACCTGTTGGATCCCCTAATATCCGTCTGCATGTTTGTGTAGCAGCAGTGACAGTGTGTCTAGAGGAGACATACTGCCCTGTGACAACATAATGATGGACCACAATGGACCGCCTCCTGGCCAGCTGACTGAGCACAATAGAAAACCATTGGGGCCCCAGACACACACACACACACACACACACACACACACACACACACACACACACACACACACACACTCTCTCTCAAGCAGGGGACTCTATGAAGGGAGGCCGTAGACAGAGAGGCAGAAGAAAAAAAAAGAGGGATAGACAACAATTCACTATGGCCAAAGAGCTTGCTTATCACATGCGTGGGAGACGCCGATGTATTTGGACTTCTGTGTGAGCTTTTTTGGGGCTGCTGTGTAAGTCATGGCGCTGAGGAGAGGTTTCAGCAGGACTCTGAAGAAAATAACTGGGCTCTTCTACTGTTTCTCCAAAGTGATGCGCCGCTCAGGACGCATGGAGCTCAGCCTTCCGTGGAAGCTTTCTGGTGAGTCCAGTACTGTGCGGGATCTCTACATGTGGCTAAAGAGCTGGTGTCTGTATGTGTCTGTCTGTTTGTCTGTATGCAACTGTATGTGGGTTGATCGGTGGCAGTTGTGATTGGTGGAAGAAGTTTGATTGTGTTAGGTTCTCCTCTACAGAAAGTTTATTACTGAGATTTCATTTCTTTAGAATATAACACTGGCCAAGTCAACATTGTAGAGCAATGATGTTCATATCGTATGATTCATATTGTATTTATCTATAAGGAGAAATTGCAGCCTGTTGACATGAACAGCTTCGTGTAAGCCTGACATTGACTTTGCTCATCAGTACATATTCGTAATACAAAATGCTCTTTTGCGATTGGTAATTGATGATTCTGGAAGGAATCTATATGTGATTTCTATCACTATACTTTTATGTGCTATATTTTTATATATTTAAAATAGAAAAAATACTTTGGTGACCGCAAACTGATAGTCACGCAAAAAAAAAAAAAACTAGCACCAGCCTCAGAGCTGCTTTTTGATGTCTAGGATATACACTGCCAGGCAAAAGCTTTTGAACAATATATATTTTAACATTTTTGTTTAAATTACTTCATATTACATACTCTAAAAGTTGAAAATGTATCCAAGGAATAGGTATATGTGAATCAGTAAATGTTTATGATTAATTGTTTTTTGACTTTATTTCACTGGAACAGTCTAGAACTGATTGAATTAGAAAATACTGGCCTTTATCACTCTTATTAGACACTTGTAGCACACCATATGCATTTCTTACACTTAATACTACCTTGAATAATAAGTCCTCAAAGATCTGGGGTTCCATTTTAATTTCTATTCTGTACTTGGTATGATCCTTGGTTTGCTAGGTCTGTGGCAATGATAGTGATTACACTGTAACAAAAACTTTTACAGGCAGTGTGTATCAGTTTATAATCTGCGCAGCTGTCCTTCCAATGCCCAACATGAGATGGGAATGTGTTGGCTGATTTGTTTTTTGTCCAGTATGTTAGAATTATTACAGTTTTATCATTACAAGTGTTAAAATGTTTCACTTGACCTGGTAATGTTACGCTTTGTGCTGGATAGAGAGCAGAAGTGCATTTTAAAGCCAATATTTCTGTATTTCCCAGTACGCCACAAAGAACAACAGTCTGTTGTTTGACTCTTTTGTTGACTGTAACATTGCTTGACACGGTAGTGGTTCCTTTTAACAGAATGTCGATGAACCTATGTACCAACTTTCACCTGAGGTTAAAAAAAAAATCATTTAAGGTACAACAATGGACTTTATGGTCTAATTATATTGCTTCAATGCATTGTAAAAGTATACCTAATTCACTTTTCCAGCTGAAAGATACAAAAGATGTACCTTCGAGGGTATCACTCCACTTTGAGTGTATGTAGGTTAGTCCATATTTTATATTCTGTGAAGAGTTCTGTGAACAGGTTGTGTTCAACTGATTTCATGTCCCTTTGGTGCACCATGCTCAGGAGTTGGAAGAGTCTGTTGTATTTGTTACTACATTGCAGACCCATTTCATGTAACAGAGACAACTGATTGATCAGAAGTGTAACAAAGACAACCATTAATCACACATGATTGATGGTTAGGATCCATTCAGCACTATCTCCATGCCATAGCACTCAAATCCTTGTCCCCTTGCTGCTAGTCCTGTCTGCATACTTAATATTAACATTTTGGCCATTCCTGTCAGTGTAATTTCTTCAAGGACATGGCTCTTGCAGAATATCTGATTTGTTCCTTGGCGCACAATTAATTTCATTACATGAATGACATTAAGACATTAAGTGGATTTTGTGTGTTCTCAGCTGAATCATACTAGCCCGGGCTTTTAGACCCAACACGTTTCAGAACAACAGTTTCTCAGATATGGAGAGCGAGGTTAAAGGTAAAGATTAAATGGTGGGATGTGTCTGACTTCCATGTGCAAATGGGCTCTCAGTAACCTGCCAAATACAGTGTCTAACCCTGAGAATGTCTTCAATGGATGACCTGTGACTGAAGAGTGATTTGAGAACAGTGAACAATTGACCTGCCCTTTGTTTAGCTGTTTGGTGTTGTTTCAGCAGTCTGTTAGGAGTCCAGTCTGCCAGGAGCCAAGAGGAATGAAGTCTGGAGCATGTGGAATTCCTCACTTAGGTTGTCCGGTAGAAGAGTCCTAGAGCATATAGGAATCTCTATTCTTGGCAGGATAAACAAATATGGACATCATGTCTGTATTAGTCAGAAAGAAAGTTAACTGGTACAAGGATCAGTTTGCCATAGAAAAAACAGGCTGTAGTTTTCATTTTTAGTAAACTAAACATGATCTGCTTTTGTAGCAGATCCTCTGTTGTGAAAAACACATGCATGCATTTATGGACTTTATTTAGCTGAAGGCATTAGACCAGAGAGTAGCTACAGAGCTACAGAGCTAGAGACGTTAAGCCTTAAATTTTTTTTTTTTTTTTTTTTTTACCTTTTACCCCAATAACAGATTGTTTGAAGATGATTAGATAAAGAAGTATGCATTTAGAAGAATGCATTTATTCTCCCTGTCAAAGTCTGTGATGTTAGTCAAAAGTCACAACATCAAACTGTCTTATATATTGCCATAAATTAACGATTAAGCTTTAAAAGCCATTCTGTCATGATAGTTGTTATCTGGACCTTTGCAAGAAAGGAATTTTATGTAAATGGACCTTCACAAATTTTAGTTGAATACCACTGCCCTAGAGATTCTCAGTGACAGCTTACTCTTGAAGGAAAAAGACAGTATTTAATGGAGAAGTAACAGGTGTGCCCCAGAGCAAGAACTTACACACACACACACACACACACACACACACACACACACCTGTTCAAGGAAGGAGAGATCGAGATTTACAGATGTATGATTTCTTTCTTCCTGGATCAACATTCCTTTCACCCACTTATGTCAGCAGTGTGCTCCTCATACTCTCCATGTTTGAGCTGCTTAAAAAATCCATCCAGACTCACCAGCTGAAAGCCTGCTGCGTGGCTATGCATTAAAAAGAAAATGAAACAAATTCCTTGATAAGCTACGCTCAGCATGATAGATATCCATGCATTTAATTCCATTTAACCTCCTAAAGGTTCCTTGATTTGTTCCTCTGCATGAATCTTTAAAAGTTTTATGTAGAACACTAATAGTCTTAGAAAAAGTGGCTCAGTGAGGGTTCATTGGGTAAGTAGGGGGTTCTTAGCTTTCTAAAGGGGTTCGCGTTAACTATATTCTTAAGGGTTTTCGATTGAACCTTTTTTTAATGAGTGTACAACAGATGGCTCCCTTTTTTTAGATAAGGTTATGAGTAGAGCCTCTTTAAAGAGCTACAACTGTTAACTATACAATTAATCCTTGAGGACCCCTTTATTCTAAGAGTGTAGGTAGTGCAGCAATGACATCATGTGTCAATATCCCTCCAATTCTCACTTCAAAATGTCAAAAAAATCCCAAAATTTTATTTAAAATAAAAAAGAGACTCCTTGAAACATTCTATCTTTCCAAGCAAATCCCACCCACTCCCACAGTGTGGGCATGTAGCCATACATGATTTAAAAAAAAAAAAAAGAATTTAGTTCTGTCTATTTTCCAAAATAATTAGGAATTTCAACCTGATCAGAATAAAACATTTATTGAAGATGAACGAGTGAACACGTTAAACACGCGCACAAGCAATCCACCGCACTCAGTATGTTTCTATGTCTGATGCACACCTCTAACTCACACCATGCTGAGTTGCCTAGTTAAGAGAAAATCTTGAAGCAAAGATAAAACTAGCCATGACTGGCACCAGCACCCATGAGGCACAATACATACGGGAACATGGAAGGATGCCTGGCTCACAATTAAAATTAAATTGTAAACTGCTTAAAGATTTCTTTTTAAAGTAAAATTCCTTGTATATCTATAAAAAAGTGTATAAAAAGGTTTCTTTTTTATGTCTTGTGGACTTTTAAAAAGTTAAAAAGTCCCAACACAAGTTGAGACTCGGGTATTTAAAAGTCACGGGATCTTGACTAACACTGGAAGTTAGGCGATGTTTTTTCAAAACATGGTTTCACACTTTGCATAAGTCATTTGCATAAGAGCTTACAAAGCTTAGGGATAGGGATGGAACAGGGACAAAGAATTGTTTCTTAGAAATTCAGTCGAAAAGAAGGAAATGAAATCCATCCCCAACTAAAACAGTTTTTTTTTTCAGCTCAATAAGATCAGGGGTTTTTTTTTGTTTTGTTTTGTTTTGTTTTATACCAGTAAATAACTTTAACATATGAAGAGCAAGTGCGGATGCATAAAGATGACTGGTTGTGGTATCCATGTGAGTTGTTAGCCTATAGATTTTATTGGATATTTTAAATATAGTTAATAAATAAAGTTCAGATGCACAGATTGAATTCAGTACTTCCCATCTGTCAAGATACAATCAGTTTTTGCTTCATTTTATGAACTAAGAAGCAGAACGACACAAACTTCCAACTGGTCCAGGAGTGGAAGTTGTAGGAAACCCATACTAATGACATCAGATCTCAGTGGCAGGTTAAAATGAGTGCTGAGTCAAGAACATTTTCTGCTTGAAGAAATTATGTTCACCCATACAGCACACTTATTAGAAGCAACATTTCCGTAACTGCAGCTAGAGTTTCACAAGTATCTGTCATGCTCTTTGAATTTTTACTAAGCGAAAAGGTTTGTGTGTGTTACTCAGACACCCACACAGGACTCAAACACCATATTCAGTGTGCTGAGTGTGTGCTGAGTGCTGAGTTCATTCAGAGTGGACTTGATCAATAGTACCGTCTCTTCCACATTATGGGAAAGGCAGTTATTGCCTGGACTAAGCAGTACTTTTCAAATGCCCCAGAGAGCAAAACTGTGTGTGAGAGTGTGTTTAAGTGAGAGAGAAAAGAGAGAGAACATCTGTACTGTATATGTGCACTGTCTGTTAAGGCTGGATGAAACACAGGCCACATTCTCTCCCTAGCATGCACCACTAATATAGGAGATTATTAGTGTGATTAGGAGAAGTGTGTGATTGAGAGTTAGAGTGTGTTTGAGAGCACCACTGTTACTGATTCATTCATATATATATATATATATATATATATATATATATATATATATATATATATATATATATATAAACTGTGGCAGCAGCACAATGCAAAAAATCATCAAACGAATGAAAAAAATGAAAATGAAAATGAAAAAAAAGTGCATGAATTCCATTTAGGAGATCCACACTAACTGGCTTCAATACTGCAATCACAACAGATATGTTTCTTATATTTATTTTTATAGTTTATACTTATATTTGTAAATAATTTTGCAAACAATATTGATTCCCTGACTTTAATATTACAGACTCTTTTGGGCAGATTCATGACACGTAATCCCAATTAATTCTAATTCGTTTTCAGGTTGTAACAAATGCAGCTCTGTTCCTGGAGGGGTTTATTTTTGGGCCAGGTGCCTGAAATGAGCAAACGAGCCAAATCCTTTGCACCAAATTATATTATTTTTGTATATCTACAAACACTTTTCAAATGACAAACTGCATCTTTAATGAATATTCCCTGAAATTCACCCACTCCGATGTTTAAATGCATGAGATGGATGGGTAATTTCCTTCAGCTAATTCACTTTTAGCCTACAACAACATTCTCTCACTGCTCACCTCCTCTTGTCCTCTGCGTCCATCACAGCATAGCTAGAGAGACAACATTTGATAGGCAAAATCACCCCACTCAGCACATCAACAAAGAGTGAGAGCGCGAGAGAGCGAGAGGATGGCAGAGAGGGAGAGTGAGAGGAAATCACAGATGGGTTGAAAGTGAACTGTGAGTGTGAGAGAGTTGAGGGATTGATTAATCATTTTATTGTGCAGGGTTAACAGCATCTTGGTGTGTTTGACAAGGCTGTGCCTGATGGAGGTTCATCAAAAAGGCTCAGAGCTAAGTGGGTAGAGAGAGAGAGGGAGGGAGGGAGGGAGGGAAGGTGGGAAAGAGAGAGAGGAGAGGTCTCATCCTCATGAGGCTTGGCTGGAATGGGAGCAGCAGTGTGCAAACTTTCTAGCAAAATCACCCCACAGTTCAGGCGTAAATCCCCAGGTAGGTTGTGATAACGGGGTGACTGACATGTCATGACTGCTCTCTGTTTGTTGCTGCATTGCTGTGTGTTGTGCTGAGTGCCATGATTGTGATTGCGCACGAGAGGGCTGGTGTACATCACTTTTCTCAGCACACACTGAGGATGCCCTGTACCACACCCTCGCCTTGCCTTTCAGTCTTACATCATGCTGGATCAGAGTGGACTTTCTGAAGCATGCTTAGTCTTTTTTTTTCCTCATCATTTTCCTTAATGTCAGCATGTAAGAACAGAAGACAGTAGGGAAAGTCACAAACTTTACTCCATCTTTAGCTGAAGATTAAATTTGGTAACGGATCATGATCAGTGCCTAAAATTCTTGTTATTCTGCTACTGTCAGGTTTCCATGGCTGGATGATTGTAAAGAAATCATGCTTGATATTGTCAAATAACATTTCAAAATACAAATCTAACATCTACTGGTATATAAAGGTTAAAGGTTTTTACTTTTGCCTGAGACGTTTGTTCTTCACTGCTGATATACTGTATAGATTGTCTTTGTTTGGCGAATAGGAGTGCCTGAATGTAAGCATTGCTTTTTCTGCAGCATTTGCATATTATGCAAACCGTCACCCTCTCTCTTTGGGTTATTTATCTCAACTACCCGAGCTGTAAATCCATAAAGAACACATTACGATTGAACACTGTATTGTACATGTATATTTTTGTTTACTAAGATATAATGGTACCTTGAAAAACAGTAGGGTCCGATATTAGTTGTAAAGGTATAGTTCATCCTCTGGGTTTCTGGTTCTTCAACTGAAATCCGTGCAGTATAGCCAGGTGCATGATTGTGTCATTTTTTTAAAATAATCAAAATTTCTTATGTTTGTTACATTTGTTGTTTAGTTATTATGGGCTGTATCTATATATTTCATCAATATTTATGTAGGGCAAGTTCCTTGATTCAGTGTTGGACCTTAAGCTGATTTTCTCCCAGCCCATTCCGATTATTATTAAAGTCACCTACATGTAGATCACGACTCCGAGGTTACCAGATTTTTTTTCTTAGAAGCATCCAAGACAGGGTTTCTCAGTATCACTGCCTTTAAGCCCAAAAAATCAGGGGAAACTGATTCTTCGTTTTTCTTAATTTGTTATTTTTTTTCTTTGCGGTCCAGTGTAACATACTAAAAGCAGAAAACAATGTAAAAAAATAAAAAGCAGTAATAGGATGATATATGAATTTCAGTACTAACTCCTCAATATATGCACATAAGTCAACTCTGAGTACTACCCTATAAGCCTGATTGACTTGTCA
>CM040992.1:16104764-16114064 GCA_022985145.1 Pangasius djambal
ACAAATCTATTTTTATTTAACAAAAGAAAATCATTTTGTGGTTGAAATGTCCTTAGGTCCGCAAATACTCTTAATGTGGCACTGCATAATGTCTCTGGAGACACTTCATGCTATGAAAAGCTTGTTTAGAAATGATATTTCTGTACATATGTATAGGAATATACGCATTTGTTAAGTGTCAGTCAGTTTATTGAGGTATTTTTTTAAATGGGTGTGTGCGTGTGCGCATGTATTTTAGCCAATATTTGTGTTTACTGTAAGTCAGTTTGTGTGTGTGTTTCTCTTTTGTATTTGTGTGCATGTGTGTAGAGAGTAGAGTTTATTTTATTCTGCTTTTGTTCACTGTAACTTGGTTCATGTGAGTCAGACTGATTTGATTAGACTAATTCTGTTAGGCTTTGGTCATTATTAGGTCTGGAGTTTGTCAGTAAAACGTCCTCAGCTTGTCTCCACTGTCACTGATCACCCCATTCATGACTGATAATGTGTAAAACGGTTGGCCGTGTATTTTTAGCAGAGATTTCTTATAATATTTAGAGATGTAAAATATTATTTGGTCTCTGTGTTATTGCTGTGTTCCCACTGGAGGTCTTATTTAATCAGGTTCTCTCTTTCTTCCCTTAGGATAGTTCTGTAACACTATAGTTATTTTGTTGATGAAGCTTGATAATGAGCCTTGATAAGCCCGGTCCCCTTGGCTAGGCACAGCTGTGAAAGTTATGTTCGGTTTCAGTGTTTAAAGGTGCCATTTGTAAAATTTGAAAAGTGTTTCTAGACCATCATTTTAAAGATAGCTTAATAATGAAATATGTTGCCATGAAATAGATCTGGCTAGTTTCTTTCCTTCTTTTTTTTATTTCAGGCTTAGGTTTACATTTTTTTTTTCTGACCCAGAAACGAGCCCCTCCCCCAGCTGAAACCTACCACTTTAACTTAAAAAGTAACACCCATGGGATAACTGGTTTCTACAGAGAGTGTAGGGTCAGTTAAGAACAAAAGCTTGTAAATATTGGGGCTGTCCAGAAAAACCTGTTGGAAGTCGCTAGGTTTGAATTTCCTTGAGAACAGCCAAAAATCGGGCTTTGACCAAAACTGAATGTTTCTGCTGATAATATACTTTGTTATATATACTTTAAAATGCTAGGACTCTACTTGTGGTTGGAATACACACAAAAGAAAAACATACTGGTTTTTTTTTATTTCAGCAAAGTCTGTAGTTTTCAAAAGTATAAAAGCAGAAAATGTTGAAATGTCACTATATGAATATTTTCATACAGCTGTAATGTACAGACTGCTCCTTTAATAGTAAAATGACTTTACAGATCAGTTTAAAAGTAAAACTCTATGGGCATATCTCATTTCTCCATTCTTGTTTATTATCGTAAGATCTACTGATGCTGGTTTTTTTTTCTTTTTTCAACACTTACAGTCACATTCTTCAACAAGGAATGCTAATTACTCATTTTTAAATTACCACTTCCATCTCTGGCAACCCTAAATACCTTTTAGTCACACTGAGCCCACGTGATTTTTCCAGTGCTCATTTCATTAAAAGCATAAGCAGGAAGATTTCATTTTTAGATCACAGAGTGTCTGTCCATCCTCAGGATTAATCTTGCCTTTTTGTTTTCTTGTCAGAATAATCCACCGTGGTGCGTCATGCTGTACGCACTTCCTCCTACTTACACATACAATGCCGTTTGCCAGCGCAGTTCTCCTCCGTTTTTAGCTCCGCATATTGATTTTCCATCAAGTTAAATGAACATACAGTGGTACTGTGACAGTCTTTGAACCAACAGAGAAGAAGTGAAATGACTGAAACCATGGAGTTCTGACAGGCAGACAGCTGAGTGTTGCTGTAGCTACACATAGATCAAATAGTAATAAACTGCTTTTCCATGGAAATTTAACTTCACTCACACCGTGTGAAGAAGGGAATGCTGTTAATTGCTTCCAGCTTTGACCACACTCTGAATTAAGCTCAGCTGCTTCAGCTCCAAAAGGAGAAAGCTCAGCAGTAGGTTTGGCTTTGGGCATGCTATCCTGTACCTTTTCATTTTTTTTTTAAATAACAGTCCTGTTAACCTAAGAACTGCTAAGTGGTGGAATTTAAGATTGTTCACCTTTCATTTACCTCTTCACTTTAATACTTAAGGACCGTTAACTTGGTCATCAATAAAACATATCCCAGAGGAGGGAACCACAGACCTCCCTCGTCAGGGACTGTGGGATTTTCAGGTATTCATGTCAGAAACCACAGGGCTGTTTTGCTTGTTTTGCTCTGTGCATACTGGTGTCATCAGGTTTTCATTAAACTGATCGTAAAGACATATAGTTCAGTTGTGCTCTATTTAAATTGATGCATAATATTGGAAAATCTGTGAAACTTTTGTATATAACTATATACAATGTATAACTATGTATAACTATAAGATGTGAATTTTGACAATGAACATGCATAAGAACCCACAATAAACAAATTACGCTCTAGCGTTTTCTTGGCGTTGGGAACGTTTAGTGGGGTACCAAAGCGGAAACCAAATTTCAGGACATTCTGGACTGAAAACTGTGTGTTCATTTTTTATTATCTGAAATGTCTCTTATGTTTATCTGAAATGTTTGAAAATGTTTTATTTTATTTTATATAGTTTGTTGCATTAATTGTAATCTATTTTGCTTATTATGCTTTTGATAATTATTTTATTTTTAATTATTGGTTGATTTAAAAAGCTACAAAGTAATGAAAAAAAATATATATACATACATGTGTGTGTGTGTGTGTGTGTGTGTGTGTATGTATGTATGTATGTATGTATGTGAGCAAAGTTCAGCAAATACACACACCCACACACACACACACACACACACACCCACACACACACACACACACAGTGGGTGAAACTGTGGTAATTCTCCTGTATTTCTACCTTTTCAAATGAAAATGGTGGCCAAATTTGTTATGTATCTCTAAATGTATGCAGGGAATGCAATAACAGTGACATAATTGGTTCGATAATATGGAACTAGTTTCTCTCTGGTCAAATTTGCACACACAATCTGTTATTATCCTAAATCCTCATCCTTCCCCTCCGTACGAAGTCAGATCAAGGCGGACGTTCTGTGTTTAATCTGTACAGTTCAGATGAATGCATGTGTTTATAGACACCACCTTAAAGTGCACCTGCACTGGAAAGAAATCTCTCACTTCACTTTTTTTTTTGTCAAAAACCAAGCTCCAAACTGAGGTATGCTTTTGCTTCCTCCATGTGCAGACAGTGTGGCCTTCAGAACATCACACAGGCTTTTGATTACAGAGCGGAGACTGACAGACAGGTAGTTTTTTAAAGGCTGTAAAAGCCCACTGATCCTCTGTGGATCCACCAAAAAGCAAGATGGAACATGTCCCAGACTCCATTTCTTTTGTGTGGTTTAGTTACCTGCTATTTAGTCTTCGGGCTCTGTCTGGGTCTATTTAGTCTTCAGAAACTAAAGAGTTTGGCCACAGGAACTGTGATTTCCAGCCGTGATTTTATGTTTGGAGAAACTTTGATGGGGGCCTGTATCTTTGTCGGTCACTGTCACTGCTTCCTTTGGCTGATAAATATGTGAATGCTTTTAAAATGAATGAGGGTCACGTGCAGGAAGATTTCAGAGGCACAGCAGAGATATTCTTCTTACAGTTTTTTTTTTCCCTAAATGGAGGTTTAATCTCTTTATCTTATGACACAGTCTATGTGACCTTTGCTGTCTTGTAGTCATCAGCCTTAAATCTAGTTATCAATCAAAATTATGTACTTTGGCATAATAAGCAGTTATTTGTAAGAGTACTATGAAATTGTGAGTTGGAAACACAATTTCTGAATTGTAATAAGGATTGTGGTTGGAAGAGTTTGCAGAATTATGATTCTATTATGATGGAGAATAACACCATAGTCCTTTCTGTTGTGTATTCTTGAATTACTGAAACCTCAGGGTTATTGTATAACTCTGGAGAAAATAACAAAGAATGGATATTACTCATCTGAGATGGATTACTTTATGAAGATATCATTTTCTGTTGTACTGGAAACTCTATTCCTGTGTGCAGTATGTAGTATCAGTATGAAGTGAGGACACAGGCATTTGTGTTAGGCATTTAACTTTGCCCTTGATAGCACTATCACAAAAATTAATTTAATTTAATGTGCATCGAGTTCTCTCTCTTAGACAATACAGAATTCAAATAGCACACCTCAATCCCACACAAGAGCGAAATCTGTGTGAACGCACCGTGTCCACGGGTATTTCTTTGTCGCAGTGTACCGAGGAAATTGATTTGGCTTTATGACACACACATTAAAACGTACGTAGCCACTGAGTGGTTGAAATGTTATATACCATTATTCACTCTTCCCAGCAAAGGAATGTTGGTAATGTGTAACAAAGGCCATGGCTCCTGGCCCAAAAAGGCTAGTGGTCACAGGACACTCATCTGTCTCTCTCCCTCTCTCTCTCTCTCTCACACACACACACACACACAAACACACACACACACACACACTTACTTTCCCAGATCCTATTGTTTTAGCAGAGCCGGTGGAGCGGCTGGGAAATTGTTGGCTGCTGAGTGAGCCATCCTTTTCACACGCACTCTGTCCACTTGATATTTGAGTTTCTACTTTTCTTTCACTTGTAAGATTATTTTATTTAAAGCAGCAGGGCATATTTTAGAACATTTTACATTTGTTAGTCCATTTTATATACAGTTTGATATAAAAGTAATATATGTAATGCCACATACCATACTCAGATTATGTTTAAAAAGGGAAGGAATGTTAATGATATACAAACATCTAAGTGGACTGTATGAATGGCCATGGACGAGCTGGGGGCCAGTTTTGGTTTGGCTGTTCTCTTTGCTGGGTTATTTTTAGGCTTTCTTCATGTTCTTGGGTTTTAAAAAAGCCCTGTCCTTTCAAAACCTCTTGAAAGCTGCTGTTTGTGGGGCATGGTTAGCTTTGGCCCTTATCCACTACAGATGTTGCCTACATTTGACCCTGTAGTTTTGCTGCATAGCTAACAGAATGAGTAACCAGCTTCAGTATGCTGGTGGGCTGTTATACTTTCACACATTATTGAATTCCGAACGTGACAAATTGTCGTATGAGCAGGAGATGATCTCTGCTGTAACATGGTGTGGGAAGAACAACCTCATGATTACCAATTCTAGGAAGTGCGGGCCATATTCAGAGTTGAATTATGTGTGCATAGTGAGCAGTTAATAATGCAGTCTTCTCATTAATAAATGAATTGTGTGTTAAAGTGTGTCTTTATATTACACAGCATTACATTTGACAACAAAAAATATGATCTGCTTTTTCTATCCCCTGATTTTTTTTGGCTTTAAATTCAAATGCTTTGTGTTTAAAGGCCATTGTCTAGATGCAATTGATTTTTACTCTACTAAAAATAAAAAATCTGGCAACCTCAGAGGGTAATTTGGATGAGGAGCCCAGAAAATTGAATAAAGCAGGTGTGTAAACCAACTCTGAATACACGTAACTTTCCCTTCATAAATCCTGACGTAACTTTTGGACTTAAGTCACTGACTCTGAATACGGCCCTAAGGAATTCACCATAGACCCTCGCAAATCACAAAGACCCCACTAGAAACATTAAGACACCAATATTCAATTCAATTTATTTGTATAGAGCTTCTAACAATAGACACTGTCACAAAGCAAAATCCATCTCTGTGTTGTAAATACAAACAAAGAAGCGTTGAGTAAAGCGTGGCGTTTTCTGCAATCATCCAAAGCATTTTGTCATTATTCTCGGGTACGGTGGTTTTCTCAAACTTGAACAGATTGAGAGGCTCAAAATTAAAAATCAGTGCGTTTCCTGAACATTAAGTAAAGCAAATTAGATAAAAAACAATCAATGTCTTCCTGTAGAACTCATATTTCAAGCATTACTCTTGTATACTGCTACATTTCTTTTATACTGTCACCGTGAATTTATAAAATGTGTTGGTTTTGCACTTTACTGAAGCCATTAGTGTTGAGCAATTACAAATTGTGAATATTAAATAACTGGTGAAAAAAAAACTGGTGAAGAAAAAGCTATTGTGCAGAAGCGTGAAAGAAAGCCTGAATGCCATTTAGATCATATTAAACTAGCGTTGTAAACTGGCGTCCCATCCAGGGTGAATTCTCCTGCTTTGCGCCCAGTGAAAAAATTTTGCTTTCATTAAACAAGCAAGAGAAAAAGTTTTTTGGTCTGAAGACAATATTACTTTCTGCAGAGCAATCCACCTCATTAATCTTGAAAGATACCATCATGCATTAATATTACAACAACTTTCCCCTAATATGAATCGAAAACAAGGGGGTTCCCACTGTGTTCCTGAGAAGTCTGCCATCAGCGGCTAACCCAAGAAAAATGAGCGGTTTACTCGTGGAACTGATTCCAAACCAGACCTAAAATCATCCTGAGAACCACGGGGATAAACATGGTTTGTAATTTGCCGTGTGCTGAAGGAGCGCCAGCTTGCATATGAAAGCTCCTCTCCGTATCACCCCAGGATGAGACGCCCAGGCCTCAGCTCTAACTTCGTTCATCAGACCTGAAAGGGCAGAAGGCTAATAAACCTGGTTGAGCGTGTCCTTTCATTAGTGCCACCATGGCTACAAATACTGGTCCAAGCATGCTATATACCACTCACTAGTGATTTATGGGGTGTTTTTCATCAGAGATTATTTAAATTATAGGACAACCTACAGAACACACTGGTGTTTTCGCGTAGGCTATCAATTCTGCTACTTTTAGGCACATGGTCAAATTTGGACATTTTCTACTATATATACTGTAGTTCTGAAAACTACAGATTTTCCTCGCCTGATCTAGGTCTTCCTGAATTAATTAGACCTGAAAAAATTAGACATCTTCAGGCAGGCAGAATGTGTTTACCGCTGTGATTATAAACTGGCTCCTTATACAGTGTGATCTTTGCAGATAGATAGCCTAGGCACAGTAGCCTAAATAATATATTGCAACATCCTTTTGGTAAAATTATATTTATAGTTTCTTAAAGCTGAGATATCAAAGTATATTACTGCCAGAAAACTCAGTTTTGGCCAAAATGCAAATTTTATTATTGGTGGTTGGTTTCCAGAATTCAGCCATAGTGATATTCCATGACTTTCAATATAAGGTCAATAACTCTTATTATTATATTATATGTAATGTTTAAAGACTTTAGCGTACCTGGTAATTTGGCTAGAAAAGGCTGTTTTGATGCTAAAACAGGCAAACGTAGTTTGGTCACTCAACTATCTGGAGTTAAGTTAAATTCAGCCGTTGGGACATAAACAAACAAACATTTCAACACACACACACACACACACAAACACACACATATGTAATATAGTAACCACGTTTTCCTTGCACCTCTGGGGTTGGAGGTTTGAATCCCACCTCTGTCCTGTGTACGTGGAGTTTGCACGTTCTCCCTGTGCTTCCGGGGTTTCCTCCGGGTGCTCCGGTTTCCTCCCCCAGTCCAAAGACATGTGTTGTAGGCTGACTGACATCTCAAAATTGTCTCTAGTGTGTGAATGGGTGTGTGAATGTGATTGTGCCCTGTGATGTCCCCCGCCTTGTGCCCTGAGTTCCCTTGGATAGGCTCCAGTGTAGGATAAGCGGTACAGCGGATGGATGTGTGTGTGTGTGTGTGTGTGTGTGTGTGTGTGTATGTATATATATATATATATATAGTACTGCACAAAAGTCTGTAGAGCAAAGATGAAAATAATGAAACTAAATGTTTCTACATTAAAAAAATACTATAAAGAGCAGTAAACAGTAATGAATGAAACCAAGTCAATATTTGGTGTGACGACCCTTCGCTTTAAAAATAATAGTAGTCTCAGGTGCAGTGTGTGCAGTTTATAAGGAAATGAGCTGTAAGTGTTACTGAGCATCTTGCAGAAGCAGCCACAGCTCTTCTGGAGACTCTGACTTCTTATTTCTGCAGCGAATCCCAGCAGCCTTCATTCTGTTTTTTTTTTGTCTGAAAAGTGTTTCTTATGTAATCTGCTGCTTTCTTTACTGTTATACAAACATTCTTCTGTAACATTTAATTTTGTGCTGGAAAACTATTGTTTGGAATCTAAAAAGTTTTTGTACTGAATCGAAAATGGAGACATCATAAAATAAAAATCTCTAACAAAGTTTGTACTAAAAACATTGCGTGCCTAAGACTTTTGCACAGTGCTCTCTCTCTCTCTCTCTCTCTCTCTCTCTCTCTCTCTCTATATATATATATATATATATATATATATATAGCTGATAACCTGAAGAGTGCTGTTCCCACTCCTCACTAACTAGAATCCAATTTCTGTTGAATTATACAGTATGACAGCATGTCATGTTTAATATTTATCCTGTAACCTCAGTTCACGCATGAAGCTCCACCTCACTGTAATCCCAGTGTGAGTGAGTGAGTGAACCCGTGGCCCCTGCGCCCTGTGTAGTGCACCGCGCGGCCGGTAGGGGGCGGTTTGGGCCGGAGCCGGTGGGCGTGTCTGCTGTGGCGCCCTGCAGCAGTGAGAGAGTGCGGATGCGGACACACAGGCAGAGGAGCTGCTGCTTACACGAGTCCTGGAGGAGCTGAGACACATTTACAGCTTTAAATGAGCAGTTTATCGCCTCGACTCTTTTCTACACGGCAGACAGACAGACGGACTGGACGCGAGGGGAGATTTTAGGGCTTATATCTGACTCACTTGTTGCTGTTTAATTCTTGGCAGTTGGACTGATCTATCATTTCTCTACAGCGCCGTCCGCTGGATTACACCTCCACATGGACTGAAGCAGTCACTTTCCCCCTCGAGTGCTCTCTGTTTTTTTATTTTAATGTGGCAAAAGTTTGAAAATTGGACTTTTCCCTTCAAATGACGTGGACTAGCACCATGAGCAGTGGTTACAGTAGTTTGGAAGATGATTGTGAGGAGTACTTTTTTACCGCCAGAACTTCCTTTTTTAAGAAGCCTTCAGGGAAACTCGCAGATCCTAAGGTGGGACTTAAAGTCTTATTATTTATATATTTATTTATATATTTAAATACTTACAAAGCTACTTACATAGCTGACCTACTTTGGTGTTATTATTGTGTGTTTGTTAGACAGCAGCTCAGTTTCTTTACAGTAAACTCAGTGCTGTTATTAGCAGTGCTAGCACACTTAGTTAGCGAGTTACAGTAACAGTTCATTTGTGTGAATTCTGCTGGTTGTCCAGTTTCTTCTAGATATTTATTGTTTTTTT
>CM040992.1:16123564-16144177 GCA_022985145.1 Pangasius djambal
GTTTTTGAAGTTTCCATTTACTCTCGCTTCTGTGTTCCCAGATGGCCATGCAAGAAAAGTGTAGACAGGTTGGTGGACATGGCCTTGAAATGGGATATCTGCCCTTTAGGAGTGTGTGGATTCTGTTGCAACACCTGGTGTGTGTCTGATAGCAGGCTTGTTCATTCAACCTCAGAGAATGATCTCATAGCTTTGCACCGCTGTAGATGTGAGTAGCCAGGTAGCTTAAATATCCAACCAAACAAAGCTCTCTCTCTGTTTCTTCATATCTCGTCAGCTATATCTCCTCCCGATGTCGTCATCTGGCACGATCTTAGGAAACGTCTTATCGTTGTGTCTATCAGTAAAGTGTTTTTAGTGCTGTGTTTTTTTTAAATCACTTTTGTTTTAATAGTGTTTTACAGGGTGCATATTAATGGTGCTGACTCTTCCCAGTCCACTATGAGCATAAACGGCTTCACTACGTGGTTAATCATTTCCATGGCTAATGGTGTGCAGAGAGGACATCCTGTTAATGATACATGAATAACACTGTTGTTAATCCCACGCTGCGGTTGAGCTCGACTGGAGTCAGCGTTCAGCTCTGGCATCAGCTCAGCTTTTTATGAAGGACCTTTTAGTTTAATGTTAACCCTTTATTCACTGAACGGACATACAGGCTTTCAAGCAGCATTAGCATTGTTTAACCGCCAACAATTCCATACCATGTGCTGTCATTTCTTCAAATGCTTTATTCCAGAAATCCTGTCGTTCGTTAACTGTCACTTATGGCGGTGCGTGGAAACAATTTTCACGTTAACCCATTCTGTTTAAATTGAGGAGTAATTCAAGTGAAAACAGCAGGCTTAACCTTGATGTACACAGATGTGTAAAAAAGACGTTGTGAGCTTCTGTGTATCATATAGTTATTTAGGGACGTGTTAATGTTTAACCCTGTTGGGCGTGTCCCATATAGTTTGTTATTTGATTGTTATATCATGGTGTTATATCAGAGGAAGGATTGGATTCAGCTTTGCTCTCACAAAGAGAGACCATTTGGCAAAAGTTGCAGTCCTGCTCCAGTCTAGTTTAATCTCCCACTGGAGAAATGACAGAGTTTCTTACTAATGCATCAGACTGAAAGCACCCTCTCTTTTCATCAGCTTCAGCTATTGTTTCCATTTTATATATCTTTTTGAAGTCTTTTCTAGTACTCTGCCAGTGCCTTAAGGCCGTAATGAGTGCTGTGTTGCCAGTGTCACATATGATAGCCTCATAAGTTAGATCTATGAGTGCACTTTTTCAAAAACTTAATTTCCCCTGATAAAAGTACCTTGAACAGAGACCACGTGTACAAAGGAAATGTCTGCAAGGTGCTTGATAGGTCCAGGTTTCCAGTATGTGACTTAAATGCCATAAAGAGGAAGTGTATATTGTTGTTGGTCTGTTAAGTCTTTCAGTTCTGAGGAGCTCAGACGTTTGAATTGTTCTCTTGCAATGGCTCGCTTATCTTACACACCCAGGACTGTACAGGGTACAGGGAGTCCTGGCCTTTATCACCTTTTATATGATCCAGAATGCCGAGCCTGTTGTTGGGAGTATCCTTCACTAAGCAGAATTATGAGATGTTAGCTTAAAGAATGGTATACAAGAAATGTCAGGGGTAAAGGTTGCAGAATAGCAGATGTCTGAAGATCCCCACTTAAGGTACACAGCAACAAAACCCAGTCCTTTCAGTGGGAAATGTCCCCAGTGTTTCCTGTAGCTGATCATAATATAACCATCACACCGAAAAACAGAACTGCACTAGGCAATGTTCGGGGAATTACAAAAGAAGGTTGAAGGAGGAATGTTGGGGAATTTCCAGTTACCTACCCAACAAACTAATAGCTTGAAGATCTTAGGTGAAGTGTTCAGGTATAGTCTGTTTAGCCTGATGTGATTTCAGAAGCTTTTTTCTAACACTTTACACACTGAAAACATGGTCCTCTGGAGGAATGTTAGTCAGTGCATCACAGTCTCAGCTTTGGGGGAATCTTCATCATGTGAGTCATCAAATAACCATCAAAATCATTAAAAGTTGTCTGATCAACCCAGGGAAAGCCAAAACTATATCGAAAACCTGAGCAAAACTGAGCAACATCCACACTGACCGCTCACCACCCTTCCATTCCCAGCAAGGCAACAATGAGTAGCAACTAAGAGAAGTGGCTCTTCCTTGCTGGCACAGCCAACTGCCACTTTTGCAGCTAGCACAGCCTGGATCCGAGGAAACTGACTGCTTTACATGCACTTTTTCAGTACTGAGGGCGTGGTTGATTATGAAGAAAGGTAATTATGTAAAGAATGTGCTTGGACGGAAAGGTGTGGTGACTGTGGACTTCCTGTGTTAGCGGCAGAGGAAGGAGTGTACAGGGAGCCACTTTTTTTTTTTTTTTTTTTTTTAAATACATGAAAGCACCTTGTTCACTCCTGGTTCCCTTGGCAGACCCATGCGATATTCTCCAGTCCTCTTTAAAATAGGAGTAGTTCTTCCCAAAAATGTCCCACATGAGCCAAAACTACATAGTAGGTTATACTCTGCCTGTTTTGACCTCTAACTTTTGGTTTTGCTGATGCATGTATTTGCTAGTAAGAAAGATGACATCAGATCAGTAGTTTTGTCAGATAGGAGTGTCCCAACAAACCTGTCTGGCCACTGATCCTGTTCCACTGAGGTCTAACTAAAATGGGAAGGACATACATGACCAACAGCATGACACACTCTTAAGATTCATCTTCTCACCAAGACAGCTCAACTATCTGTCAACACGTAGTGGCTCAGCATATATCCCTTCTTTACTTAGTGCATGGATGCCACATGGCCTCTTTTTGGTTAGAAGCAGACTGCAGTTAATGCTTTTCTCCTTAAAGTAATGAGCTTTGTTGGAGGTCAATAGGTAAGTTTATGCTTGACAGATTGACCCTGAGGACTGCTAACGGCTGTTTCTGTAATCTTCTAGTCCTTCTTCTTTACGCTGATCTCGGCGTGTAGGCGAGGGAGGATTCGGCAACTCACAATGTGGGAGGCAGGGCTGCTTTTTTTGTGCCATTACCTCACTGACAGAGTGTTTGTTTTGCCTTAGTCACGCTTGGCCGTTCAGTACAGTCCAACTTAACCCCTTCCTTTTCATCTACGACCTCACACTTGTTCTACTCAGTATGCTTCTCAGAAGTCAATTTGGTGAAAACGTCTTAGAGCAGACATTTGAGCTCATATCAAATAAACGACAGATGCATGTGCCACAAAGAACCAGAGAATCAGAGAACTTCTGGCTGGGTGTGACCATAGTACTGCCTGTTACATTAAATAATGTTTTGTAGAAACGCCTGCACTATCTTGGAGGTCTGACATCGAGCTAGACTGAGTTAATGTGACGCCAGACAGTTTACACAAACAGGGTTTTCCAGTCCAGCCCAAACAATGTGCCACCGTAAGAGAGCCAACGGGACCCACATCCCAAAGCCCACCACATCAAGATAATGGTGCTCTCTGTGCCGCTAGTGGGATTCTCCACAGCACACATTAATGGTGCGTCCCACAGTTCGCATATACAAAGATTCAATGCATTTAAAGCCACTGAAAGGCTTGTGGAGTATGTTTACATAGCTGTCACCATCTTTTGTTTAACTTGACAAGGCTTTAAGGGGCATTTTGTTTATCATTTTAACCTCAGCAGAAAGTGTGTGGTGTAGTTAATTGCCCTGCTGAGCTTGTGTGGTATTGGAATCCCTTCATTATGAAAGCCTGTGGGTTATAAATGTGTCTTTTCTGCTCTTGTTTGCCATTGCTTGCGTAGAAACCAAGTTAATGTGGGTGAGATAAAAACTTTAAAGCTGAATTACATGTGTCAGAAGAGCTCTTCAGTTGATGTACTGATTTAGGCCTTGGAGGCTTTCCAGTCAGGAACATCAACATGGATATTACTCAGACGATGACTAATATGATGCCTACGATCAAGTCACATGTAGACACCTTTGATTTAAATCCAGTTACGTGCATTGTTGAGACTTTAGACTCGAGGCACAGGTGATAGGGATGGATATCCCTCTGTCTTGGCAGATGTCCCTGGGGCCCAAAATACACTTGGTCGCATAACCTCTTTGGGGTGCACCAGAATAGCACCTGTCATTAGACTAATCCAGCTATGAATCACTCGGTTAGCAAGTGAGGTCAAGCTGAAGCCGTTCCAAGCTTCACATCCCCAAACAGTGAGAGTGCACCAGGCCTGCACATTCCAGTGCTAACTACACATACATTTCCAAACCAAACTATTTTTACAACTTTGTATTCATGGCTGAGCACTGCATATGTGCTTAGACCACAAGGGCCTAACCTTTTTCTCACTCTCAATATCGGTAATACAGCTACAATGTACAAAAAAAAAAACCCTCCGAAAACTTCTGCTATTTCCTCTGGGACTTGTAGGGACTTTTGACCCTCACAGCAGAGGGAAGTATGTAGCATCTGAAACAGAGCCCAGCTCTAAGGCTGGTACAGTATTTAAACAGTACTCTACACTGTGAAGGTCCTTGTGTGTCGATGTGTTGGCATTATTGCCTGAGAGAAGAACCTTACCTTATAAGGGGCTCCGAGCCTTCTGTGTTAAGCTGTGCTGCAGGCTTTCAAGCTTTGTTTTGAACAAGCCAGCTCGTGAAAGCAGACCTGCTCCTCTCTGCAGTCTCATGACCATGTAAGACCAGAGTGCACTTGAAGCTGCTGACAATAACAGCCCATAGAGCGACAGTCCAAACGTGCTTAAGATCCTTTACTCAGTATTCCAGCCTCATGTTTAGTTTGAGTAGTAGGACTTGAGGACCAGTGTAGTGGCCTGTTTCATAGAGTATATTCCAATTCAACAGGCGTACAATGATCTATGCGTATGCAGCTGATATTTATTTGGACTGTAATTGGCTCGTATGGAATGTATAGTATTTTAAGCACACATGGCATGTTGGGATTAGGTGCTTTCCTACGATGCATGGGTGTAAATATTATCTCATGTCTTTCTCATGAGCATCGTTTAGTGCAGAACTCACTTGTTTTGTAGCGAGTCATTCCCTGTTGATGTTACACAACACAAATTGGACAATGAGATGTTGCAACATTCTTTTTCCTTCAAGGGTGTTTGAATATTTTTGTAATGATCCTTCAGTGGGTTGGCCGGATTTTCGTCAGTTCTTACACTCTAGAACCAAGCAACTAGGGCTTGGCAATATGACCATATAATATGGATATTTTGATCAATTATGACTGAATGATGTACTAATACACTTTTCTGATGTATACAATATATGGATAACTGTGTTATCTTTTTTTCTTTTTTTTTTTAAACATATTAAAATTTTGTACTGAATATTTTTAAAGCATATTTCCTCCTTTTCAGTGATAAATGATTTGTTGTGGACATTAAATAAAAGTATAATTAAGCAAAGTTTTTAAATTGCAGCACTATCATTTTACTGGAAATCTCTTAGTAACCCTGTATATCGTGATACATACTGAGTCTTTGAGAATCGTGATTTTTGTCATATCACCCACCACTACATGTACAGAGCGTGGATGGCAGGTGTGATGTGGTTGTGTGTGTGTGTGTGTGTGTGCTTGTGTATTCTTAAGTTTACCAATATGGATTTATACCGATTTGAAGTAACATTTTATCCTCAGACACATTTTTCTCAAGCTTATTTTGCCTGCTTTTTCTTGGTGTTGACTCTCTTTTTTTTTTTTCTCTCTCTCTGTTGTTTAGGATGCTGAGAAGGAGAAAGTTCTCCGGACTCATCTCAGTTCTGAGGAGATCAGGCACAAGATCGAATTGTATAACACAGCCACACGAGACCACTTTAAAATGACACTGGTGAGTTACTCCTCGCAGTTATTGCTGTCTTCCACCTGTCCACTCTGTCCACCAACTGCCCATTGTCCATTATTAACCACTTAACAGACAATCCTGTAGCTGTCCTGTAACCTCTCTTTAGATGCGCATATAATCAAAGCCAGATTAAGATTATCCCTAATGGAGGATTATATTTCTGTTCAGACTGTGTGCTTGGGCAGGCTTCATACTTTTTATGGGTATGTGTATGGGGAGGATAATATTCTCGTTTACTCTCATAAACTCATTAGCCTGCTGCCCCGTCCCATGTTTTAGTTTGCTTGGAAACGTAAAAGGTTAAATTGTGGTAGCTAATGTAATAGAAATAATGCTTTAACCTCTTCTAACAAAGGTTCTAATGTAGCACGTCGTTCTAACGTAACAGTTCGGCTAGGAGATTTTGGTGTTCTGTCCTTGCATGGCATGTAAAAGATATTATTCGAGTCTGGCCAGCGTGTTTATTGTCTGCCAGCATGGTTAACCATGAGGCGACTGAATGCAGTCATATGACAGCTTTGGACTGGACGTTATTTTGCTCAGTCTTGTCAAAACTGCCGTATAATTGCCCCCTTCACACATACTTGTGTGTTTCTGATTCCGAAAAGATCATCTGTCATTGGGATGCACACTAATCAATCCGTCTAGTAAAAATCTTTCCGCCGTCGACCGGATCACCTCGGCCGATGTGTGTAGTGCAGCAGGCGGTGAGATATGGACCATGCGCTATAATTACAGCAACGATGTGCATCACTTTACCATGAAGCGCATTACGTTTAAGCATAAACAACAAATGAAAACGTTTGTTTTGAAAAAGTCAGTGAGGTGTAGTAGGCGTATTAGGTGTAGTAGGCTATTTCTACTGATTTGTCCACCCCTGACATAACCGCTCAACTGTAGCGTGTGTGTGTCTCCTCTCAGCGAGACGTTACTCACGCTGCCGACCTTGTGTTTCTCCATTCAGCCTTGACTCTTTGTGTAATAATGATAAGGCCAGTGTGATGTCAGAGCCTCTGCTTTTGTTTGGGCTACCTGCTTGATGATTCACTACTATAGATGACTACTGTATTGTTATGATGGCTGTTCATCATGGGATATCCCGCCTTAGAATAAGCTTTGCGTAGACAGAGAGAAAGATTCTGCTTTAAATGCAGTTTCTGCTATGAGACAAGACGTACAACAGAACAGCATGTAGTCCAACGTGCCATTTTACAGAATGCTCCTCTGCCTTGTTTCTTTCTTTCATAAGTTTTCACTTCTTCTATATAACAAGTCACTTTGTGTGTGTGTGTGTGGGTGACTGTTACTAACAGATATTACAATTGCGTGTGGGTGGGTGTGTGTTGGAGCAAATAGCGGAAACGATGGTGTCAGGGCTCTATGTTTTGGCTAGTTAAGCACAACTCCTGCGTTCCTGGTGTATTTATTTTACAGTACACAAGTGAGTGGAGCACTGGGCCTGCCTCCTGACCTATAATTGCCCCCTTCATGTCTTCCCCTTGGCACTAACATTTGGGCTAACAGACTTAGAGCGATTGTGTTGCCTGTAACCTGAGGTCCATCTGGACACGAGGCTGTACTCTGGAAATTAAGTCGTTGCTCTTTGACTCATCGTATTATACATGCAGAGAGTACAGGATTGGGCATCTTTTGTGTTTGACACACACAAACTCCGGTGTAACTCGCACTTACTGTCAGTATCACAGTATTTCGGTGATAGTAGGAATTTTAAGCATATACAGAGCTCGAGGTGACATTAAACTGAATCTGCTTGGAAGCTGTTGCAGTGAAAATCAGTCATCATGCAACAGTTTTAAAGGAGTTTGACACTTTATGCTGACACGAAAAAAAATCGATTTCACAACAAATTTCTGTTTGTTTTAACGTTAGGAGGAGATTACATACTTTTAGAAGAAATGGAAAATTGTTAAACTGGCCAGTTACAGTATGTATGCATTCATCTTTAATAACTGCTTTATCCTGGTCAGAGTCGTGGTGGATAAGGAGACTATAAGGAGACTAGGAACACTGGGTGTGAGGCAGAACACACCCTGAATGCGACGCCGGTCCATCGCAGGGCATCGTGCACAAATTTACACACTCATTCTTACCTATGTGTAATTTGTGTAATATGTGGGGGGGCAGTCATGGCCTAATGGTTAGAGAGTCAGACTTGTAACCCCGAAGGTGAACCTGAAGGTCATGGGGGGAGTGAATGACCAGCGCTCTCTTCCACCCTCAATACCACGACTGAGGTGAAATTCCGAATATGGGTCACCATACTTGGCTACACGTCACCTCACTTCA
The DNA here is from genome assembly GCA_022985145.1 of Pangasius djambal. Lineage (NCBI taxonomy): Eukaryota > Metazoa > Chordata > Actinopteri > Siluriformes > Pangasiidae > Pangasius > Pangasius djambal. The sequence goes on from CM040992.1 coordinate 16,131,763, forward strand.
TTTCACTTCACTTCAGAGTAGGCTGAGAACCTTAAGCAGAACACGTGAAACCCCGCACAAACCATAACCTGAGCTCGGGATTGAACCTGAAATTCTTTCTAATTTAACACATTTCAGAAAAGAACTTGAGTAAACATCATACTGTACTGATTTTGTGAACCTGCTGCTTTACTGTAGTAGACAAACGAAATACAGCAGAAACACGTGCATATGAATTAGCGCGGTGTTTTTTTCGGTTTGCTGTATCCATCCTTGCGACAGAATTTCCTGGCCAGTGTGTTTCTTACAAAGCATGGTTTCCCTGTGATTAGTGGTATTAGAAGCTACATTTAACCTTTTTTTTAAAAAAAAAAAAAAATTCTCTCTCTCTGGTGCCAGAATCCTGACGGCTTGTACACAGGCTTCATAAAGGTGCAGCTGGAGCTGCGGCGGCCCATCACTGTGACGGGAGGAGTAGCAGGGATGCAGGCAGCGGAGGCGTTTTATTTACCGCACGGCTCTGTAAACACTCTGCACATCAGCAGCTCCAACACGGTACAGCAGGTGATCGAGGCTCTGCTGCGCAAGTTCACCGTGGCCGACAACCCAGCCAAGTTCGCCCTGTACAAACGCTTCCGCCGCGAGGACCACGGTGAGCCATGAGTGTGTGTGTGTGTGTGTATACGTGCATGGATGTGTGTATGTACAGTAGTCAGTCCAGTAATGATCCTGCTGTGTGTGTGTGTGTGTGTGTGTTGCCAGGATGACAGGCATTCCACAGCAAGATCAGTCCAGCAAACAAGCATGCGTTTGAAGTGTGTGTATTTATGGAGTGTCTTGGCTCCTAGTGCCTTTGGGTAATGCGGTTACTCCAAGTATATGATTTCTGCTTCATGTGCCAAGAATATCCAAATAGCGCACACACACGTACACACACACACACACACTCAGAGACCAGTTGTCCACGCTAGATTGTTGACAGGTGGTACACTTGTTGCTGGCCTCTTTCCCCACATATACAGAACCCAGATCTCCAGGATTCACACACACACACACACACACACACACACACACACACACACACACACACTGTCTAGTTCTGCAAGCTCCACCTGATTTCCAGACAGACCGATTTCCCTAGAAATCTGTGTTCGAGCTCCTCTCCATCAGAAACCATTCCATCTGTCTTCTCTGTAATCAGGGCTTAGATGTCCTGCTGCTAAGAGCCTCCTCTGACGTCAAACACACTGCACACGTCTCATGTGCTAAAGTACCTGTGTTAGTGAGTTATGTTCAGTCAGTATGCAGTCCTGTAATGGTGGTCCACCCCCACATACCAGGATATATTTAATAGGCTTGAGTCCACATGTGCTCATACACACAGCAGCCTGAGCAGACGAACAGTCACTCTTCTTGCTTCAGTGCAGTGGGAGACCTTAAGCTCAGCTATTAAACGGAACGAGTAAGGAGGAAGATTGAGCCTACGAGGTTTTGCCAGAAGAGGGGAACTGTGCTGACGCCGCTGTCTGGATGTCTTAGACGAGTCTTCCCTGCTGAGACAGGAATGTCTCAGGGCTCCTCTCCACTTCTCTCCCCTCTCTTTCTCTCTCTCTCTGAAATCCCCTCTAGCTGCAATCCAGGGGATGAGAACGTGGGTTGTAGTATGTGGGGAACACACACACACACACACACACACACACACACACAGTCATGCAATTGTGTGTTCCACTCGTCATTAAATGGCATGTGCTGAGACTGTGAGCTCTCTTAATTAAATGCCCCGTCTAGACTAACTAAGCAGCTTTGTGAAGAGCGATGAATTTGGTCAGAAAGTTCTGCTACGTTTTTTTTTTTTAATTTAATTTTTTTTTCACAGAGAACAGAGTGTCACTTATCTCAGCCCACATCACAGCGACAAAACGCAGCATGCGAAATGAAAATTATGACACACGTGTCATAACAGAGACACAACAGCAGCCCTGTGTATAGTCACTGTGTAACGGAATTGTATCTTAATGAAGTGGTTCTCAAACTGCTAACTTTTATTTCTTTTTAAAATTTTGTTCCACCATTTTGTTTCACAATCCACCAATATGTACCAAGATTTATTATCTTACTACATTATATAATATATAATTATATGAATTTATAGCATGTTATTATAAGTTATTAAATTATATCATAAGTTATTATATTTATTATTAACTTCTTGTTTGACTGGTCACTTGGCTTGGATGAGTTTAATCCAAACCTGAAAAACAAAGTGTTGGAATATCGAGGAATAAAAAAGCTATATAGCTCCAATAAATAGGCAGGAAAGTGTTGTACCTGTTTGAATAATGAGCCCAGGATTTAAGTAGTTGGATGGTGTTTGTAAAATCTGTACTGTGAGGGAGGTTGTTGGACCTCTGTCTTAATGAAGTACCTGCCAGTTATTTCTTGATACTTAGACAAGTCCATTAGGTCCATGAGGTCAGTGAAAGCACAGCGTGTTAACACAAGGTCAGAAAGCAAGAGACCCGTGTTTTCACCTGTATCCCATTAGATCATACCGATACATCCCAATTAAAAAATCACAAGTTAGTATTACTAACCTGTAAAAAACAAAATGGACAGGAACAAAACTTTTGGTTTTTGGTTTTCACGTTTTTAACTTCTAGAGGAAAAGGGAGCGGCCTTTAGAAAGTACCGTAATAGGCTTTAGATATCCTCAGTGGGGTTGGTCTGGCGTGATACGGTTCAGTTTTTGATTGGTTTCTTTAACCTGGTGTCTGACCAACTCTCAGTGGAACCTTTAAGTGAATTTTTTTCTGTTATGTTTTTAGTTATTGTTTCATGATCTATTCCACAGCTGTCCTAAGCACTGACCCGCCTCGCTTCCTTATCTTCTCCAGATTGACTGTTAAGCAACGTTGACATTGTTCAGAGGCTGTGTAGTGTAATCTGAGTCCAGAGTATCACAACACACAACACAGTTTGTTTCTTGGAAATTCAGAGGAATGATGTCATTCCACCAGAACTGTTCTTCCTTATTTCGTGTCACATGACTTTATTTGCTAACCAGTGTTACCTGTACGATAGTGTTTGGGACTGAATGACGCGTCATTGCTGCCGAAGTAATCCTAGGTTTATAAGGATTACAAATTTTTGGCCTCCTCAGTTAAACAGAATTGACAGTAATAATGGTGATTATAGAGATTTTTGCCTAGCAAGTCATTTTTTAAGTCATTTTTCCCTAACATTTGTTTTACCCATCTTTATCAATAGTGCCACTAAAAAGCACACGTGTGTGTGTGTGCGTGTGTGTGTGTTTATTTCTTGTCCAATTGTGTTTAGCATCTTAATGATGCACTCAGTTAATCGAAGGAGCAGTCTTAGAGGTGTATTTATGTGAAAGAAGATTAGCCTGTAATGTCCATGGTTAAAGAGAAGGCTATTTCTGCAATAAAGTTGCGATAATCATTATTTTATTATCGAGCAACACAATCATCATGATAATCTTAACCCTTATCATGCAGCCCATGTGCTCTGTATTTCTTATTTGACTATAGATAATGGTTATGTGTGTGTGTGTGTGTGTTTTTTTTCCCACAGTGTGTGTATGTAAGCTGTCAGAGGGAGAGCACCCTCTGCTCCTGCGTCTGCTGGCTGGGCCAAACCTGGACATACTCAGCTTCGTCCTCAGAGAGCAGCAGACGGGAGAAGTCATGGTGAGGCGTCACTCATGTTTCCTGCCCCGGAGCAGGTCAGTAGTGCAAGGAGCTGCTTGTTTGAACATGTCTGTTGATCCGCACATCCTTCTCTCCCTCTGCAGTGGGACGCTTTCTCCATCCCCGAGCTGCACAACTTCCTGCGCATCCTGGATAAGGAGGAACAGGACCAGGTCCGTGTGATAACTGCACGCTACAACATCTACCGAGAGAAGTTGGAGGAGGCACTCCGAGTGACTAGCAACCCTAATTAACAATGCTTTAAACACACACACATACACACACACACACACACACACACAGAGAGAGAGAGTGGACTGGTGCCTCAGGAGGCACACAGAATGAACTATGAGGTGACACATCTCTCTCAGAAACTCTGACCTCCAGAGAACATGTGGGATTGCTCCTTTATGTGTGTCACACTTTCCCAGAGTGCCATATTCCCATCTCACACACACTTTCTTTCCCCTGTTCAGTTACCTCGAACTTGTGAATGATGCAAGCTTGAGAATCTGTTCTGTTTTGATTGTTTTATTTAATTGATAGATACTGTGGCTTGTACATATTTTTTGTTTTTAATTTATGTGGGGAAGCTTTGTTCTTTTTTTTTTTAAATCTATATTGTAAGAGTCTTATTTTATTTTTAAGAGTCATAGCAACAATCCAAAGTTAATGAATAGAGAGAAAGGCAGTAACAGTAGGTTTCATTTACCAAAGAATAAGTAAAGTTATAAAGATGGAAGTCTAAGTCAGCGTAAAATGGTTGTATTTTAATTTGGGCCGGTTCTACGTCAGCACTGTGAGGAACGCAGACAGGCTGCGGTACCGATGTTAGTATTACCGGGCCTGTCGAATGACTCCTCATGACAGGAGACCAAACTGACAGTCCATTTGCTAGTAATAAGTAGGAAGATTTTAGTGTTGGGAATCCAGACGGAAAGCACGATATGTAGAAATGTGATCATAAACGATAAGGAAAGATGAAGACGGAAGACAGGATGTAGGAAACGCCCAGTAGCAGGCATGAGAATGGAGAATGAGTGAAAGTCTGGTCAGTATGCTGGTTTTAAGCTAAGTTAGTTCAGAGCCTGCTGAAAAGACTTCTGAACTCTGAGAAGTTAGAGCATGTTCTCATTAGAGCAGAAGCAATTGCAGGAAGTTGACATATGGCGATACAGGAAGTCGAAATGCATTTAGAGGAACTGTCATGTGCTGGTCTGGGAACAAACTTAATGAATACAGATCCAGACCTCAGGCTGACCTCGAGGGCTTGACTTGTCTTTGTTAGTGCCAGACGTCGGTTTAAAACGGCTGGTCATTATGTATAATATCCTCTCGTTATCAGATCCTTTAACAGAGATAAGCAACAGAAAGGACAAGGCGTGGGCTGTTTGGCAGTGGTCTTGGGGGGAGGGATGTACCGTAGGTCCAGCTTTAAAACGGCATTAAACTGAGTGAAGATTAAAGATGCATGCTGGAGGATGCTCTCGCTCTGCCAGGCTGTAGGCTAAGCGTCTGTATCGTATTTCAGCTGCAGCTGTTCGAGATCTCTGATTGATACTGTAAACCTGTGTTTGGGGGATTTAAGTTTTAATCACGAAGGCTTGATAATACACATAACTGAAGTGACAATCTGAACAGAGAGTTTGCATTATATACCTATATCTCTCCTTTAGACACTGTTTAATCGTACTGTAGTTCATTCTATGCAGAAATCAGCAGAAATGTGTCTTAAAGAGCAGACAATCTGTCCGCAAAGCTGTGCTACTTTGTCTCGGTGAACATTTACACCATGTTAAAGTTTTTTTTTTTTAAATGATACTTGTGTATCAGTGGTTGATTTTTTTTTTTTTTTTAATGTACCTATGCATATTTTATTAGAACGTGTTTCTGCTAGTTGTGCATTTTATTGTGTTGCAGTGTCCGCTCATGCATTGATTGGGTGGTGATGTGGGGACATCTTTTGGTCATCTGCTGTAATAGCACCTTTACTTCACAGTCCTTTTGCTCATCTGTTGGTTTTTTTTTTCTTTCTTTCTTTCTTTAAATGAAAATTTCTTTTGTTTATTTTTATAACCAAAGATACAGTGTAAAAATTGCATATTTAACTTAAATTTTGAGTCTAGAGAATTTAGTGCCTGCTGCACTCACAGAGTGTGTATTTCTCTGTATTATAGCCTGTGAGGTCTTGTCACCAGGGCAACACTTACTCCTAAACACTGGGTTAAATATTATTTTAGAATCAAATGCTTCATCATTGCAGGAGTTCTTCATCAGTTAGACGCTGATGATGAGCAGTGCAGTGGCACTGTTATCCTGGTGTGATTAGGTTAAGACTGAGGGTTACCCAGGGCTCCTGTAATGTTAGTAGATACTCAAACATTTTGGGCACTTTACATTGTAATTCAGGGAAGAGCTTTTATTTTTGTCAGCTTTGGATGCTTTTTTTTTTTTTAATATATAAATCTTCTATTACTACAACAGTAACTCTATATTTTGTTCAGTGAAAGCGTAGGTGTGTCCCGTGGATGTTTCGTCTCCAAACTTGATTTTTAAAGAGCAAGCAAGCTTCAGTAGTTGAGTAGTTTTGTAGAGCAATACTGTGAACGTTCTAGCTGTCCAACTGCATCACATTTTATTAACCCGTTCTTTAAAATCTCCACTAAACGCTATGTGTATGTGTAGTACTACTAAAGGAATGTCCTGTATACATGCATGCATTATATTAATCCATGCATATCGGTTCTGGCTGTGAAGGACGTCACAGGCCGGTGTTGCAGCACATGACTGTGGATTATAGAGGAAGACGCTCTTGACTTTTAAAGTTTTCGTTCGCTAAACCAGGATTTATGACACAGAAATCGCAGTACCTTTTTTTGGCGTTTGCAGGTATGCCTTGTGATAGTCGAAGATTTAAATGTCTATTTTTTCACTGCATTGAATGGAATGTTGGGGGAATTTGAACGTAAATCCCAGAACATTACATTTCCCACTGGTCATTTCCGGTTTTCATCCCGTCTAAAAGTTAAAACTGATCACACCTGTTAAATGAGCACAGCCAGCCTATCCAGAGATGTGGTAAGATTGGCTGGGCTACTGTTAATGAAAAAGGCTCGGCGAGATCAGAGCTGTGAGGTGGACTGTGCCAAATGCATCATGTCATAATAAAGATGTTGTATTTGTGACGTGGTGGTTGATGCATAGCTTATTTTATTTTACAGTAGATGCTTCTAACTAGGAAAACATTAAAACTGAATAATAATAAAATTCAGAATAATTGTTATAAAGCCAAAAATGTTAATACTGTAATACTGTTTGATACATTTTTTAACATTATTAGCTATAGCTTAAAAAATTATTTTAAATCATTTTAAAATGTATACAATCATTTTTTAATTTCATTAATTAATTTCACAGTAACAAAAACACAATAAAAATCATAGTTAAAAGAATCATTTTCACACATGAACTGGCTCCTCTGAGTCCTGCGCTTAACCTCAGTGAAAGGCTTTGTGACGTGCTGGAGCAGACTTTAAACAGTGCTCATCTCTTTCACTGTCAGTACAAGATCTTGACCAAAAATTGATGCACCTCTTGATGGAAATGACATCACAACATTTATTTCCATCAAGCGGTGCATCAGTTTTTGCTCTCCATCAGTGAACAGCTGACTTCAACTTCAACAAAACAGACTTCATGTGAAAACTATAATGAATTTCCTGGTTACACAGTTGCACTTTTTGTCCATGTAGTACACAGTTATAGAAGGGAATTATTTATCATCGCAGTATCCGGTGTCACCCAGATGAGGATGGGTTCCCTTCTGAGTGGTTCCTCTCAAGGTTTCTTCCTCATATCGTCTCGGGGAGAGCCTCTGTCACGCGCCCCTGTTAACCACGTGGACATGGCTTTTTCAACATCTTTGTGCTTGAATTCTTCTTTATGGCACCTTCAGTGAGAGAGACCAAAGTCAAACATTAATATTAATTAACATGATTCATGTACGCCATCAGTCTACATAAGACGCAATGAAGTTAAGATTAGACTTCATTCATTCTGAAAGGAACATTTCTTACATTTCTACATGTTATTTTTATAATAAAAAAAAATGATGACATCAAAAGCTTCTTATCAGTATTCTGCAGTAGTGCCTTACTGTATGTGAAGCTGCACACGTCTCATGTGACGGAAGAGAGTGAAGATGTTGCCAGAGACAGCAGCAGATACAAGGTCCAAAAACACACACACACACACACACACACACACACACACACACACACACCCCGGCCAAAAAAAAAGTCGCTGTTTAGATTTTAATAGGCAAATACATAAGAGTGTATGAACGGATCATTATTAGAGTGATTATAATGTTTCTAGCATGTTATATGTTTGGCAACAGTTCTTTTAATCTTAAAAGAGGAAGCGTGTAGCTTTTTAGTTCTTTAATAACCATGTAGAAAGACGTATCATGGCCATGTTCCAGGACGACACTGCCAAGATTCATCAGGGTTAAAATTGTGAAAGAATGGTTCAGAGAGCATGAAGAATCATTTTCACACATGAACTGGCTCCTCTGAGTCCTGACCTTAACCTCAGTGAAAGGCTTTGGGACGTGCTGGAGGAGACTTTAAACAGTGCTCATCTCTTTCATTGGCAGTACAAGATCTTGACCAAAAACTGATGCACCGCTTGATGGAAATAAATGTTGTGATGTCATTTCCATCAAGAGATGCATCAATTTTTGGTCAAGATCTTGTAAAATCTAAACAGCGACTTTTTTTTTTGGCCGGGCAGTGTATTTCCCCTTGTCACAAGCAGTACTACCGCTTTTTAAAGTGTAGTCTGTCGTAAAAACCTCATTCACAATAGCTCGAGTACAATATAGCTGCATGGACAGCTGTAAATTAACAGCACAGTAGATCAGATCATTCCCCTGCTTCTCATATTTGCAATATGATATATACATGGTAATATGATCGCATTACTCTATTTACCTCACTTAATTCACAATTAATTCCAATTTCTTGTTATTTGTCTCCAGATTATGGCCTTTCCAGGTGCTGTTATGCTGCTAAATAATATATTTTTTATATTGGCAGAGATTTGAGTAAAAAAAAACACTAACAACAGTCAACATAACCTCTGCCTCTTAGAAATTTCTTTTCTTTCACAATTTTGCCCTTGATTTGTGCTTTCTGTTTTCTGTGAACTTTACCTTTTATGGAGTTTTGTGGGCGTCACTATATGAAAATGAGCTGCGTAATGAACACGCTTTGCACTTTATGGGGGATTGGCATTCATCAACATACACATATGAGTATGAAGAAAATAATTTTTAGTTTGGTTTGGCCAGCGAAAATGTTTACATGCAACTTCATTATAAGCTATATAAATGAAGCCCAGTATTCTGTTGATTTTAGATTGCTTCTTCTGGGCAGAGATTGAATCCAAAGAGGCTAACGTCATAATTAGCATGAAATATGCCAGATTGGACATGTTCCAGTGTGCATAAAGAAACTGCTACATTGCATGCAAAATACTTTGCTGTAACACAAAATACAAAACAAAAAGGTATAATATGTCTGCCAACACTAAGCCATTTTTATTCAAACCCCAGTAGGAACACATCTTAAAAAGGAAATGAACAAGGACATGATAACACTGCCAGAGTGCACATATTCATGACCCTTCTTCAGCCTGCTAGTGGCTTATTTTTAATATTAGAACATGAAAAAGTTCCTATGCCTTTGTTTCTTTGTTCAATATTATAAATAATGAAATGATAGATAACGATTTGTTCAAAAAGACATGCGACTTAAAGAGAAGAAGAATATTTTGGCACGTGTCATTACAAGAAAAGCTCAGTACAATAGCTATGAGTTTTTGGGCTTTTGCAGCCTAAACAACACAAAAACAATCCTAACAATTGTAATTACTCTTTTAGAGACATTTTCTTAAGTATTTCTACATTTAAAACAATTTTTCAGACCTTGATCTCAGAACAGGAGGTGGTCATGCCTCTGACACATTCTTGTCTCATTCCCACTCTTCATCCTGATTCATATGAAGATATGAGTCTCGGTCTGAAACAAAAAACACAAACACTCATCCAAGTTTAGACCTGAGACATGAACCGAAGATTTTTGCGACGAATTGGCCAACACTGCACTGATTTAAGATGACTGATGGATGACTCGCTTTTGGTAAATATTAGTTTATTAGTCATTCTTTGTATCTGGACTGTGCCGAATTGCACAAATTCAATGACAATGAATAGACAAGATTTATTTACACAGGAAAAGGGAATTCTAGTAAGAGCACAAACACAAACACAATAACAGAGACAAAGACTTAAATGCTATTAATTAACTGCAGGCTACAAAATGTGAAAATCTTAATCCTAACCTTTACACACACAACATTCAGAATGAAAACGGCCCTTCTGTCACTGGCGAATCAACTCTCTCTGTTAAACGATACAAAGTCTCATTCCTGTAATAAAAAAAAAACAAACTCTTCTTCTCAAAAAGTCACACAGCAACAAACTTCTTCTCGGAAAGCTGCAGGGGACCGGAAGTAGTAATGCACACACTCGTAAGCCAGAAGTACAACTGCGTCATCCACGCCAGCTTCACAAGCTACTAACAAAACAAACAAAAAAAGGAGTTCAGCTATTTAAACCTTCTGACAGAGGGTTATGATTTAAAACCAATAAAACCAATGAAACTGTATAATAAATGTAGCCCACCCACTCAATTCTATGTTTTAACCAGATGTAACACCCATCATACTACTCTGAAACAAACACTTGGCTTGGGAGGTGAATTGAGGAATGGTTTACTGAATTATTAAATTTGGGATGTGTATACAATAACTAGAGATAGGAGGTATGACTCTGACTAGGGTGCAGAGAGGCCTGGTTAGCTTATTCTATAGCTATACTGCTGAAGTGAGCCTTAAACTCCCATGCATTACCGTGACAGCAACTGTAGCCCATTTTTTTTAAAGTGATGTCCCTTAGCTGTGATGGAGAAACACCGTCATGAGGCTGTGTCCACGAGCCTGACACTGAGCAGTCTCCTATAGCAACGGCAGGTCCTGAGCACCTCAACTGCAGCAATGCTTGCGTGGCAGCGTCCGAAACACACTATCCAAACATCCAAAGACACTAATAAACATCTTCTCCCTCTTAGCTACAAGTGTCCATAATTTGGGGGTTTCAAATACATAGTCTATACTCACTCAGAAGCTTGGAGCGATGCGTGTTTCCCACACAGTCTCTCCTCATCCAACTAGCACGGTGGAGCTAACTAGCAATAGCCTGCTACGGCTTTGGGGCCTTAGCGCCTCTTCATGAAGTTACTGACAGAAAACGGCTCGCACTGTACACACACTCTCTTGCACGGGGGTACTACAAATTCTGAGATTTACAGAACAGTGCAACAGCAATTTAACACATTTTACCGAACATGAATTCAGTCCTTTTTTTTTCTTGTCGTCCCTCGCGCCTTCTCATTTTTTTCCCCTAGCCCCACCCCTGTACAATTGTGGTATAATAATATAAATAAATGGATAAATAAATGGGCTGTTGACAGTGAGACTCATCTATTTCTTCCTTTTTTTTTTTTTTTTTTAGTGTTTCTGTAATCTACTGACTTAGTCACACAAACACAACTCACAACTAGTCTTCAGTATTTTCTATCTTCTTACACATTCCATGATACATTATAGAATATCATCTGCAGAAAGTAATAAACAAGCAAAGATACTATTTCTTAATTTTCATGTGATGCAAGCCAAACGCACAACTCACAGTTCATGAACAGCTCAAATACTGAAAAAGGAAATATGAAAGCATTTACAGAGCAAGAATGAACATACTGCTGATTGTCTCGTAACTACTCAGTTTTAAAGAGAACACTGTGTTCATGGTGTCTGTGACTAACAATAACTCTATATTTTACATCTTATTAGCCTTTTTTCTTGATACTGGTTTAATAGTCAATAGTAATTCATTTATTTATCATTTAGATTAATGTAGAATAGTATTTAAGTCAAATTTAATATTAGTTGTTTGTGAGTTAATTGTAAATGTAGTTACTGTGAGAATGATTTATCAGTCTTCTATAGTTCCATATAGTTAGTTAGAAATTTTAATAATCCAAAGACGTGTTGTAGGCTGACTGGCATTTCCAAATTGTCCGTAGTGTGTGAATGGGTGTGTGAATGTGTGTGTGACTGTGCCCTGCGACGTGGGTCCTTGTAACCCTGTGTAGGAAAATGGATGGACGGATGGATGGATTTTCAATTATCCATTAAAGCACAGTTATCTACAAAATCCTCAGTTGAGGTTGTATAACTGAACACCTCAACTAAATTTACTAACTGATAACTTTATCAGTCACCGCTTTCATAATGAACTGAAGTTCACATTCATCTAAGAAAACAAGTTAGACTTTATTTCATTTTCACAACATGCTTTATTTACCAACTCTTGTATTGTATTACCTGTTAGTTTATACAACCAAAATAATTGGTGTGGACTTAATTTTTCACAGGAAAAGACTGGGTCAGATTCTCTCTCGCTTTATGTCTTTCACTGTCCCAGATATGTCTATCATTTGTGGTGTGATATTGTTTTTGATGGGTGTGTAGCGGTTTAATAGGGTGTGTAGAGGTTTGTAGACATTTGATAGGGTTTGTAGAGGTTTGATAGGGTTTGTAGA